>CM043004.1:16769053-17369053 GCA_023678885.1 Pogostemon cablin
GTTATGCTCAGAATAGTAAGGTCGCACAGCTGGGCAGAGAATTTCCGAAAATTTTTGAAAATTAGCCTATAATTCCTATTTCTTGGAGCATACTTAATCTCTTTATCACATAATCCTCTATTCACCCATATTTTTATTTCTTTATTTAATTCCCATCTCACAACCTATATATATTTTACATCATTATTCATGTGAAAGACAGCAACACAATCATCCCACACCCCACAAGAGGGGATCACCCCCTAACCATCATCCACATCCTTTCCTCCATCCATCTATCACTTTGAACATTTGTCTGCTGAATCAAGAGGAGAACCAAAAGGAGGATTCAAGATGGAGAAGGACGCGATGACGCCCACATCTAGGGTTTCATTCGTTTCCTAATTTATCTTGTAATTTCCAGACAAATGGGTAATATCTATCCAACCCCCATGATTGTTCTTCACAACATCATGGGCTAGAACCATTTTGGTAGATCTAAGGTTTTGAAGGTTTTATGAATTAATTAAACTCTTTTGTGTGTCCTTCGTATAACACTACTTGTGAATTTATTTTATATATGATTACGCTTTCTTAATCCATATTCACAGTCGTTTTGTGCATCTTCAATTGGTATATAGAGTCTAAATGTATATCTTAGTTGTAGATTGAGTGCGTTCACCACTGAACATGATTCCATGTTATAATTCTAACTGAGAGGACTCCGAAGCTTCATTTGAACTATCATATATGAATGTTTATTAATTGAATTAAATTCGAGTAATAAGCAGGATAAAGAGGTTAATTTTATAGTACTTATAAAGGGAGATCATATCGGGTTAGAGTACCAATCCTAGGGGGAAATAATTGATACTGATATTACCTAGAAAGGGGGAGTGAAATTATATCTCTTGCTCCAAGGTTATTCACACGTGATACACACATATTTACTTGTGTCTATAGAATAGATTTGCATGGTTTAGTGATGCATCCATAGTACACAAGGCAGAGTCGGCCTGCACTTGAGAGGGAAGTTAAGTAGTAAAATTGGATTACCCTAGAGCTACCTATTCTCCTACTTGATCCACTTTCATTTTCGCCTAGTGCTTAATTATTTTACTTGTTATTTTAATTAATTGTTTAGTAGTTAATAATTTCATACCTCAATCTTATTGCCAACTTATCTTAATTAATTTAGTAAATAATTAAATTGATAATACGCCGTCTTTTGGTTCAATATTTAACTTGGTCGCTTGCTTAATCTGCCACTGATATCCTTAATACTTGGAGATTAATTTTTCGTGCAAAGAAAACTCGCATCATGCAGCAGGATGCGGTGAAGAAAGACCGATCCAAGAGGATTTAGAAGAAGCAACTATGCCTTGGGATAAAGTATTCAAGGAACGAGGTATCCAAACAATAAAAAAAAAGGAATTACCAAGGGAACTACAACAATCGTGGTCCCCCGGGTAACTATCAACAACCAAGGAGGCCGGAATTCTCATGGAGAAATCCAAATGCGGCAATGCAACCTCTTGTTGTGTTAATCATGGTGCTAAGACAGAAGAAGGAAAACCTGGTTTAGAGGATACGGTGAACCGTTATGAGGCTAGGAATGATGCAAGGGTGTATCATATTGAGATTAAGATAGATTCGAATCATGAAAAGTTATCCAAGCAGATGAAAGACCTTACTTTGTTGATGGGAGAAATGACAGGGAATGTGAACAAATTGACGCATACTATTGAGAAGGGTAAGCTCCTGTTTCAAAGTATTAGAATCCTAAATCTTGTCATGCCTTCACATTGAGGTCCGGGATGCATTACGAAGGTCCGATGAAGATGGTGGATGAAGACAAAGAAAGCAGGGTTGCAGTTCGATCATATTCACTCAGTTCAACCAGACTTGCTGGTCGAACCACCTTTGGAAAAATAAAGAAATGATGCTCTATTTTTTGGCTCGTTGTTCGACCAACACATCGCAGTTCGACCAAACCTCATGGTCGAACGACGGTCGAACTGGCACTTGTTGAGCCAAAAAATAAGTTCAGTTTACAGAGCCTCAATTCGACCAAAACCTTCCTGTTCAAACCGGCAACTTCAGAATTGGACAGACTGATTCCGTTTTCAGACTTCTAGTTCGACCATACTCATCCAATTCAACCAGAAAATTCTGGTCGAATTGTGGTCGAAATACGACAATGGCCTCCCATTTCTATACCAAATGCTACACCTGTTATTCAGAATACTTCAGTACCATCACAAGAGCAGAATACTGAGCTTATAGTAGAGACGAAGTAGGAAAGAGCCAAGAGATTGAAAGCCGAGAATGACAATGCAAAGGAGGTTGAACGTGATGAATGGGGAATTTCTAAGACAAAGATACCTTCTTTGTTTTCTTTCAGGATAGTGAAGAATGTATTAGAAGATAAGTTCAAGAGATTTTAGGATATAATGAACAAGATAAGCTTGAACATTCCTTTTTCCGAAGCAATCATGGAGATGTCGTACTATGCCCGATTTCTTAAGGATATCATATTGAAGAAGAGAAGCTTGAACGGAGTAGAGACGTGAATCTATCAGAGAACTGCAGCTCGATCATTCAGAGAAAGCTGCCAGCTAAGTTGAAAGATCTGGGAAGCTTCACAATTTTATGTGAAATTGGAAGGGGGCCGGCACGAAAAGCTTTGTGTGACTTTGGTGCAAGCATCAACTTGATGCCCTTATCTATATTAAAGAAGCTAAGTTTGGGGGAGCTTGCTCCCACAACAGTGGCTCTACAATTGGCGGATAGGTCCATGACTTTTCCGAAGGGGTGTGATAGAAGATGTACTTGTGAAAGTAGAGAAGCTTGTCTTTCCTGTGGATTTTCTTGTGCTAGAGATGGAAGATGATAAGGATAATGTCCCTCTTATTTTAGGAAGGCCATTCCTTGTCACAGCTGGAGCTATGATTGATGTCTATAAGGGGGAGCTTAGTTTGAGAATGGATAAAGAAGAGGTTATATTCAACCTTGATAAGGCAATGAAGATGCCAATGGAGACGCAATGTCACAGCATTGATGTGGTGGAGGAGATCGTGAAGGAAGATATGTCCTTCATCTTATCGAAGGATCCCTTGGAGACATGCTTGGAGGAATCTCTTACTGTTCCCACCACAGAGCTAGATAAGCTCTCTAATAAGGTATGTATCGAATTTCTTAAAAATTTACTTGCTTTGGGTGATGACAGGTATGAATCTAAAATAACAAAGCTTGAAGAAGTCAAGTGGACTAGGCAATACCTCCCATTGGATAGAGAAAGTACACCAAAGGAAGAAAAGAAGGAGGAGTTGAAACCGCTACCGGAGCACTTGAAGTACGTCTATTTAGACGATAATAAAACTTATCTGGTAATTGTATCTTCTTCTCGTACTGATGATCAACTTATAAAGTTGTTAGATGTGCTTAGGAAGTATAAGTCTGCTATTGGTTGGACTCTAGATGATTTGAAGGGTATTAGTCGATCGTATTGCATACATAAGATTAGGTTACTAGATGAAGCTAAGGGTTGTATTCAGAATCAACGGAGAGTTAATCCCTCGATTCAAGAAGTGATTAGGAAGCAAGTTCTAACATGGTTAGATGCAGGAATCATTTATCCAATTAGTGATAGTCCCCATGTGAGTCCATTGCATGTAGTAGCTAAGAAGGGGGCATGACTATTGTGAAAGCCTATGATGGAGAGACATTAGCCACTAGGTTCCCTACGGTATGACGTGTGTGTACGGATTATAGGAAACTGTATGAAAATACATGCAAAGATCATTTCCCTCTTCCTTTCATGGATCAAATGTTAGATCATCTAGCAGGGTATGAGTTTTATTGTTTTTTGGACGGGTACTCGGGTTATAATCAAATCATGATTGCTCCCGAGGATCAAGAAAAGACTACTTTTACTTGCCCTTATGGAACTTTTGCTTTTAGGAAGATGCCTTTTGGGTTATGTAATGCACCTGCTACATTTCAGCATTGCATGATGGCCATATTTGATGGTTTGATAGAGAAGATCATGGAGGTGTTTATGAATGATTTTTCTATTTTTGGTTCCTCCTTTGATATTTATTTGTTTAACCTATCTACTGTTTTGAAGAGATGCCAAGAAACTAATCTTGTCTTAAATTGGGAGAAGTGTCACTTCATGGTGAGAGATTAAATTGTTCTTGGGCATCATATTTCAGTCAAAGGATTGCAGGTTGATCGAGCAAAGGTGGTGGCTATTGAGAAGCTTTCACCACCTACGAATGAAAAAAGGAGTGTGGTCCTTCCATGGACACGCCAGATTCTATAGAAGATTTATCAAAGACTTCTCGAAATACTCCAAGCTCTTGTCTCATTTACTTGAAAAAGATGTTCTTTTTGTTTTTGATGAAGAATGTTTAATAACTTTTCAGATTTTGAAAGAGGCGTTTATTATTGTACCTATCTTGATCACACCAGATTGGACACAGCCGTTTGTACTTATGTGTGATGCAAGTGATCTAGCACTTGGAGTGGTGCTTGGGCAGCTGAAAGAAAAGAAGTTCTGTGCCATCTACTATGCCAGCAATACTTTTGATGCAACACAAAAGAAATACATTCACTGAAAAGGAGTTTTTAGCTATTGTGTATGCATTCAACATGTTTCGACAGTATTAGGTTGGCATGAAGACAATAGTGTACAGCGATCATTCTGCGATCCGGTACTTGATGGAGAAGAAGGAAGAGAAGCCTAGGATTATTCGATAGATCCTTCTTCTGCAAGAGTTTGATATGAAGATCCGAGACAAGAAAGGGACGAAGAACATTTTGGCGGATCACCTATCAAGGTTAGAAACAAGGGAACATTGTGATGACTCTTTTGAATACATTGAAGATATGTTCCCGAATGAGAAGATTATGGCAGTGTTTGTTGAAGGAGTGGAGAGAGCTTTTGTAGTGGCTGCGCAAGGAATGGAACCATGGTATGCGGATTATGTCAATTATATTGCCGTAGGTGAAATTCCTAAGGATCTCAATAGGTATCAACTTGTAAAATTCAAGAGAGATGTTGAGACTTTCATATGGTATGATCCGTTTATCTATAAAATTTGTGCGGATTCTATCGTCCATAGGTGTGTGCCCGAGATGGAGATGGAGAGTGTTCTTGATTTTTGCCATGCACAACCTAACGGGAAGCATTTCAGAGCCCAAAAGACTGCAGCCAAGGTACTACAATCCACTTTATATTGGCCTACCTTGTTTAAAGATTGTGAATCCTATGTGGCGACATGCAATATATGTAAAAGGATGGGAAATATAAATAAAATGGATGAGATGCCACTTCAACCAAACATTGTTATAGAGATCTTCGATGTATGGAGAATTGATTTTATGGGCCATTTTCCCCATTTAATGGATTCCTATACATCCTTCTTGTTGTTGATTATGTTTCTACGTGGGTGTAAGCGATTCCAACGCACATGAATGATTCAAAGACTATTTTTTCATTCTTGAAGAAACATATTTTTGCCCGATATGGAGTTCTTAGAGCACTAATAAGTGATGGAGGTTCACACTTCGTCAACAAGCTTATTGAAAGAGTTCTCAAGGAGTATGGTGTTAAGCATAGGGTTACTACACCCTATCACCCTCAAGCGAATGGGCAAGCGAAAGTCTCTAACAGGCAAGTTAAATAAATCCTGGAGAAGGTGGTTGGAACAAATAGGAAGAATTGGGCTATGAAGCTCGATGACGTCTTATGGGGGTTCCAAACTTCATTCAAGACTGTGCTAGGAATGTCACCTTATCAAATCGTCTATGAAAAACCGTGCCACTTACCTGTAGAGATTCAGCATAAGTCTTTTTAGGCACTAAGGAGTTTGAACTTGTCTATTAAGGAGGCTAAGGATTTAAGGTTGACTCATATCAATCAATTGGATGAGTTTAGAAGCCAAGCTTTCAAGAATTCGGTGATCTACAAGGAAAGAATGAAGAAATGGGATGATTCGAAGATCACTTACAAGGAATTCAAGTAAGGTGATGAGGTATTACTTTTCAACTCTCGTTTGAAGCTTTTTGCAGAAAATTGAAATCGAAGTGGATGGGATCGTTCATTGTCCATAGAGCCTGTGGAGGGGGGAGTTTTGAGATTATGGACAAAGACGGAGACATCATAGCAGCGAATTGGCATCGATTGAAGCATTATAAGTTGCCGGATGATGCATGTGTCGTCTTTGAAGATATCTTACATTAAGTGGTACTATTGTGACTCTCTGATGTTAAATAAGAGCGCCTGTTAGGGGCTTACCCTTCCGTTTATTGCTTTATTTATTTCGTGTGAGTAAAAAATTTTTATATTTAAGGTGCTTACTTATCGGCAATTACATCTCTTTGCAAACTAAGTTTCAAAACGTATGTTTTTACTAAGTTTGGGGTGGTGTGATGTACTTACATCATTGTAGCACCGAGAGTATAATCTTTTCTTTGTAACGTTTGCTAGGGGAGTTGATTTTTTACGGTATATTAAAACTTTAATCGATTTTCATGAGTCAATTTTTTGCAATTTGCCTAGTGTTCAGTGGTGTTTTATTTATTTTATAGTATGAGCGGAGTAATATACATGATTTTTATATAGTCTAAGAGTGGTTCTCTAGCTTTGTTTTGGCCTAATACGATGCTTGATGTTGTTTTAGAGTTTGAGTTTTGCAGGGGATGAAGAAAAGCATAAAAAATGAACTTCTGCCCCGTTCGACCATACTTTTGTGGTTCGACTAAAATGAACTAGTCAAACTACGGTCGAACGGCACGCTGGGAAGTTGATCAGTTTACAGAGAGCCAGTTTGACCAAATCCATCCCGTTCGACCAACATTTTCTACAGTGGTCGAACCGAACAGGGGAGAATAGGGGGTGACTTTTTAGTTTACAGAGGTCTCGTTCGACCAACACACTGTAGTTTGACCAAGACTGTTTGGTCAAACAACAGTCGAACGACAAATGTTTTAGTAGACAGACACCCGGTTTGACTTAGAAGCCATGGTTCGACCATCCCGTTCGACTTGAACTGAGTTTGGAAGTCGCGATTTAAGACGATTTTCAACGCACTGTTCGACCAAATCCCATCACCCTTCATCGAAGCTCTCGTCCCATTTGTAAGAAATTCACTCTAAACTCATCCTACACTTAATTCTTCTTCTCCACACACTTCCACATCTAAGATTTGGAGGATTCAAGTTCGATTTTGGACTATTCCACTCAATTTTGGAGATTACTTTGCAAACGTCATACACACACCATGTCCGGAGATAAATGTATGTTTTCTTACTTCTTCACCCTTGAATTGGAGTAAGATATGCTTATTGAAGATTGGGTAAGTTGATTTAACATGTTTTTAGTTGGAATTGAAGTTGAATCTTGGTGTTCTTGTTGAAATTTTACATGAATTTGCATGAGTTCAATTTACGTTGGATTGATAGAGTTTTGTGAAATTGATGATGCTATTGTTACGGGCTTGAGTTTAATTTTGAAATGCATGTATGGGCTCGTTGATTGAAGTGACCTTTATGAGTAATTGAGTTGTGGAACTTGAGCATGCTTGGAATTGTTTTTGAATTTTTGAATATTAGAAGCATGTTGAACGTGGAATATGAAACTTACGATTTTTTATTCCTCTTAATTGAAAGTGTGAAGTATACATGTGTTATATGTTTGAAGAATCCCCTTGAAATTTTTGGAATTGATTCATGAAGTGATTATTGCATACGAATTTGAAGTCTTGAGTAGAATTCATGCTTTAATTAGTCCTAGGTTGGGTATACTTGCTTTATCTCCTCTATTATGTATTGAAGTATAATCTTTGTAGGTAAAGAATTGCCTCATCCTCAAAAAGGAAGGAGACTAAGTCTCCTAAAAAGGGTGAGGTTGCAAAGAAACATAAGAGAGATAATAGGAGACCTTCATATTATGGCATCAAGATTGATGATTGGGAGAAGAAGGAAGAATTGTGGGGAGCTATTTCTGACAAGATAATGAGGACTCGTTATCAGGATGATCAAGCGATGGTGGAGATAAACACCATCAACGATATTCGTTGGATGTTTAATCGAGTAGGGATTACTCAATTTATGGAGCTTAAGAGGGACACATATTTCCACATCACAGCCTAGGTTTTATGCACGATGAAAGTTGATCGTGGAGATCACTATCTTCCCTATGGATTTTGGATGCAGATAGGTGGCTAGCTGAAGTTGATGTATGCAAGTAAGTTTAATGAGATGGTTGGATGTCCGACAGATATTTCTAAAGCGGTATGCACGATGAGAGTTGATCGTGGACATCACTATCTTCCCTATGGATTGTGGATGCAGATAGGTGCCAGCTGAAGTTGATGTATGCGAGTGAGTTTAATGAGATGGTTGGATGTCCAACAGATATTTCTGAAGCGGATGATGCAGGTTTCAATGCTGATGAGTTCTGGAGATCTATTTCGGGGAGACAAGGTGATTACAATACCAATACTGCTAAGGTTGCTTTTATTCACAATCCTGTGATAGCATACATGGACCGGATCCTGAGCAACATGCTGTTTGCTCGATCTGAGGGAGCATTATACTGAGAGAAGAGCTCTACGTGCTATGGTGCATGATGAATGAAGTTCAATTCAATGTGGCTTCGTACTTTTTCCAGTAGCTATATAAGTTCTCTACTCACTCCTTCCAGAGAGTCAACATTGGTGGATTGATTACTCCTATAGTGGAGTATTATCGAGTTGATTTGACTAAGTATCGGATGATCCAAGGAGACCCTGATTTGATTCTGTCAACTTGTGTGAGGATGGGGTTGATTCAGAGGAGTGATGATATGTGGATGTTCATCTGTGGCAAGAATCTGATTTCTTTCAAGTATCTGTTGTCACTTGTTGATCTTACTACTGTTCAGATCAACGATAATCTTTTGATGAACACTCCGGAGCACAAGGCGATATCCGACACTTGCATTGGAGAAGGAAACTAGAGGCTTATAGCTGAGATGCATATCCAGGGTATTTACATTGATGCAGATATGATCTTAGTGGGAGATCCAGCGGACTTCGTGGATGAGAATGAGGACCAGCAGCCAACTCATGAGCAGCCGGAGATTGGATTTCCTCTGATGTAGCCGCCACTGCCACCACAGACACAACATGATCAGTACTATGAGCCACCACCACAACAGCAGGATTTCTGGTAGTCTCAGGATCACTATTATCAGGAGCAGTTCAGATTATTGAACGCACACTTCGCCACTTTGAATGCAAACCAAGAAGAGACGAATATCGACAGCTGGCATTGGCGAATACTAATTACGCTGTGCTCAACCTTTGATATGATGCTATGGATAGGAGATTAGGAGATCTTAATCAGAATTATGAAGTTTTGGACAGGAAGATCGATACCTTGCAAAGGGATTTCGATGATTGACGCAATGATAATGATGATGATGATGCTCCAGAGGAGTAGTGGCGCCAGGTTTTTTATCCTTGTCTGTTTCTTCTCACCTCCATTCACTTTTCACTTTACTGGTTGAGTGATTGTGTGGGTGGTTGAGTTTTTGTTGATGAGATTCATTAGTGGTTTGTACTTGAGATTGATTGATGGATGATGTATACATTGGATATGTTTGATTTGGATGATTGATCGGATTGATTTGGATAGTATGATGATGGTTCTTGATTATGCATGTGCACTTGTTTTTTATGCATGTTGATTTTATTGAAGATAGGCATGTACTGTTGTTACTTGTAGTTATGTAGAGGTTGATGTTAATTGCATGCTTTAAAGTGTGCTTAGGAATCTATTACCCATGTGAGAATTTGAGCAAATTAATCATGCTACATGAATGCATGATAGTTTATTCTTGTGAGTATCATTCATATGTTCGTATTCTAGAACTTGGCATGGAGTCTTGTTAGAAATTCGTGGTTGATAGTTGCTAGGACATGATCTTAGGCCATTTTTGATGATTGAGCCACTTAGCTAAATTTTATCCTACCTTGAAGTGTATATCATTGGAAGCCCCGTTGAGCCTTTAAAAGCTTTTTCTTTGGCAAGCCTATGATAAAAAGCATTTATTTACCTATACTTAAGCTTTGAAATATCCTATTACTAGTAGAGAGTTAAGGTAAATAAATTGCTAGCTCGTATATGAAGAAGAAAAAGGGAAGGAAAGTTTATGTAGCGATGAAAATAAAAAGGTAGTTAAATCTTGTGAAGGGGTAGTGCCTGAAACCGGTACCCCGATTGCTTAAAAGGGTAGTGCCCGAAATTGGTACCCTTGTACTTTGAAGAAGAAGAAAGATGTTGATTCCAAGTGAAGCAAGAGAAGAAGTATTAAAAAGATCATGAGAATAATGAAGGAGAAGAAGTATTAATGTTGTTTGATGAAAAACGACTTTCCAAGGTAATTCTCTACTAGTAAAGTTAGTCACTTTACCTATATTCTCCTACCTTTATCAAAGAGCCAACGTTACAACCCAGAGAACAAGTCCTTTGTGATCCTAGTATTGAAACAATCGTGAATCGATCTTTGAGACCTTTGCCAAGCTTATGGTTACGCGAATATATGAATTGATTTTGAGCGTATATACTAACTCTTTTAAAGTGTACATCTTTAACACTTGAGCGAGAGAGTAAACACTTACCTAGTGAGCTAGATGACTTTGCACTCGTAGAAGTATTATGGTTGATTGATATTTTTGCATGGATGAAAGGTATGATGAATGCATATTTTGAATTGATATAATTGCATGTTTTGGAATAGGTTATGCTTGCTGTAAGGATCTCGTGATTACACTCTCTTGCCTTGTTTCGATTTCGTTGCCTCGGGACGAGCAACAATTAAGTTTAGGGGTTTGATGAGAGTGATAATTCACGAATTTTGAGCTCGGATTTGTGTAGAAATTAAGTATGATTTAGTCTATTATCAAGACGAATCATGATGTTTATGGAGAAGCCACGAATCAGATGCTACTGAGGCTATTTGAGCATATTTGTACAGGAAGACAGGTCGAAAGTGCTCAAAATTAGAAAACACATTTTTCGAGGTGTAGTTCGACTAGAGTAGTCCCGTTCAACCAAGCTTGGCTAAGTCGAACTACAAAGGAGAAGTCGAATGGGGGCGTTTCAACATATAGAGTGGTCGTTCGACCAAGGATGATCCGTTCGACTGAGCGAAGTCTGGTCGAACCACGGAGGTCAAGTCAAATGGTGAATGTGAAGACGAGTTTCAACTTACAGACATATCATTCGACCAAGCCAAGTCTGGTCGAACAGTAACACATCAGTTCCGAAACATTGAAAATTTCACCTCCAGTGCGTGCATGTGCGTGTTTTCTACGAAAAAGCCCAGTAAAGGTCCATGAGGAGAATTTATAAATATAAAAAGGGGTTCCAATCACACCAAAAAGGGAGTTAGATTCCACATCCATCCTACACCACATCCAAACCCTAACTCCATCCGCAGGAGCTTGATGAGAGTGAAAATAAGCGAGTTTGATTGTCCAATTTAATACCTTATTGATGACAATTATTGTCATATATTAGCACAAGTATCTTATATTTGATATACGTGAGAAAAATATGCACTTGAGGTGTTTTATTGTATTTTAGATTGAAAAAGGATCAAAAGTGTCAAGTTGGAGGAAAGGTGCAATTTATGCAGGAATGCTGAAAAATGTATGTTCAATTTGTATAATTTTTATGTATTCATGTGGAGCTCTGAATTGGAAATGTGATATATGGTTGGAAAGACACAGAAGAGAGGGTCGTTTTGGCATAAAGAACACCTCAATTGGATTCTAAACGAGAATGTTATAATCAAAGTGGTGACGTCACGTAAGCTGTGCCGAACAGAATGGATGTGCCACTTTGTATGACATATTACACACTCAAATGTTGTATTTTCTGTGATTTCTTTATATGGATATAAAGCCAAGGAAGAGAGGATCACGTGAGCGCAAGAATTACTCAAATCAGAGGTCTGATGTGGAAGTTATGTGCGAAATGGTGAGACAGCGCAAGGTTGCTCGACCACGGAAGTCCACTCGACCAGAATCATCTTGGTCGAGCAGATAAGGTTTGGTCGAACAAAATGTCCAAAATCTTACAGAAAGGTTTCTCGACTATTGCTCGACCAAGGGGGACTTGTTCGACCAAGAAGGTTTGGTCAAACAAAATGTCACTGGTTCTATTTTTGGGAATTCCGGGTTTCTTTTACCAAAATTGACGTATGCCTCAAGTAAAAGCCTCAAGTATAAGGAGAGTTTAGTTTACAAGTATAAAAGGGGGTGTAGATCACATCATTAATCATATATTGGGTATAGAGAAATTGAATTAGACAGGGCCCACAACAATATTACACCCCACAAGGGGGGATTACCCCCCAACCATCATCCACATCCTTTGCTCCATCTATCCATCACTTTGAAGATTCGTCTGTGGAATCAAGAGGAGAACTAAGAGGATAATTCAAGATGGAAAAGGGCGCGACGACGCCACATCTAGGGTTTATTTTGTTTTTAATTTATCTTGTAATTTTCCAGACATCCGGGTAAGATCTATACAACACCCATGATTGTTCTTCGTAACATCATGGGCTAGAGCCTTTTTGGTAGAATTAGGATTGTGAAGGTTTTTACGAATTAATTGAACTTTCGTGTGTAAACTCCATACAACACTACTTGTAGATTTATTTTATATATGATTGTGTTTTCTTAATCCATATTCACCATCATTTTGTGCATCTTTAATTGGTATACAGAGTCTGAATATATATCTTGGTTGTAGATTGAGTGCGTTCACCGCTGAAAAGGATTTCATGTTATGATTCTAAGTGAGGGGACTCCGAAACTTCATTAGAACTATCATATATGAATACTTATTAATTGAATTGAATTCGGATTATTAAGTAGGATAAAGTGGATAATTTTATAGTACCTATAAAGGGAGATTATATCGGGTTAGAGTACCAATTGGTCAGGAAAATAATTGATACTGATAGTACCTAGAAAGGGGGGTAGAATTATATCTCTTGCTCCGAGGTTATTCACACGTGTTACATACATGTTTACTTGTGTCTATAGAGTAGATATGCATGGTTTAGTGATGCGTCTATATTCCACAAGGCAGAGTCGGACATCAACACACGAAAAGGGAGATTAAAAAGTGAAACTGTATTATCCTAGAGCTACCTATTCTCCTACTTGATCCACTTTCGTATTCTTCTAGTGTTATTTATTTTATTTGCTATTTTAAATAATTATTTAGTAGTTGATAATCAAACCTCAAACTGAATTGTCTTTCGTCTTAAATAATTTAGTTAATAATTAAATTGATAATACGCCGTCCTTTGGGTTCGATATTTAACTTGGTCGCTTGCTTAAGCTGCAACTAATACCCTTAATACTTGGGGATTAATTTTGCGTCTAAAGAAAACGCGCATCAAGTTCTTGGTGCCGTTGCCGGGGACGGCTGTTATTATTAGTTTATTATTTCTATTTGATTAAGACTTTTATTTGTGATTATTTATTTCTATCTAACCTTGAATTTTTCTGAGGTACTTGTGCACTAGGAAAAGGAGAGGAAGGAAAGAAAAAATACTACACTGAGCTAAACATGGCCGGAGCAAGGCAGAATCCGAATAATGTTGTCTTACGTAAAATTTTCACGAACTATGGGATTGGCAACATCGGGTTGATAGGAGCAAGGGGAGAAGATGATGATTTTGAGATACATCCCGCTCTTATTAACATGGTAGAAAGAATCCCTTTTCTAGGGTCGATTTGAAGATCCATATCAGCATCTCCGAAGATTTCTTGGTTATGCAAACACTCAAAGGGTGCTGGACCTAATGATAATGCTAGGCGGATTGCCCTATTCAAGTACTCTTTGATTAATAAGGCAGAAGCTTAGTATGAGACTCTTGATGCAGCAGATTGCACTACATGGAACCAACTGCAGCATAAGTTCTTAGAAAGTTATATGCCACCCTCAAGGATCTTAAGAATGAAGCAAGAGATTACCCAATTTGTTATGAATCAGGGTGAGAAATTTCATGAGGCGTATGCTCAGGAGATGTCCACAACATGGGATGTCTAAGGCTGAATACATAAGTATCTTCTATTATGGTTTGGATTGTGAGTCATGTATTCTTATTGATGCATCATTAGGAGGAGCGTTGTTATCTAAGACAACACTTGAAGCAGAAAAGTTGTTTGAAGATATCTCTATGAATTTACGTGACTGGCCTGTAGAGAGAGATAGAGGATCATATGTACTTGACAAGGTAGCGCAGGTTGAACATCAAGTGGTGAAGCCGAATAGGGATGATGAGATCGCCTCTAGTCTAGCTAACATCAATAAGCTACTAGAATCCCAGCAGAAGTAGATTACAGAGTTGACACTAAGGGGGCCTAGTATGCAGCAGCACGAAGTGAAGAGTGTTGAAGATACCTTCAATTGATACATGGCTGAGAATGATGCAAGAGTTGATCGTCTCAAGGCTACTATGAATGCTAATCATGCAGATTTATCTAAGAAGTTGTAGGACCTTACTTCGATTATGGGGCAGATGGCCACGAATGTGAATCAATTGACACAAACATTGGAGTATAATGCCATCACATTGAGATCTGCGATGTAGTACGAAGGTCCAATAAAGTCAGTGAACAAAAATTAAGAAGGCAGGGCTCCCATTCGAACAAGCTTATATTGTTCGACCAGACCTGACAGTCGAACGGTGGTCGAACAAGTTCCGAAAAAATAGAATCCCAATGCTCTGTTTTATGACCCTTCGTTCGACCAAAGCACTTCTGTTCGACCAGAACATCTTGGTCGAATGCTGGTCGAACAACGCAGGGGGGAGATGATTTTGCGATCACAGCCGTTCAACCAGACCACCAAGGTCGAACGGTGGTCGAACAACAACTAGAGAAAGAGAGTCCGCGATCAGCATCCTTGTTCGACCAACCTCAGTCAATTCGACCAGATACACTTGGTCGAACAGAGGTCGAACAGTTTCATTCAGTGCCCGATTCAATATCGAATGCTACACCTGTTGATCAGAACATCTTAGAGCCATCCCAAAAGCAGAATAATGAGCTTATAGTGGAGAAGAAGTGGGAAAGAGCAAAGAGGTTGAGAGCCGAGAAGCTTAGACTGCAGATGGATAATGAAAATGTGGTTTTCTCTCTTGATCAAGCAATGAAGATGCCAATAGAGACTCAATCATGCAAGAGCATAGATATGATTTCTAATTTGTTTAATCTTGATTGTTCTAAGACAGATGATTCTGAATTTAAGTGGAAGATTGACAACGAGGTGTCTAGACAGCCATGGGAAGAAGGAAATTCTGAGAATCATATTTTTGTGACCAAGAAAGGTGAGGTGTTGAGTGTAGACAAGAAGAGGGAAAGAAAGTACTTGAAGGTGAGGATGCGAGAAGACCGCCCTCTGATCCAGTAGTACAAAGTGGTATTCCGTCGCGACTCTCTGACGTTAAACTTGAGTGCCTATTGGGGGCTTTCCCTTCTATTTATTGTTTATTTCTTTCGTGTGATTAAGAAATTTTTATATTTAAGGTGCTTACTAATCGACAATTACATCTCTTTTCAAATTTAGTTTCAACTTTCGTTTTTACTAAGTTTGGGGGGGATGTGATGTTATTACCTCATTGAAGCACCAAGAGTATAATATTTTCTTTGTAATGTTTGCTAGGGGAATTGATTTTTTGCGGTATGTTGAAACTTTAATCGGTTTTGATGTGTCGATTTTTTTACAATTTGCCTAGTGTTCAGTGGTGTGTCTAGTGTGTGGAGTCAATTAAATAATCAATTGAGTCTTTCTTATAGTTCTCCTATATTATTATTGATGAATCTTTGATGATGAGGTGTGTTTGAGCTTTGATGATAGAAACAGGTACACTGAGGCTTGACCTGGTCAAGTTGAACAACTCGAGGAGCTCGTACGTTTTGAAGGAGAAATCAGGTGCACTCGTTTTCTTTTTCTAATTTTTTTGTGTACTTTTAATTCATGAGAGTGGAAGGATTGAGTTTATATTTTTGGTGATCTATGTGAGCTTATATTGTTTAAATTATGCCTAAAATTCATATGCTCTTGAAATTGATGAAGGAAGTGTACTTGAATTATATTATGATATGAAGTTCTATGTGTACTTGTGGGATATTGCTTACTATGAAAAATGCTCTGTTACTTGTTAAAAATCCATGTGAGATTTTGAGACTCATTGATCATGTACATAATCACATGATAATTCTTTTCTGGTGAGTATCGTTCTTGTGTGTGTATTCTAGAACTTGCCTCTTGTCTTACTTGAAACTATATGTATGTTAGATGATGGGAGATGATCTAAGGCCATCCTTGAATTTATGAGTCACTTAGCCAAATAATTCCCTATCAAATGATGTTTATCCGTAGTTAGCCCCGATGAGCGTAAAAGCCTTATTTCTTTGGCAACCTACGAAGATAGTCACTTTGATATCCTATTTGAGCCTTAAAATTCTTATATTTAGTGGAGAATTAAATGTTGTCAAACTGTGTGAAGTTGATTTTAATGGAGTTTGGAAGGAATAAAATATTTAGAGATGTACAAGTGATTATGAGCTTAAAAATAAGTTGCTTAGGGGTTGTGCCCGAAACTGATACCCCGAGATGTTAGAGGTAGCGCCCGAAACTGGTACCTCAAGAAAGAAAAAAAGAAAGAAAAGAAACAAATGTTGAGCTTGAAGGAAAAGGAGAGAAAAGAAAATTAGAAGAACATGAAGTTGGATAGCCTTGAAATGTAAAAAATCTGCAGTACAAAAGATCTCCGATTTTAATTATGTACTAATTGAGTCACTTTATCCATATATTTCCTATCCTTACCAAAGAGCCAATATTACATCCAAAAGAAAAGTCTTTTTTGATCCTATTGTCGAATCATACTTTAGTAGTGGAGAGTTTGAGAATTTTTGGCAAGCTTATGTTTACGCATACACTTGAATTGAATCTGAGCGTAAACACCTTAACCCATAAGTGTACATCTTTTACACTTGAGTGCGAGTGATATATACTTCCCGTAAGAACATGTTAATGGAGCATTTGATTAGTGGTGATTGTCTTATCTTGTATGCCATGAACTGAGTATTACATGTAATAAGAGTTGCATGACCTAAGTTGAGGAAAATTATATTTTGAAGGGGGTATTTGGCATAGTACTTGTTTCCCCGCTAAT
The DNA here is from genome assembly GCA_023678885.1 of Pogostemon cablin. NCBI lineage: Eukaryota > Viridiplantae > Streptophyta > Magnoliopsida > Lamiales > Lamiaceae > Pogostemon > Pogostemon cablin. The sequence continues at coordinate 16,786,293 of CM043004.1, forward strand.
TTTCATAGTCTCTCTCTTTCTTTATTCTTATTTTGTTGCCTCGGGACGAGCAACGGGTAAGTTTGGGGGATTGATGAGAGTGAAAATAAGCGTGTTTGATTGTCCAATTTAACACTTTATTGATGAGAATTGCTATCATATATTATCACAAGTGTCTTATATTCGATATATGTGAGAAAAAGGTGCACTTGAGGTGTTTTATTGTGTTTTAGATTGAAAAAGGATCAAAAGTGCTAAGTTGGAGGAAAGGTGCAATTTGTGCAGAAATGCTGAGAAACGCACGTTCAACTTGTATAATTTTTTTGTGTTCATATGGAGCTCTGAATTGGAAGTGTGATATATGGTTGAAAAGTCACAGAAGAGAGGGTCGTTTTGGCGTAAAGAACGCCTCAATCGGATTCCAAACGAGAAAGTTATGGTCAAAGTGGTGACGTCACGCAAGTTATGCCGAATAGAACGGCTGTGCCACTTTGTATGACTTGTTACACATGCAAATGTTAGATTCTCTGTAAGTTCTTTATATGGATAGAAAACCAAGGAAGAAAGGATCACGTGAGCGCAAGAATTACTCAAATCGGAGGTCGGATGTGGAAGTTATGTGCGAAACAGTGAGACGGTGCAAGATTGCTCGACCACGGGAGTCCGCTCGACCAGAATCATCTTGGTCGAGCAGATGAATTTTGGTCGAACAAAATGTCCAAAATCTTACAGAAAGGTTGCTCGACCATTGCTCGACCAAGGGGGGCTTGTTCGACCAAGAAGGTTTGGTCTAACAAAATGTCGCTGGTTCCATTTTTTAGAATTCCGAATTTCTTTTACCAAATTTGACGTATGTCTCAATTAAAAGCCTATCCAAGGCCTATAAGGAGAGCTTACAAGTATAAAAGGGGGTGTAGATAACATCATTAATTATATATTGGGGATAGAGATATTGAATTAGAGAGGTCACAACAATACTACACCCCACAAGGGGGGATCACCCCCCAACCATCATCCACATCATTTCCTCCATCCATCCATCACTTTGAAGATTCGTCAGTGGAATCAAGAGGAGAACTAAGAGGAGAATTCAATATGGAGAAGGACGCGACGACGCCACATCTAGGGTTTATTTCGTTCTCTAATTTATCTTGTAATTTTCCAGACATCCGGGTAAGATCTATCCAACACCCATGATTATTCTTCGTAACATCATGGACTAGAGCCTTTTTGGTAGAACTAAGATTGTGAAAGTTTTTACGAATTAATTAAATTTTTGTGTGTAAACTCCTTACAACACTACTTGTGGATTTAATTTATATTTGATTGTATTTTCTTAATCCATATTCACCGTCGTTTTGTGTATCTTCAATTGGTATATAGAGTCTGAATATATATCTTGGTTGTAGATTGAGTGCATTCACCGCTGAACAGGATTCCATGTTATGATTCGAAGTGATGGGACTCCGAGGCTTCATTAGAACTATCATATATGAATACTTATTAATTGAATTGAATTCGGGTTATTAAGTAGGATAAAGAGGATAATTTTATAGTACCTATAAAGGGAGATCATATCGGGTTAGAATACCAATTGGCCAGGGAAATAATTGATACTGATAGTACCTAGAAAGGGGGTGGAATTATATCTCTTGCTCCGAGGTTATTCACACGTCTTACACGCATGTTTACTTGTGTCTATAGAGTAGATATGCATAGTTTAGTGATGTATCCATATTCCACAAGGTAGAGTAGGACATCAACACATTAAAAGGGAGATTTAAAAGTGAAACTGATTATCCTAGAGCTACCTATTCTCCTACTTGATCCACTTTTGTATTCTTCTAGTGTTATTTATTTTATTTATTATTTTAGTTAATTGTTTAGTAGTTGATAATCAAACCTCAAATTGAATTGCCTTTCGTCTTAATTAATTTAGTTAATAATTAAATTGATAATACGACATCTTTTGGGTTCGATATTTAACTTGGTCGCTTGCCTAAGCTGCAACTGATATCTTTAATACATGGAGATTAATTTTGCGTGCAAAGAAAACGCGCATCAGAGCTGTAGAGAGAGATTCGTGCAGCGAATCAAGTGAGAACCAAGTGAAGATTCAAGACGGAGCGAGAAGCGACGGCGCCCACATCTAAGGTTTTCTTTGCAACTTAATCTTTCTTGTAATTTTTAAGACTATGGGTAAGACCTATCCAAACACCATGAACGTTCTTCGAAGCGTCATGGGCTAGAACCACTTTGGTAGTTCAAGGGTTATGAAGGTTTTTATCTAGTTAATTGAACTTCCGTGTGTATACTCCGTACAACACTACTTGTGGTTTATTTTATATAAGACTATGCTTTATTAATTCATACTCAGAGTTGTTTTGTGCTTCATTAACTGTTATGTAGAGTCTGAATATATATCTTGATTATTGATTGAGTGCGTTCACTGCTGAGCAGGATTACATTTATGATTCTAAGTAAGGGGACTCCAAAGCTTCATTAGAACTATCTTATATGAATACTTATTAATTGAATTGAATTCGATCATTAAGTAGGATAAAGAGGATAATTATATAGTACCTATAAATGGAGATATATCGGGTTAGAGTACTTAGTGCACGAGAAATAATTAATACTGATAGTACCTAGAAAGGGGGGTGTAGTTATGTCTCTTGCTCCGAGGTAATTCACATGTGTTACACACTTATCTGCTTGTGTCTATAGAGTAGATTTGCATGGCTTAGTGATGCGTCCATATTCCACAAGGTAGAGTCGAACATTGACATATGGAAGGGAGATTAATTAGTGAAACTGGATGGCCCGAAGAGCTACCTATTTTCTCACTTGAGCAACTCTTGTTTATCTCTATTGTCTCTATTTTATTTGCTATTTTACTATTCGTTCATTAGTTTAACAACTATTCTCCAATTAAATTGCTAATAATAGTTTCTCTTAGATTAGATAATAATAAATTGATAACCAACTGTCTTTTGAATTCGATAATATAACTTGATCGCTTATCTAAGCTATAATCGCATCCTTCATATTTGGGGATTAAAATTGTATGTTGAAAAAACATCCATCACCTCCTCTTCTCTCTTGGATAAATGATGTTATGTGCTTCATGTTCCAATCTTAGAAATTAAAGATGAGTGAGGGTATGAAGTTAGTGAATTGGTGGGTTGTGGCTTTCAATTTTTATGATTTAGCCTTGTTACCAAACTTTGTGTCATTTGGTGGGTTGTGGCTTTCAATTTTATGATTTAGCCTTGTTACCAAACTTTGTGTCATTTGGTTTTTTGTGAGCCACATCCGAGGTTTTGGGCACCATTCTTCGGTGGGTCCGACGGTGTCCTGATACCCAACATGATATGATCAATTGTGAAAAAACTCACTATCTTCTTCTACACGCTTGAAATGAAATGAATATATGTTATTTATAGTACCACAACTGGGAGTTGATGATGAGTTGAAATATGATTCAATATTGAGAGAAAATATGCTTTGTACTTAGAGATTTCGAACATGTGGCAATCTATTTCTACTTTGTTTCTATCGTGAAAACTAAATACTCAATTATGTGAAGAGCTTCCAGCTTGTTAAAGTAGGATATTTAATGGCAACGACCGCGCCACGTTGGGGCCATGGAGGCACTGTCCCCTGAAATTCTAAAATAATTAGTATATATGTATAAATGAGTTACTTAAGGTTAATAGGTTAGTTTTTAAGGTATAGTTATTTTTAATTTTTAAAATTTTATTATTTTATTTAATTTAAGAGTGGTTATTGATCAGTTTTCTGATCTAGCGGTTATTACTAACTAAGTGTACCGATGTCCAAGTGCACCCTAGTTTAATTCATAAATTATTTACAATTTATTAATGTATCTCAACGGTAGGCATGCATTCCTTCATAAGGAAGGTCACGAGTTCGACCTCCATTAATGTGTGAACCTTTTTCCCTTTTTTTTTTTTTAATATTTATTATTCACTATCATTTATATGTAAATTTTTTGCTCTCATCTTTTCATATTTCAATTAAAATATTATTTAGTTATTTAATTTTTCTTTATTATTGTCATTTCTTTTTACACTTTCTTTTAATTCTATTATTCATTTATATCTTAAGAATAAATTGTGACAATATATGTGTTAAAATAATATTGCATATAAAAATATATTATATGTATGATATAATATTATTGCATGTTGATATTACTATTTTAATTAATATTTATCCATTAATATGTCTTTTTTCTACCACTTCTTCCCTCCTACATAAATTTTCTCCTTCAACAATTTTAACCATATTAATAGTATAAAGTTAATATAATTAACTTTCCTATACATTTTACTTAAAAAATCAAGCTACCTAATACACATAACAAAATTTACTCTTCAAATATTATTTAAAAATATTAAATTATCTAATAGTAACACTTTTTAAATCTCCATATAAAAATTAAAATAAAAACTTCTATCGAACAAAGGAAATCAAACCCTCCTCAATAATTTTTCTAGCACTATCCCAGTATAATGGTGTGGATAGAAGTAGATCATAGAGTATGTAAGAAACATATAGAAGTTCAGTAACTAACCAAGCGATGAGGATTTTGAGGTATCTTAGGACGAAATTCCTTAAGATCTCAAGTTCGCAACTAGCGAATGCGATTAATAATTGTGGAAATTTGCAATTTTGGGAAAATAATTTTAGGGGGTGCTATTTTAAGACATTGTTTTCTGGTTGACAATTATAGGACATTACGTTTAATTTTTTGCAATTAAAGAACTATTTAGGCCTAAATTGAAATTTTCGAGTCTAATGTGTCCTTTAATCGCAAAAATTAAAACATTATGTCCTATAATTAACAGCCCAACAACATAGTGCCCTAGATATTTAGGCAAACCCCTAATTTATTGTCTTGAAATTGTAATTTTCTCGTCTGTTAATTGATATGACTTGTGGAGAATGAATTTTGATCATATTTCGTTGATATCTCCTAAAATATATATTTATATATTTTCTCATAAAACTCTTCAAATTTTCTTAATCTTCTGAAAAAAGAAAAAGAAAAAAAAAACTTTTCTATATAAAAATTAACAAAGAATAAGGATTTAAAATGACACATTTGAGTAAGGATTTGAAAATCCTTCCAAAAGAAATATAAAAGAAAATTCAAATAAAATTTTGAAATTCATTAATTTAAAATTATGGATTTATAAATTTATGGATTTGATTTACCATCCAAATAAAGAGAAAATACCCCCTCAAATCCCTCAGTGCAAAACATAGCCTAATTTTTTTTAATTTAATGAATTTTAATTAAACCTATTCATTTGAATTAAACATTGTTTGAATGTGTTGTTATGACCGTAGGGGTGGGGATAGGCACTGACATTGACATTGCTTATATAGTAAATTTATATTTATATTTATAACTTCCCAATTTTAATTGGTTGATTATATAATCCGTGTTTAATAAGAAAATGTTAAATCTTTTATCGTAAATTTATACTTATATTTGATTACCAAATTTTAATTGGTTGATAATGTAATAATTGTTTATAGTTGGGGAATGTCTAATAAAAAATTATCATTTAGATACTATTCTAGTTTTAGTGATTTTTTTTATTAGTAATTCTCCATTTTGCTCCTTTTGTTTAAATTTAATCCTTTCGTCAAATGTAGTTCAATTTTTTTATTTTATCAAAATTTAGTTCTTTATACAAAAATTTGTACAATTTATGTCCAAAATTTGAAAAAAAACTAATTTAATACTAAATTTAAACAAAAAGGACAATAATCAGAAAAAAAAATACTAGAATTGTGAATCGCAAATTAAAAAAATTATAAAAGACGGATTTTAATATTTTCCCTCTTGGTAAACTTATTATGGAATCATGAATGTTTAAATTGGAAAATGTCCTATGGAAAATTTATATTTAGATGTTTATTTACAAATTTTTAATTGTTTGATTATGCATAGAATCAATGTTTTATTGAAAAATGCCTTTATCTTTTATTATAAATTAATAATTTTGCCTAATAATCAAAATTTTCATTGATCGATTATGTAATCAATATATATTTAATAGGAAAATTTGTAGTATATTATATATTTATGTGTTTAACTGCCTAATGTTCAGTGTCACCCTGCATGACCCACCCAGCCACACGTGTGATCAATTTTTGCATATTGGGTCACGGAATGAGCATTATTAGAAACCATATAAGATTTATTTCTAAACTATAAATAAGGCCCTGTGCTCTAGCAACGGTGGCACCATCCAGTGACCAGCTCTGCTTTACCATGTTTTAAAAAAATTATTTTATTGATCAAAATTTTGTGAGGATATGTTATTTTTTAGTAATAAATAAATTATAAGTAAATTATGTGTTCAAATGTAAGGATGATATTATTTAAAATTAAAGTGTATTTGAGGGTTGTTAAATTTGTGTTGTGTGCTTTTACAATTTATAAATATAAGTAAAAGCTCCTGCATCCCCAGAACACGGGGACACGGTATGTGTACTCATGTGAACACAACCCTTTCCATCTCTATTCTATTTAAACTTATGTATTGCTAGAGAGTTTAAATTGTAAAGGGGCACAAAAATTGCAAAGGGGCACGGATCTAAATCCGTGTGCCCGGGCGCACAAAAGACTCACTCTATAAGTAAATAAATGAATAAGTATAAATACAAAAAGTATTTAATTTACTGAATAAGATGCATGAGTATCGAATGCATCTCTGTAGGGATGAGTTATATAATTTGTTTAGAACAACGTAAAAGGCAAATAAAATAAATATCAAAGTGAAGAAAAAAAATGCAAATGCTTAGCTGTATTAAACTAGCTAGGTTGTGTGATTCAGTGATTCCATGTGGTAAGCTTGTTTAGGTGATCTAATTTCAGTCATTATTTGTCTATAAAAGAAATGCAATTTATAACCAAATCTCGTTGAATCAATACAACAAAATGCAGGTTGAGAAACAAGATGGGACCTCATTTTTCAAGACAACTTTCAACAGCTTGAATTCCCTGCTAGGTATGTTCCATGACCACATTTTATTGTTTCTCGTTTAACATTATATTATAAATCGGCTCGTGTGTTGTAGGGTGGCGATTCTATCAACTCCTTACGCGTTGTTGTCCGGAGGTTGGTTGAGCTTGGTACTCGGGTTAGTGATTGTACTAGCCATGTTTTACACCGGATTGCTGATCAAAAGTTGCATGGATGTCGATCCTAGTATAAAAACATATCCTCATATTGGTGGTAATGCTTTTGGTAAAAAGAAGCCTCATCGTCTCCATTTTCATGAACCTTGAACTTTACCTATTCGCTGTTGGCTTTCTTATCTTGGCTGGTGATAATTTGCACAATATGTTTCCCAAAATGGAAATCAATTTTCATGATGTGATTGTGATAGGCGGACGACAAACTTTTGTTCTTCTTGTAGTTGCTTTTTTGATGCCTACTGCTTGGATAGATAACATGTCCACTCTTTCTTATTTATCTGCCTCTGGTGTCTTTGAATCCGTTGTCATTTTAGGCTCTGTCTTATGGTCTAGGATACACGATGATGTCGGGTTTCATCCTAGACCAGAGCTCTTCAACTGGAGGGGATTGCCTACTGCTTTAAGTGAGAAAATTGCAAAACTGGTCCCGCCCGTCACGGTCTCATTTGGTTTTGATCCCAAAAGTCTTGACTTTGGTCCCAAACCTTTTTTTTTGGCAAAAGTAGTCCCACCGTCAACTGTCCCGTTAACTCCCGTTAGCAGTATTGGTCCCACTGGATGTAATCTTAAATATTGGGACCAAAATTGCAAAATCTTGCAATTTTTGTCCCAAGCACCTGTAATATTTTTTTTTGGCGGTAAAATGCAAAAATTTTTGGCGCCCAAATTAATACCTAATCCCACCCTATTCTATCCTTATAAATCAACTCAACCACAGCCCACCTACCATCACAAAACAAAATTACATAGAAGAAAGAAGATAAAAGAGAAGAAGAAGAGAAGAAGAAGAGAAGAAGAGAAGGAGAAAAATGTCATCTTCCTCCGAATCATCCGCACAAAAGAATAAGCAATACCAGGTTTGCTATTGTGGAAAAGCCACCCGTACGTACGTTTCACAAAAGGCAAGGAGCTTTGATAGATTGTTTCATACCTGTCCCGAGTCCTTGAACGGTACTGGTTGCGATTTCTTTCTTTGGGCTGATCAGTATGAAGTGGCTGGCCATGCTCAATTCCCTCTTATGCTTACTAGGATTGACAATTTGGTGTCTGAAAACTTGGAGTTAGCTACCATGCTAAAGGGCACAGCACAAAGAGTTGATGAAATGGCTAAACAAGTGAAGCGGTTGGAGGAAGATGTTCATCAGATTCGAATGCTGAAGAAATTTCTTATCATAGTTCTATTGGTGTCTTGGGCTCCTATCATTGTCCGAGAGTTATTCACCAAGTAGAATATTATCCTGGATAATCAGTTACAACCAACATAGTTCTTACTAACATCCTAAATCATAGTCTGAATCAACATAAATCAACAAACAGGTAAACATAGTTCAACATTCATAAAAAAACTCAATAAAGTAGCAACCAACTACTTCTTCCCCTGTTTCTTACTGTTTTGTGCAGCCTTTTTATTCAACTTAGATGTCTCCGTAAGAGTATTAATAGTCACAAACTTCTTACCCCTTTTTTATATGATTTTCATACCATCTTCCTTGCTACTTTGACCACCTACATTCACATTGCATCCAATGAATGTATTTGGACTGAGAAGTGTTGTGTGCGTGCCTGACTTACTAGTGCTTGCACCCCAAATTGCACCTGACCTCCAATGAAATTATGTGGATGAAAAGCCATTGGTGGAGGAACCCTAAACTTCACTCCAGATGGACCTTGGCTACAAATGTCTTCTGCCATCTATTTTCAAAATTCACACATGTAAATAAGTAATAAAAATCAATAGGCTCAAACAAAATTATTACTTTTAATTAAATATGTACCCCAGTCACAGTCACTTCAATCTCAGTAGATTTTTTGGCAGAAGCCTTTGGTCTTGCACTACGAGCACTCAACTTCCTCTTGCACTATGAACATAATCTACTTAAATAGAAATATTACCAGAGCTTGTCTTCCTCTTCTTGTTGTAGGTCTATCACTCGTAGCATGAGATTCAGTCTAAATAATAATAAAAAAATAATTATGATGTATTCAACACTAACATAATGAATATAAGAACATAAGTACAAATTACTTACGTTGATAGGGTCTATATCAGACTGATGAACTTCATCATCCTGTGTCATTGGTGGACAATCATCAGATTGTATCATCTCTACTGGCTCAGTACATGGTTCAGTTGATCGTGCTCGTGGTTCACCTTCTCTTTCTTGTTCATAAACAGCCTCAACCTCATCAGATTGATCCAACTCATCTAATAAACTAGTAGCAACCTTCTTCAACGAACGACCTTTTTGATTGTGTCCCTTTTCACCACAGTATTTGCAAGAGTTATCAAATCAAGATTCCTAGAGTTATCATCATCTGCTTCAGAATCATCCTCAACACTGTCAAAGTCTTCTTCATTGTCTAGGTACTCTTCTTCACTGGAAGAAGATGCAACTGTCTTATCAACGCAGCCTAAACCAGTCCACTCTACTTCATTGTCAATGTTTTCATCAAACATGATATCATCAAGAATGTCATCAACACTATCTTCCTTGTATGCGAATTCATCATCCTCTTCTGAATCATCATCATTAACATCTTTATCCATTGGCTCCATTGGTACTATATCTCTTTTTCCACTCAAATTTACCACTGGTTCTTCTTCAATTCTGTCTCCACCAATAACTTCCACCACATCTTTTTTCTACTAATTTGTGCATCTTCATAGTACTCTGCCTCCCCCTCAATGTCAGTATCATCACCCATAAAATCTTCTGATCTTAAAGCATCAAGGACCATAGTACATATCCTATTCTTTGCAGCATTAAAACACCTATCAATATCAAATAAACTATCAACTATGTCCAATTTTCTATCTTTTCTCATTCCAAAGTATTTTTTACTCCCAACATATCCTAACTGTTCACACATCCTGTCAAGATATCCTAAATCGACCTTGGAACAGTTGACAAAATCATATGCACTTATTGTCCCTCCAATATACTCAAAATCATCTATGGTATTCCCAATCATCATTCCACCATGATGCAACTTAATAGTATACAGATTCAAAGAATTACCTAAAACAAAACATACCTGTTAGTCACAATATATAGTACAAGATTAATAAAATTTAAAAAGTAAGAAGCATGTAGTTTCTTGTAAGCATAAAATTGATCCATAAGTATTAACCCTGTTTAAAATTTATCCTGCATGTATTTAAAATAAATAAATGAATAAGAAATATTAACCATGTTTTTATCACAATAACTTTCTACTCCAAAACCATGCATATAATATCAGTATATAAATTAAAATCCAAGAATAAATTAAACTTCCTACTCAAAATCAAATTTGGCTGCTTTGGCATCAATTGGTTGCAGTTTCAAAATTACAGAGTACTCCATATTGTGAGATTAGCTTAGTAAGAAAACAATTAAGGGATTAAATTAATTAACAAGTAGGATAAATCCCCCTTTCTTAACACTCCCCGTTTGTGTCCTATGTTTGACCATAATTCAATCCTATTGTATTGATTCATCACCACCACCCCACATATAGAACGAGGAATTCAACCCTACTGTATTTTTTTTGAAAATGGTGTGTGAGTATGTGCGAAGTAGAATAGAAGTAGAAAGATTGGCTTACCATAATTTGGAGCCGGGAATCGAAAAAGGGATTTTTTCGCCACATTGTGCTATCGATACTGCAAATTATTGAGACGAGCACGAGATTCGACGGGAAGAAATTGATTAGTAAAGGGAGGGAATTACAACGCACTCAATTTTGGGGATTATGGATTAGGGTTCATCTACAATTTGGGAAGAAATTGATTTGTGATGTTGAAACTCCGACGAAAACGTCGTGCTGCCTTGTCAATTGAAATTTCGACGGGAATGGCGAGATGAGAGAGGAATTCGACGGAGCGACGCACGAGCTGTGTCTGAAATGAGGTGCGACCTTCGACGTTAACAACAGCGCAGTGCGCGAAGCAATTTGGGAGGGGAAATTAAGGATTCAGTTTTGGGTCGTTTGGGGTATCACGTGATGTTTATTACCCTAACGGCCACGTGAGCCATTCCGTTTACATTTGACAGCCTTGGGGTTAATATTGCAAAAGAAATCAGCTGGACTACTTTTGCCGAAGAAAAAAGGTTTGGGACCAAAGTCAAGACATTTGGGACCAAAACCAAATGGGACCGTGATGGGCGGGACCAGTTTTGCAATTTTCTCTGCTATAAGTTTATATGCCCTTTGTTTTTGTGGTCATCCGGTATTCCCTACATTGTATTCTTCAATGAGAAATTCACAACACTTCTCTTGGGTACGTACATGCATTTAAGTTTTAAAATTTTTAGAGATATCAACAATATTTTCAACAAATATTCGTATTTGGGTAGAGATATACTTTTTCGTATGTCAAAAAATATCAATAAACATTTATATCAATATCGATTTCTTAATTTATATTTTATAGAATATTGAGATATATTGAAAATATACATGTATTTGATGAATCATTAATAATTTTTTTAACTTACTTTTACCCATTAAATATATTTTTTGTTATTAATTTTTTAACTATATTTTGAATTTCTCTTATTTGATGAACTGATACCAATATTGATTAGATGAATACGATATTACGTATTTTATATTTAAAACTCACATATGACCATTCTAATATTAGTTGTTTTACATTAACAGTTACTAATCATTATTGTATGGCTTCAAACTATTTAAATATTTTGTTCATTGATTTGATTAAATTATCAATTTTATTGAAAATTTAAATTGTATTTATAATTTTAAATTAGTTATATTATTTTCAATATTTTCAAATTTAATTTTTCTTTTCTTTTTTAAGTTTTCATATTCTTTTTTTTAAATTATCGATATCGATATTTCCATGAATATATCATATCAATATTGATATTTTAAACATTATATACATTACATACTTTGAAAAGGAAAATTACGTTTAGGATGTTAAACACTTTATTTATGTATACTGTGTTCTAGGTAAACAATTCTTTATAGTATTAGAAATTTAAGTTTTGTTCCCCAAGAATAAATTAAACCTAAAAATATAGTATCCTAACAATGCAATCCCTTCTCCGTTAGTATTCTGAAAAGATAATTTTCCTACTCTTTTTCTTGTTTAAATATTAATTAATTTACTCTTTTGTTGGGCAAGTTTTATTTCTATGTTTCTTGTTGTGTATAATTACTTATGTGCAGTGGCGGTAATAGGGTACTTGATGTTTGGTTCAGATTTACAATCCTAAATAACCTTGAACCTACCCAAAATAGCTTGAGCTCTAAACTGGCTACGTGGACTGCTCTTATCAACCCTCTATCAAAATACGGACTAATTTTGAAGTCGATATTTGAAACGATTGAAACACATTTTCAATCATTGAGTCGGAAAAGATATTACATTTTGTTGACAAGAAGTGTCTTGGTTGGTAGCACTGCAATTGTAGCCTTAACCATTCCATTTTACGGGTATGTAATGTCGCTTGTTGGTGCATTTACGACCGTTACAGTTTCGATTTTGCTTTCGTGCATGTGCTACTTAAAGATTTTTCTGAATCTTATAGAAAGCTTAGTTGTGAATCTGTGATTATTGTCTTCACAATATTGATGGGGCTCATCCTCCTAGTAATTGGTACTTATACAACTTTGGATAAGATCATTCATAATTTGTTCAATCATAGTTAATTCAGTGTAAATAATAGTATTCAGTTTTTTATTTTGTATTAATCTTATTATAGTACATAATAAATTGAATTGCTTCCAAAATTTAAAATATCTATCGTTTAAAATATCGGTACCTTAAATTGATGGATATATTGATGGATATATCGAATATCGATATCGGTAAATTTAAAAAATCACGGAAACATGAAAAAAATTAATTATTTAACTTTACAATATATTATAACTAATTTTAATATATAAATACAATTTAAAATCTCAATAAAATCATATTCCAACCGTCCCGTGTTAAGAATTACATTTTTCATTTTGAGTTGCCACAAGTTAAGGTTTACATTAATTTCCTTTTTTGTCAAGTTGGGTGCACACAAAATAATTAATTATTACATGTAAGACCACACACAACACTAATACAACTTTCCACTTCACATTAAATATTATTTCTCTCACCTCACTACACATTAAAATATTATATCTGTTAATATATGTACAAAAAGCAAACGTAAACGTTAATACAAGACAGAGGGAATAATATATAATAAGCAAATAAATAACAACATATTTAAATAATCTGAAGTCATACAACAATTTTTACTAATATTTTAGTACATAATAACTAATACTCCCTCCATCCATCCTTAATCTATCCATTTTACTATTTTGGGCCGTCTATTCTTAATCTATTCATTTCCTTTTTTAGACACATGGAACCCACACATATAACTAATATAATTAAAATATGTGACTCACACACCCCACTAATACCACTGCCCACTACAAATAAAATATTAATACTCCTTAATCTACGTGCAAAAAATAAACAGATAGATTAATAATAGCCGGACGGAGGGAGTATCAAAATGATGATTTATGGGACTCTAATATAAAACGTTTTATGTCATCTTGATCTAAGGAATATTGGTAACAACTCATCGAATTAGAGAAATTCTAAACATAGTATGACGTTTTATCTTGTCCAATTGTTTGACCATGGATATTGAGGTATAAGGTAATCAAAATGGCTTGAATTGCTCCAATTGAATAGTGAATTACCTCGTGAATCATGAGATGGTTTCACGCAAGTATTGTGCTATTTTTTATTTTATTTTTTCAAAATGAATAAATTAATTACAAAAAAATGTACTCCTTTCGTCCGCTTTTAAGGGTGACATTTGTTTTTTGCACATGGATTAAGGAGTACTATTATTTAATGTGTAGTAGGTAGTTGTATTAGTAGAGGTGTGAGTTTCATTTTTTAGTTGTATTAGGGAGTGTGTCTGGATCCCATATGTATAAAAAAAATGAGACCCTTGGGGGCGAATGTCCAAAATGGAAAAATGATACCCTTGAAAGCGGACGGAGGGAGTATTTAGTAATAAAAGTAAAAAAAAAAATCATTAAAAAGTATGTTTATTATATAGTTAAAGTGTGCTTAATAGTAGTTGTTAAAGTATGTTTTTCAAGTATGATGGATGATAAATTAAAGTATAATTTTATGGTATTAATTATAATATGATTTATTATTGATATATTTTAAGAACAGATAAGCATATTTTACTTATATAATAAGCATACATTAGTAATGGTTCGATCCATCTCTCAATCCGCCTCATAAAAACCTATTTCACAAGAAAATGTGAAAAGAAGAATGTTATATATATAAGGTTTTTTTAAGATTGGGGAAATAATAGTTTTGGTAAATTATTTTTTACATCCAAATTGCATCTTAATATTACTTTTAAGTAAATTAAAATTTAAACTTTTAGAATAATAAATTATTAATCTTTTAAATAAAAATATACAGATAAATTTTTATATATTTCAGAATGATTCAATAGAATAAATGTTCACAAAAATTAATTATTTATATACTAATAAGTACTTTTAATAGATTCACCATAGACAAGCTTTTAATTGTCACGTATTACTTATTACTATTAAGACTTTTTATTTATTTAGAAATTATTAATAAATTATTTTAATTAGATGACTATCAATTTTCCTCTATCACTGTTAACTTTTACAGTAAAAATACTTTGTATCCTTTTCTCAAAATTCATGACATGAAAAAATAGTACGACACAATTTTTTAATCATACATGCATGCATATACAGATATACCATAGACAGACACTCAAGAAGACTTTTAATCTGCTTACGCCACGTGTTCATATTTTTTTACTAATAGTATATTATTTCCATGTCCATGATAACATATTCTAACCGTACTTGGATCTTATGTAATATTTAACTATTCACTTTTCAGATCAGATTTATGTTATGATCAAAACATATAATATCTTCGTTAATTAAAAAAATTAGATGTGAATATGTAGATAATATGATCAAATCGTGCATGATCATATCAGGTGCAGTACTGCATCATGACTCTAGGCTATTAATTCACATGCAACTTTCTATTTAATGACTCATCTGTTCGTCCTTGGCCTCATATTCCCCTTTCATCTGGTTCACCACCAATTGAGAGTCGCTATATATCATCAGCTAATCCGCTCTCATGGCCAGCGCCATTCTCAAACCATTCAGTAGGGCCTCGTATTCTGCCTCGTTGTTAGTGGCCAGGAAGTCGAACCTGATCGCGGTCGATAAGGTCTCTCCTGATGGGGTTCGTATGATGATCCCAGCTCCTGATGCCATCGCCGTTGCGGAACCATCCACATGCATAACCCAAGGTTTTCTTTTTTCCTCATTGGCTGGTATAGGAAAAGTCAGTTCCACTATGAAATCCGCCATAACTTGCCCTTTGACCGCATTCCTCGGTAGGTATGTGATATCAAATTGTCCTAGTTCGACCGACCACTTAAGCAATCTTCCTGCTACGTCCGGCCTTTGAAGCACTTGTCTCAAAGGGAGCGTTGTCAGCACTTCTATGGAGTTCTCCACGAAGTATGGTCTCAATTTTCTCGAGCTAATCAGTAATCACCAGTGCGTATGCCACTTTTTCCATTGTTGGGTATCTAAGTTCCGCATCTCTCAGGGATTGGCTCACGAAGTACACCGGCTTCGGGTTCTTCTCCTCCGTTTTGACTAGTACTGAACTGATCGCAGATTCCGAGACGGCCAGATATAGATGCAGTAATTCGCCCGGAGATGGCTTGGAGAGGATCCGAGGGCTCGATAGTTCTTTCTTGATCTCTTCGAAGGCCTTTCTGCACTCTTCTGTCCATTTAAATTTGGCCTTCTTGATTACCTCAAAGAAGGGTTTGCATTTATTCGAGGCCTTCGACATGAATCTGTTCAAGGCTGCCAACCTACCAGTCAGGTTTTGCATTTCCTTCATGTGCCTCGGCAGCTCCATCCTTATGATAGCTTCGACCTTCTCTGGGTTCATTTCGATTCTCCTTGAACTGACTAAGTAGCCGAGAATGTTTCCCTTTCTTACTCCGAACGTACACTTCTTCGGTTTTAACTTCATTCCATAATGCCGGAAGATTCCGAACACTCTCTTTAGATAATCGAAATGATCCATTCTTTTCAGACTTTTCACCACGGTATCGTCCACGTATACCTCAACTATCTTTCCAATCTCCTTTAAACATCTTGTTCACTAGCCTTTGATAGGTTGCCACCACGTTCCATAGACCGATGGGCATATTCTTCCATTCATAGACATCATTTCCGCAAAAGAAAGTCGTATTTGCCTTATCGTCTGGGTGCATCGGGATCTGATGGTTCCCCGAGAATGCATCTATGAAGCTCATTTCGTGTTCCGCCGTGGTGTCAACCATCTGATCAATCAACGGGAGGGGGTAGCTGTCTTTGGGGCTTGCCTTGTTTAGATTTGTGAAATCGATACACAGTCTCTAGGATCCTTCCTTCTTTTTTACCATAACCGGATTTTGTACCCTTATCGGGTATTTGCATTCGCTGATTCTTCCACTCGCTAACAGTTTATGCACTTCTAATTCCATAGTCGCGTTCTTCTCTAGGCTAAATTTCCTCTTCTTCTGGTGGAATGGTGGGACACTGGGGTCAATGTTCAATCTGTGACAGGCGTATTTTGGGTGCACTCCCGGTGTTTCGTTCGGGTTCCAGGCAAATACGTGCAGACTCTCTTTTAGTAGTTGGGTTAGCTTCTCCTTGAATTCGTTTTTCCATTCCGTCCCAATCATAACTTTGATGTCCGCGTTCTCTAGGTCCAACTGTACTACCTCTATTTTTCCTGCCACCGAGGCTCATTCCCGTAGTTTCATCCTCAAATCCTCATCGGGTGTCACCGGCTTTCGCCTCGGCTCCTTCGCCACTGTCTCCCCCTTTTCCATTTCCTGATCAACTGGGTTTGGATGTACTTCGGTTGTCACAAGGAGCATATTATTCCCTCGTTCTTCTTCTTCTCTCCCTTCCTCAATTTCCACCATCACATCTGGTTAGTTCTCCTATTGCTCCCCTTCTTGCGGTTTTTTTATTTTCGTTTGTATTTCATGAGTCGCTCCTTCTTCCATGATATCCTCAAAACTTAACATCTCGTAATTCATGTCGTGATAACTCAAACCCTCTATTTTTTCTATGAACGAACACTCTCTGGCCCTCTTTTGATTTCCTATCACCGTCGCTACCCAGCCGTCTGCCGTGACAAACTTGAGGCATTGATGAAGGGTGGATGGGATAGCTCCGAAGGCATGGATTAATGGACACCCCAGTATACAGTTGTACATTGAGGCTTGATCCACGACTTTGAATGTTAGCTGTTTCTGCATCCAGTTCTTTCCATCCGAACCTTCCAACTGGACGGATAAATCAACCTCCATGGTTGGCCTGGTAACACATTACCGAATCCTTTAATCTCGTCACTACAAGGTCTCACCCTGTGGTGACATTCTCCTTCCAATTTTTCAAATACCTCTTTAAAGATTATATTGGCATACGCCCCGATATCTACCAAACATCTATTAACTTTGACTCCCGACAGCACAAGTGAAATGACTAAAGGATCGGAATGAGGAGTACTAACCCCGTAGAAGTCCATTTCTATAAAAACGATGTCGGCTTCCGTTATCCCTCGTGTCTGCGAGGTTAGCGACCATACTTGAGGGATTTATTGGTTTAAATCTCTCAGCTCTGCCTTTCTTCTCCTTTTTGATGCAGTGGTGAACGTCTGAGAGGTTCCGACATTAGGGATCTCCTCTACAGGTTCCATCATGTGTATTTCTCCGGGTCTGTCTTCCCTCGGAGCTTGTCCTCCTATCCTGTCGAATACTGGCGGTCGGCCTGGAGGCGGAGGGGGTAGGGGCATCGCTCCTCCATTCCTCCCTCTGTCCGGGGACCTCTGTCGATCAAAAGGAGGAGGAAGATTAGCGTCCCTCCTATAAACCCTCGGTCACGGGTCTGTAGTATTCCTCTCAACTTCCCTCCCTTGAACAGCTTCCATAATTCCGTGATTAAGTCTCGGCACTGATCGGTGTTGTGCCCATGCGTCTGATGGTACATGTAATACTTCTGAGGATTTGTGAGTTCTGATGTTCGCAGGACTGGTCTCGGTGTCTGAAGAATCTGTACTTCTTTAACGTAGTAAAAGTCCTCGGACTTCAGTTCTTCGTACATTTGTTGTACCTCAGTGTCCTCTGCGAAAGGTTTGAATGTAGCGGGTGTTATGTATTTCTTTGCCCCTCCTCTGCTTACTTTCTTCCTGCCCGGCTCTGCCGAGGTGCTTTGATTGCTCGTTTTCTTCGCCATTTTGGAGATGTTCTCGGCTTGGATGTATTCGTTTGTCATGATCATGAAGGCCGCGTAGGACGCGGGTGGCTTAAGCTGTACCGCTTTCCACAAGCTAGTCTCTAGGTGAAGTGCTCCCATCACCGTGATGAGGTATGCTTCGTCCCCCATGACTTCTTCCATTGATCTCTACTCGTTAAACCTCTTCAGAAAGTCTCGCAAGCTTTCTGTTGATCCCTGGCGAATGTTAGCTAGCCTTGTTTCCTAGGGTTAGAGTGAACATCCTGCACAACGTGATCTCGTTCGCGCCTTGAGCTCTCATCCACATCAGATATTTTTCAATATGAGAATAGGGATCATAGCCACAATCGAAAATTAAGCTGGAGGTAAACTTGATTCCTTGTTGCCGAGGGGCATTTCTGATTTCTGCCTTGAAAGGTTAGGGAGCCACCGATGATTGGAGGACTCCTCCCATTCCAGACATCTTCCTTTCCAGATCCGCGAAGATCTTGTTCACTTCCTCGTTTATTAAGGCTTGTAGGTCCCTGGCTGGGGCATTCGAAAATGCTTCTCTATTCTCCGACCATATTTCCGTTCGAGTCTTCATCCATCTCGTCCCTCTTCATAGGGCGGGTCTCCTTTTTCTCCTGTTCCGTGGTAAGGATAGTTCAGTTGTGGGTAGATCTTCCCATGAAGGATCTCGGCTCTCTTGTGAGTATGGTGTCGAAGATGAATAGGATCTCTGATTCCTCGGCCTTCTGCTCCAGTTATGTCCCATTTGAGAGACATATGGGATTCTTCGCGGGGCTTCATCTTCCACTGGCACTTCTCGGGTTACCGGTCGACCTCTCCTTTGGTTTTGCGGGCGAGGCTGGTGGGATCCTTCTTCTCCTGGACTTTCCCTCGGTGGGGAGTGACCTGCCTCTTGATTTTGTTCGGACCGTGGTTGTCTTCGAGCGTCATCTCCCATGGATAACTTTGGGGGTGGGGGATTCCTTATCCCCTGATTCCTTCCTGGTTGCGGTTGCCTCTGAGTTCCCATTTTCGGTCGTCGGAGGAATTCACTGCGTCCTTCTTCCGCCAGAGTTTCGTTCATGCTCTCCTTTTCTTCGGCGTTCCTCTTTCGTATGAAGTTGATAGTTTCCCTTGCATCTCCTCCGCTGTGTTCTCTCCTAGCTAGCGTCTTTCCTCCTCGCGAGATCTTCCCGCAGATCACCGTGGCTTCCCCTATGAAGGCCGTTAAAGCTCAACCTCGCCAGTTGAACCGGGAGAGCTTCCGCAGCGTACTCATCGATCACCCTTCAAATTTTTTCATTCATCTCTTTCGTTTTCTGGGGATCGCCTAGATTTGGAACAGGAATAGACCTCGCCGGAGTGGGCATTTTTATGACCGGTGCGCTGATTTAGACATTATTTCTACTCCTGGTCACATTTCGTTGAGATCTGGAACATTCTCCCATCTCTTTGTTTCTAGGGGTTGTAAATCCTTCTCCTCCCATCTCTCAATAAAGAAAACAGAGTGAGAATAAAAAAGAATATCTTCCCAGGTGGAATCAATCGAAAAGGAGAACAGCTAATTTGTAGTGTTTCCCACAGACGGCGCCAACTGTTAATGCGTATTCTTGGCTAGTTAGTTTGTATTTAAGAGATAAAGATCATTGTGTAACTGAGCCAAGAACGATCACAATCAAACAAGATATAATCATAAATAAGAGATCGAAATCACAAAAAACCGGATTCCCACCAAAGAACTCAACCGATTTTTATTACCCTTCCTTAGAACAACACTCATAAAACCCTCCAATTACAAGTGTAATGTCTAAAGTGAGAATGAGTAATTTGTCTCTCTTCTGTGAGAGAAGCTACTTATATTCTTTACAAACCCTAATCTTGAGCCAATTGTCTAGTGCCACCTGGATGGAGACAAGCCGTCATTAATGAAGTTGCCTGGTACGCCGACCAGCCTGAGGAGGAGACTGGGTGCCCTGGGTTGTCTTTGTATGGTGTTCCAGACCGCCTTTGTCCTTTGCTGGCTTCCTATTGGTAGTTGGAGGAGGATGCGCCAGTTGCTTACTGTCTTCTAGTTAAGATTGTTGTCCAAGGTATCCCCTCTTACCATTAGCTTTGTCTTCTAGTCTGCTGCACTTGTCAGTCTTCATAATGGTGTCTGTGCTTTCCCCCACAACTCCTGTATCCATCTGGTCCTCGACCCGATATGTTTCTGAGGTTTCATTGTTCATCCGAACCCTGGAGTGTGAACCTTTAACTTCGGATTTTGGTATTCTGCCGAGGGGTCTCGGCTTCCATCCCTTCGTTGGGCTTTCTCACCATTGGCCCTTCTGCTCTCCGGGCTTCGACGATGGGCTTGTCCTCTGGGCCTATCCTTGGCTATTTTTCGAGGCGCGTCTTTCGGGCTTGGGCTTATTTCTTTGTGATATGATCTGTTGGGCTTCTGGCCCAACAAGTATGGGGATATAATACCCATAACATTATATATATATATATATATATATATATATATATATATATATATATATATATATATATATATATATATATATATATATATATATATATATAAGGTTTTTTTGGATTGGGTAAATAATAGTTTTGGTAAATTATTTTTTACATCCAAATTCGCATCTTAATATTACTTTTACGTAAATTAAAATTTACACTTTTAGAATAATAAATTATTAATCTTTTAAATAGAAAAAAAACAGATAAATTTTTATATATTGTGATTTTTTATATTCCAAATGATTCAATAGAATAAATGTTCACAAAAATTAATTATTTATATACTAATGAGTACTTTTAATAGATTCACCATAGACAAGCTTTTAATTGTCACGTATTATTTATTAATATTAAGACTTTTTATTTATTTTAGAAATTATTAATAAATTATTTTAATTAGATGACTATCAATTTTCCTCTATCACCGTTACCATTTACAGTAAAAATACATTGTATCCATTTCTCAAAATTCATGACATGAAAAAATAGTACAACACAATTTTTTAATCATACATGCATGCATATACAGATATACCATAGACAGACACTCAAGAAGACTTTTAATCTGCTTACGCCACGTGTTCATATTTTTTACTAATAGTATATTATTTCCATGTCCATGATAACATATTCTAACCATACTTGGATCTTATGTAATATTTAATGATCCACTTTTCAGATCAGATTTATGTTATGATCAAAACATATAGCATCTTCGTTAATTAAAAAATTAGATGTGATTATGTAGGTAATATGATCAAATCGTGCATGATCATATCAGGTGCAGTACTGCATCATGACACTAAGCTATTAATTCACATGCAACCTTCTATATAATATTCCTACCTCTCCCTAACATATTCACAATTTCCTACCTCGTGCCAGCTATCTACATACGTATTATCTCACAACTAAAGAAATATAAATAATAATAATAATAATAATAATAACACAATAAAACACATAATCTTACCGTACATTATAATTTTTAAGCAAAAGAATTGAGTGAGACTGTGAGATGGATAAAAAGTGATAGCATCATTATCACTTTCGCTATAAAATATTATCACTTTCGCAATAAAATGTTATCTCTTTTTATTTATATACATTCTTCATGAAATAATTCACTGCATTATATCACTTTTTATTAATGGTTTATCACTTTTTATTCGACTCACTCAAGACTTACCCATTTTAAATGGCTACTTCCATCAGACATACATAACATACTTTATACTTACTCCGTCTTAATATTTTAGGGCAAGTCTTGCGCGAGACTAGTTTATATTTTTAAAATTATTTCTTTAAAAATATTGTCACTTTTTATTTATACTGTAAATTGTTTATAAAATACTACTTCCGTCCCAGAAAACCCCTTAAAAGAAATATCAATTTATCAAACAATCTAAAAAGTTACTTTATTTTCAAATTTGTCACTCCTTTTTCACACACATATCATTATTTTACACATTTTTATTATCTAAAAATACTACAATACCCTCTAAAGTCAACAAATTTGGTCAAAAATTGTAATTTTTCTTAAACAACGTGGAACAGTAAACGTGAAGCGTTTTATATATGGGATGGAGGGAGTAGTTTACTAAATCATTATTAGTACTTTAATTTCATCGATTGAATATTATTTTTTTATTAATGATGTTATCACTTTTTATCCGTTTTACAGAAGTTCTTACATGAGACGGTGTCATACAAGTCTTTGGCAATATTTTATGCACACTTTATTGTAAATTATTTATTATTAAAAATATCTAAATACTTTGAAAGTAATTAAAAATGTTTGATTGAGATTTATATGAGTTTTGAATATCATGATTAGTGATAATTTATAGTGTTTGTTTTTTAAGTTTTGGAATAATATATTTTAATTTTATAATAAATCACTGTATAAAAGTTCGATTGGAATATGTGTTAAAAATTATTAATCAATATAAGAAAAAATACGAGAGAAGTAAATTATGAGAGAGAAAGAGTATTAATTTAGAGAGAAAATATATGAGAAGAGAGGAAGTGAATTAATTTAAAGAAAAAATATATAAAAAAATGGATGAATCGATGATCAGCAATAGAGTTTATTGATGTATGTTAAAGTTATTTTTAAAAAATCTATTGGAGTCGGTTTGAAAAACATAAAATTTAATTTCAAAACCATAAACAAACAAAACTTTAAGTAAGTCAATAAATTATTTTTTGTTAAACTACATGAAAAAACCAATACTAGACCTCGCATAATGCATTAGTTACGTACATTCCTACCGAAAAAGTATTTTAATTTTTTAGAGCAAATTGAGTATTTTTTAAGTAAGTGTCCCAAGGATCACCGTGCGTCCAGATATCTTAAATGGTATATCTTTTAGTGTAAGGACATGTACTCTTTATTTTTCGAAAAAAAATTTAATGAAAATGTATATCATTTATAACAAAATGTTGTACCCTTATGAATTAAGTGTACACTCTTTAAAACAAAATGTTACTCCCTCCGTCCCTCACTAAGAGGGTCTTTTGCTTTTTGACATATGGATTAAGGAGTATTATTATTTAATGTGTAGTGGGTAATTGTATTAGTGGAAGTGTGGGTCCTATATTTTGATTGTATTAGTGGGTGTGTGTGGGTCCATGTGTGTAAAAAAGGAAAGAGTGCTCTTTGAGTGGGACGTCCAAATGAAAAAAATACCCTCTTTGAAGGGGACGGAGGAAGTATATTCTTACACACTTTGTGCACTTTGGGACACAAGAGACGAAAGTAATAAATAAAACAGTAAGGAATATTATGGTATTAGTATTTGGTGAGATTTTGATAATTTTAAAAATAAAGTATATTGAGAAATTAAGTATCCTAATTTCATATAATTAATTTAGTAAAATATGACAATTTTTTTTTCAAATGTGAATAATAATTTTGTAAAAAGGAGAGATAAGATATTTTAGAATAATAATTATTTAAATAAACTTTAACTATTACCATGAGATATTGTTATTTTTTAGCTTGTCAAAATGCATTTTATGCACAAAGAACAAACTTAGATCTTTTAATAGAAATGGGAAGGTATAAAAAAAAAAACAAACTTTGTGTTTTGAAAATTGAATTTTGATTTCCATAATTTACACATAACACCTTTTATATATTTTCTCACCTCATTAATTAATACTATTTTTCTTATTCTGCATCTCTTACATTAATTTATATAAAATCTCACCTCATTAATTAATATTTCCTCCGTCCCAACTTCAACTTCATACTTTCCGTTTTGATCTATTTCAAATTCAACTTCATACTTTTCGTTTGATCTATTTCAAATTCAACTTCATACTTACATAAAAAGAAAAGATAACTAACTATTAATATCTCTCTAACATAATTTAATTTTAAAATTGTCAAGATCCTTTTTAACACTCATAACTTACTTTATCATATAGGAGTATATATTACCAAAAATATCATATTACCCCCAAAAGTAAGTCAAAAAGTGATTTTTTTTTTAAATTCTGTATCTACAGTAAACGTGAAATTGAATTTCGGACGGAGGAAGTACTATTTTTCTTATTCTGCATCTCTTACATTAATTTATACTCCCTCGTGGATAAGGTAAACATTTGTTATTTTGGTTGTTTATTTTAGAGGTATCTATTTTCTCTTTATAGCGAAAAGATCCTACACATACCAACCACTCACTTTTAATACAATTATCCACTTTATATAAATAATAATACTCTTTAATTCAGCGTAAAAAGTAAATGAATACGTTATAGATGTACGAGGGAGTAATTTTTTTTTACACATATCACCGTATATCATTAAAAATTCAAGACAAATCATGTACAACTATTTAATATTTTCGAGTTCAAAGGAAACCATGACAAGCATTCCCAAAAGAACAATATCAAGACCACCAGTAAATATGTATTGTACATGAATTGTACGTGATGCCATGTTAGAGTCTTTGGGCTGAGCTGCTCATGTAGATTCCAAAGCAATTTCAAATCTGGATGCCATTCTTGATTCTGTAACACATGAGGTCAGACATTTTGGTCGTATCAAAGATATTATCATTTCTATCAATTGTTAATAAATACTCAATTGAACAGTTATCGATTTTGTTGCACTTTTATAATAATATGTTATCACTTCTTATCAATTTTATTAAATTTTTATGTGATACAGTCTCACACAAGTTTTTGCATAGTATAATAGTAGAGAATTTTGCACTTTTGGTCCCACATGTCACATAACCTCTTTAAAATAGTCCCAATACTTTCACTTTTAGTCTCAAAAGATTATTTCTTTGCAGACTTGATCTCATAAGATTTCATTCTTGCATATTTAGTCTCATACAGCTCCATTATTGATCTCAAAATTTTAAATTCATATTTTATTTTATTTTATTTATTTTTTTATTTTTATTTTTTATTTTGTTAATAATAAATAAAATAAAATAAAATAAAATAATGAATATATAGTTATACTGTTGGTTCTTTTATTTTATTTATTTATTTACTTATTTTTTATTATTTTTATTTTTATTTTTTATTTGACAATTAAATCTTTACAAACTTGGTCCGATAAAATTTCATCTTTGCATATTTAGTCTTATACAGATGTATTTTTAATATTGATCCAAAAAATTTATCTAAAAAATTTAGATTCATATTTTATTTTTATTTATTTACTTTTTTTTATTATTTTTAATGTTACTAAATTTTTATTGTTTTCGAAAAAGACATGTTCAAAGTAGTAGTAATAATAATAATAATAATAATAATAATAATAATAAATATCCTATAAAATTACAATTATAAGAATTTAGATTCATATTTTATTTTTTTATTTATTTACCCATTTATTATTTTATTTAATGTTAGATTTTTATTACTTTTTAAAACATGTTCAAAATAATAATAATAATAATAATAATAAAATAAATAAATAAATATTAAATAAAATAAAATAAAACATGAATTTAATCTCTTGGGACCAATAGTGTAATTGAATGAGACTAAATATGCTAAGTTGAAGTCTTATGGGACCAAGTCTGCAAGAAATAATCATTTGGAACTAAAAGTGAAAGTATTTGAACTATTTTGAAGAGGTTATGTGTCCTGAGGGACCAAAAGTGCAAAATTCTCTATAATAGTATAATGTAATATATGTTTGTCCCAACACTATATTCTCACATAACAACTCTCTTGTGAGACGTCTATCCCGTGAGACGAATCTGAGACGGATATCTAATTTAATTATATTAAATGAAATTACCTGTATTAACTTTTAACCCATTAATAATTATTAATTGAGATTTATTATATCCTATAAAATCTCCTATAAATGTGCTAATTTAGGGATATTCTAATTGACTTTTTCATAAAATAATAAAACACGTCTAGAAAGAGATCTTCAAGTTAAGAGAAGGAGATTCAAAACAGCACGATGAAGAATATTTTTTGACTGATGAAGAATAGGTATAGGGATGGCAATTTTACCAGTCGGGTCGGGTTACCCGACGGGTACCCGCATAACGGGTATAGAAAAATCGAGTAAAATCGGGTAACGGATCGGGTAGTACCCGAACCAAAAGAAAAATTGTGCGGGTAAGGGTAGGGTACGGGTTCCCTCATATTTACCCGTACCCGACCCGAAAATTACCTGAAATGTATATATATACATATACATACATATATATATATATAATATATATATATATATATATATATATATATATATATATATTAATAGTATTATATATTTAATTAAATGTCTAAATTTAATATTTCTTTTAATATAATAATATTGTTGATGAAAAATTTATGATGTATTTAATATTTATTTATTATAATATGTTTAATATTTTTAATTAAAATTTTATATTCTTGTCCTGATATAAATATAAATAATTTTTAAGAATTATATTAAATCTTGTTCTATGTTATAATATTATTTGTTATTTATAATTATTTTTAAGAATTATAATTATTTTTTTAATATTTTTTAAAAAATATTCGAATTGAGATATCTTGGTGGCGAAAATGAGATGCAAGACTTTGAAGTTTTCATACTTAAATCAAGGACTTGGAAACAATTGTTGGAATATGATGTTTATTTTGTAATTTTATTTGATTAATTAACTATGAATTTATGATGTTTTCTTGTTAACGGACTTAGATGTTATTGTTGTTGACTTTATTTTCTAATTTGTATACCCTCTCCGTCCCCCAAAATATTTCACACTTTCCTTTTTCATCCGTCCCTCAAAATATTTCACACTTTACTTTTACTAAATTTGATAAAAATATAATACAATAATACACACTTTTTACACACATCCCAATATAATACTTACTTTTGCATATCTCCCAACAACTTTACACACCTTTTTCATAACTTTACACACCTTTTTCATTAAATCAACTAAAATATATATTCTCTTTCTTACTTTATATATAAAAATACAAAATTTTCTTAAACTCCGCGCACACCAATACGTGAAATACTTATTGGGATGGAGAGAGTATTTTATTTTAGGTTATTCATTTATGTATTATAATTATTTTTTGTTGGATTATAGTTTTAAAAAAATGGGTTGTGTCAGGTCTGGTAGAGTCGGGTGGATTCGGATATCCGCGGATTATCCGTAAAATCTACTAAGATTGCGGGTATCCATTTACCTGTGGATTATGGGTATACCCGATGGGTATACCCATACCCTACCCGAAGCTCTATTTTAAGGTAAAGGGTAGGGTATGGGTAGGGAGGGTAGGGTATAGGGTAGTACGTGGATTTGCCATACCCGTACCCTACTCTACCCATTGTCATCCCTAAATAGGTATGGTGTGTGGTGATTTGGCTGCGACTGCTGATTGTGACGCCACCAACTGAAGTATTCATCGCCAAGTATTGTCTCATCCCAAGTGAGTATTGTATTTTGGGATGCACTAGCGAAAGAAAGAGCGTGAAACAGAGACGGAGGTGAGGGGTCTCCGCTGAAGACACGGCGTTATTTCGAAGTTTAACAGACAGTTGAATATTAGAATTCTTACGACAGTTTCATGCATTAGTTGCGACTATTTCAGGGCTTTAACTTTGGCAGTTTTTTACAGCAATTCCAATTACTAATATTAATTATCATTAATTATTAATTAATATGTGGAGTATTACATTAATTAACATGTACTGTATATCTTTGGTTTCATTGATTTCTGAATTTCTAATTGTTCTTGGTGACATTTGTTATTCTAAACAAATAAAAAAAAATATAATGTCATAAACACAAACTGGTGATACTTTAACACGATTCTAGTTACAAGTTATTATACTATAACACTTTAACACTTGCTAAATATACTATAACTCAAATTTGACATACTTTTCAAAACGTAAGACATCATGTATTGAATTCTTCATGTTTTTTATTTAAAAAATGATATGTTACCCTAAAAGTGATATACTATAGGATAGACTAATGATACTTTAAAGTTTAATACATTTACGTGTGTAAGCTATAATCTAATACTATAACCCTTGTCACATATACTATAAATCAAAATCGTCATACTGTAAGACTTATAATAACGTCAAACATACTATAGATGATTAACGTCATACTATAACACAAACTGATGATACTTTAAAATGTTTTAGACTATAACTTATAACACTTTAACCCCATATTCAACATACTATAACATTTGTACGTGTTAATATTTGACTAGTAAATAAACGTTTGAATTGATCCCACGAATTTAGGATTTCCTAAAATAATGGGTTGACTAACATAAACATATTATGATAACTAACCATAAATATATTATATTATATTATATTAATAAATTATGGATAATGCATTGAATTTACCCATCTCACACCCGTCTTTTCTTTAACCCGTCTCACAAGAGACTGACTCTTTTCACATTTTCTCGTTGAGAGATTCTAGCATGAAAGTGAATGTATACTATGTTTCTTTTTAGAAGTGTTACTCTTTGTAATGTCTGAGTATTATTCTTCTTTAAAGAGTTATGCACAAGAGTAATATTAATTTTTATAATGAGTAACTATCATAATACTTATTAAAAAAAGAAAGAAAAAAAAGAAAAAAGAGGTTGCATGGAAATTTGTGTGCAATTGATTACACAAGTATATTTCTCATTTGTCAATTCTAACATTGCACGCAAGTATTTGTGTTTCTCATTTGTCAATTTCAAAAGGGTTTTTACACACTAATTTTGATAATTAAAGTACCATATAAAATTAATACTTCATCCGTCGTCCTAAACTAAACTATGATATACGTTTCTTTTTCAATATAAATTAAGAGATATGATATGGTGTAAGGATGAAAATATCAATATCGATTAAAATATCGGTACCTCAAATTTATGGATATATCGATGGATATATCGAATATCGATATCGGTAAAAATTTTAAAAATCACGAAAACTTGAAAAAAAATAGAAGAAGATTAATTTATTAACTTTTCAATATATTATAACTAATTTTAATATATAAATACACATTAAAATCTCAATAAAAACTCATAACACATGATAAGCAAATTAATAACAACATATTTAAATAGTCTGGAGTCATACAATAATTACTAAAATGATGATCTATGTAAAATATGTCATGCCGTCTACATCTAAACAATATTGGTATCAGCTATTCGAATTAAAGAAATTCTAAACATAGTTCTGAATGTGCCAGTAGTACGTCGTTCTATCTTCTCCAACTGTTTGACCATGAATTGGATAGTTTGAGCTAATCCAATCACCATGTTGTTGAGGCATGATTGAACTTACTCCATATGGCAATTGAGAAATAGGGTAATCAAAATTACTTGAATTGCTCCAATTATATTGTGAATTACCTCGTGAATCATGATCACATAATTCTTGATCACTAGGATCTGTATCCAAGCTCATCGAGTCAATACTACTAGCAAGTGATTCTATGTCAGTATTTGAACTCCCAAAATAATTGTATTTTTAGTCACAATATATTGTGTTTGTGAACCCTCTTGATTTACTTAGTCATAATAATGTTAATGAAAAGTGATAACAATTTTAATAAAAAGTGATAATTAATTAATCAAAAGTAAAACAATGACAATATGAGATGGTTTCACGCAAGCGTTGCTTTATTTTTTATTTTATTTTTTAATTGAACATATTAATAACAAAAAAAAAGTATTTGGTTAGTAAAAGTAAAATAAAAAAATTATTTTATTTTTTTAAAATTATAGATAATTTTTCAATATTTTCGATATATCCTCGATATTTTATCGATATTGTATCGATATTTCCTCTATATATCTCGATATCTGGGAAATTTTGAATTGTGGCAATTCGATATCGATATTCTTATCCATTATCTCGATATTTCCTCGATATCACAACAGATATATCCTTTTCCCCTATATTGATATCGGTACTCTAAAAAAATAGATATGTCGTGGATATATCGGGATATTTTCGTCCTTGATGTTTAATGATAGTACGTAGTTTTCATTGTTTTTTTCTTTTCTTTTTTCTCCTAACTTTAATTTGAATTGCAGACACATTGTGCTATATTTTAAATTTTTTAAGAATATTGATTTTTATGTGTAGGGTCTATAAAGAACAGAACAAATCAAAATTGCAAAATGTGTATCTTTTGTGTGAAATGGAGAAAGTAATTCACTTTTATTTTTCTTTCAAAAATACAATTTTTGCTTTTAACACATAAATATAAATTTTATTCAAAAAGCAAAATGTATAAATTACTCACTAAGAACAATACCTAACGACAATTAAGATGCAACAAAAGAGAAAACAACCCTTAACCTTTAGAAAAATAGACTAAGGCGTACAGCCCCCAAAATAACACTATCAGCCACCTATATTTTACCATCTCCAAACAACACCTTGTTTCTAGTGAAGCCATCGATCCTATCTCTATTTATTTTTTTTTCTAAAAAAATGATAATTTATTTATATTATCAAACTATTATTTATATTTTCTATTATAAACAAATTATAAATTTACATATATTATATAAATTTGGAATTCTTATATTTTGAGCTTTGCCCTCTTCGCCCGACCTCAAAATGACCATTGACTTCAAAGTAAACAATGGTGTGTGTAAGATAAAATAATTTTCATACACAAATTGAATTTAATTTTAACAATGTAATAATATTACATATAATTGTTTAATTGAATTCCATAATAATAGAAATGAAAATATGTGTATTTATACTAATAAGAGAGATCCTTCCATAACCACAACAGCTTTTCCTCGAAGAAGCACCCTCTCATTCTTCTCATCAAAATGCACTTTCAGCACACCACCCCTTGATGATGCCTAATTACAACCAATTAAACAAGTGTAGCATTCGTTAACCACTAATAATTGTGGAAAAAAAATTATGTAAAATAATTGGAGTATTTTATAACGTTTCATGAAATGAATATAAGAAGTGATAATATATTTTTATAAAAAAAGGATACTTGAAAAACAAAAGCTACCCAATTAAACTATTTCATAAATAATTTATAGTATAAATGAAAGACAAAAAACTTGTGTGAGACCCTTTACGTGAGACGGATAAAAAGTGATAACATTATTATTACTTTCGTCATAAAATGTTATTATTTTTTATTTATACTATAAATTCTTCATGAAATAGTTCATTGTATCATTATCACTTGTTATCGATTGAGTATCACTTTTAATTAATAATATTATTATTTTTTATTCATCTCACAATCATATACAAGACCTACCCTTCTCATAATTAATATATACATTTGTTTGAGGTATATATGGAAGTTAAAAATCATGAATTGTAATAATTTGATTTGGTTTTAGTAAGATGGATTTTAACTTAATTTAAGTGAAATCAATATATAAAAGAAGGATGATAAATATATATGTAAAAAGTAAAATTAATCGACAGATGATATGAAAAAGGAAAAAAAAAACCTAATTTTAGAGAAAAAATGTATGAAAATTATGTGGGTAAAAAATAATACTCCCTTCGTCCGCCTGAAAGAGAGTTTTTTACTTT
The DNA here is from genome assembly GCA_023678885.1 of Pogostemon cablin. NCBI lineage: Eukaryota > Viridiplantae > Streptophyta > Magnoliopsida > Lamiales > Lamiaceae > Pogostemon > Pogostemon cablin. Next base: position 16,818,428 of record CM043004.1, read on the forward strand.
TGTGCACGTTGATTAAAGAGTATTATTATTATATAATGTGTAGTGGGTAGTTGTATTAGTGGGAGTGTTGACCCTATAATTTAATTGTATTAGTGAGTGTGTGGGTTTCATGTGTGTAAAAAAAGAAATGACCTTCTTTAGGGTGAATGACCAAAATGGAAAAAATATACTCCTTCGAGCGGATGGAGGCGGAGCATATAAGGTTTATAAATGTACGTGGGTTGAAAAACCTCATTCCTTAAAATTTTCAAATAAAGATTCAATTTTTAATGTGAGTCTTTCTTTTGGTTCCATTTTAGAAGCGTTTCATTTCAGGATTTGAATTTTACTTTTTTCTCAAAATAAGGTTTGTCGTAATTTTATTTTTTCCGAATTCAGTACATAATATAGAATAATACGAAATGTCAATAAAAAAAGCAACATATATTTGATATATTAATTTGATTTGAAGGTGTATAATAATATTTTTAAACTATTTTGTATAACTTGAAATGAGAAAATAAATTTTATAGCAAATTTTAAAATGAGAAAAAAACAAAAATTATAAAAATTGGATCTTAATTTATGAAAAAATAAAATTTAAACCTTAAATCGAAACTTTCATAAAATTAGGTTTTAAATTAAGACTTAAACTAAAAATAAATTCTTTCTACGAAAATATTCCGTAAAGAAATGTAAAAAGAAAGTAAAAACTGACTGTCTATATATATATATATATATATATATATATATATATATATATATATATATATATATATATATATATATATATATATATATATATATATATATATATATATATATATATATATATATATATAATACTTATTTATTTATAAATTGATTATAATTATATTATTGAATATGTCAAAATTAAACATAAGGTTAAGCTATATTATGGATGACTTAGATATTCAATGAACCAAAATATATATAATGGTAAAATATAACTATATTTTAAGAATTTACACTAAATATTTTTTTTTAAAAGTGTATTAAATTTTTTTTTTGGATTCTTTATTTTTTTATATAACGTTCCATCTCATGATTTTAATGTGATTTTTATTAAAATATTGTAACTTAAACTCTTGCACGAAATAGGTTGGTGAATAATATACATAGAGACGAAGTAAATATGATGTAATGAATATTTTGATTAAGAAAGAATATATATAGTGAGGGAGAGAGGTAAAATTACTTGATATGCGATGAAATCGTGTTTGCCGAGTCTCTTGCTCCAGTAGGGTGCTAAAGCACAATGTGCACTTCCACACACGCAATCCTGTTTTAACCCAACAAAATTAAAAATTAATTAATTAAATTAAATTAAATTATAGATGAAAGGAACTTAAACCAATCAATATATATCTCTAATAATTTTTTTGTTAGAGGGACTGGATTCTACTCCATCCACGACTAATTTCTACATTTTTATTTTTACAATATTAAGAAAAGTTGTGTTCTGATTTGTTTTAATTTTTGGAATATTTTGATATTTTGAGATAATAAAATATAGTATATATATATATATATATATATATATATATATATATATATATATATATATATATATATATATATATATATAAAGTGTGTACGTAAGAAGTTGATGAGAAATATAAAATTAAATTTTATTATAAAGTTATTAAGTTTAGTGTTATTTCTATTTATGAAGTATGAACATTAATAATGTACGAATGAAAATAGAAAATGTGAAGATGAGCTGGAGACAAATAAATAACTTCCATGTAACTTTCAATCAAAAGAATTTATTCAAAGTTAATATTTATTATTTAAAAATAATATTCTTTCCATCACATTTATTATTTTTCAATTTACTGTAAATACATAAATAAAAAGTCACCTTTTAAAAGTAATATAGTAATTTATTGCAAAGTATCTTATGTGTAAAAAGAAATTATGACAAATTTAAAATTAAAGTGTGTTATGAGTAGATAATAGGAATATGGATTAATTATTTTTAGTATATATTTTTTTATATCTTCTTTGCTGTATAGAATATTTTCCTCCCATTAATTGTGGGCTTTCTGTTGTATCATTGTAATCTCACATTATTTAAACGAGTTCTCTCATCACCACAATCATCGGTGATTTTACAAATCTCCTGTATGTTTTCTAAACCTTCTCACATACGAAGTATCATGCTGATGGCTCTATTGAGCGTCACAAAGCCCGTCTTGTTGCTCAAGGTTTTACGCAGATCCCTGGCACGGACTTTCATCACACTTTCAGTCCTATTGTTAAGGCTGCAACTGTGCGGATTATCTTGGCGCTTTCCGTTCAGTATGGTTGGTCTCTTCACCAACTTGATGTCAAGAATGTGTTTTTGAATGGCGTTCTTTCCAAGCCAGTATTTATGGCTCAGCCTCCTGGTTTCGTGGATCCACGATTTCCTGATCATGTTTGTAAACTGATGAAGGCTTTATACGGTCTTCGTCAAGCTCCTCTTGCCTGGTACCAGAGGTTCAGCTCGTATCTCTCGAGTCTTGGTTTTCTTCAGAGCCGCAGTGACTCATCACTCTTTCATTTTCATCGAGGTAACTCGATTATTTACTTGTTACTGTATGTGGATGACATTATTATTAAGGGGAATGATTCTTCTATACTGCAAAATTTTATCTCACGTACCCATCGTGAGTTTGCCATCAAGGATCTTGGTCGTCTTAATTATTTTCTTGGGCTTGAGGTGTCGTATACCTCCGACGGACTTTTTGGTGGACAGGCAAAGTATGCACATGATATTCTAGATTGCGCTGATTTATTGGATGCTAAGCATGTCTCTACTCCTCTCTCAGCACGGGAGTCTCTTATTACTGAAGGGTCTCCATTTCGTGATCTGACCTTGTATAGGTCACTTGTTGGAGCTTTTCAATATTTGACAGTTACTCGTCCTGATCTTTCTTATGCAGTCAGCTCGGTTAGTCAGTTCCTTCAATCACTTACGGATGATCATTTTATGGCAGTGAAGAGGATCCTTCGGTATGTAAAGGGCATTATCCACTACGGGTTATCCTTCAAAAGGAGTCCTGCTTTCTCTATCTTGGGTTATTTTGATGCTAAATGGGCTCGTTGCATTGAGACTCGTCGTTCAACTTATGAATTTTCTATTTTTCTCGGGGACAATCTTGTTTCTTGGAGTGCCAAGAAACAACCAACTGTTCCCGCTCTAGTTGTGAGTCAGAATATCGTGCTATGGCAAACGCAGCAACAAAATTGATTTGGGTCAAAAATTTATTGCATGAGCTTCGCTCTCTTCCTCCATCTATGTCTATTCTCTTGTGTGACAACAAGAGTGCTGTCTTTCTGAGCCAGAATCTGGTTGCGCATAAGAGGGCCAAGCATATTGATCTTGATTATTACTTTGTTCGTGAGCTAGTTTCATTAGGCAAGCTGGCAACTAAATTTGTTCCCTCTCATCTCCAGCTAGTTGATATCTTTATGAAAAGCTTACCTCGTCCAGCATTTTAGTTTCTTCGTTCCAAGCTTTGTGTCTGTCTTCATCCCACGCAGCGCTTGACGGGGGGTAATAGGAATATGGATTAATTATTTTTAGTATATATTTTTTGATATCTTCTTTGCTGTATAGAATATTTTCCTCCCATTAATTATGGGCTTTCTGTTGTATCATTGTAATCTCACATTATTTATACGAGTTCTCTCATCACCACAATCATCGGTGATTTCACAAATCTCCTGTATGTTTTCTAAACCTTCTCACAGTAGAGCTGTTAAATGAAAGGAGCTACTCGAAAGCTCGGCTTAGCTAGGCTTGTTTAGCTCGAGCTCGACTTGATTCGTGACTTCTCGAGTTCTAGTTCGAGCTCTCCTTATGCTCGTTTCCTTAACGAGCCGACCTCGACAAGGCTCGATTATTTTAATATATAATAATTATAATTAATAATAATATATTAAATATTAAATAAATAATAAATATAAGATATATTCATTAAAAATCAGCTTGATAAGGCTCGATAAAGCTCGACTTGTTTTGCTTAACGAGCCAAATCGAGCTCGAGCTCGATTCGACTCGAAAACTACTCAAGCAGAGCTCGAGTATGCACTACTCGAGCTCGCTCGACTCGAATAACAGCTTTAATTGTGGGATACTAATTGAGTGTCATTTTCTTTTATATAGTAAGTATGAAGTCAAAGTTGGAACGAACTAAAACTAAAAGTGTGAAGTTGATCAATGTTGGGACCCACCGAGGGAATATTAAATTTTATCAATCCTACGAACTACTCCTTATATTTACGATGGCACTTAATGTGTAAGAAGTGGTAGGGATATGTGTAGTGGAATATTAATTAATGTAATGGAAGATATGTGAATTAAATAAGAGAATTTATAAGAGTAAATGTATATAAGGTGGGGTAGCTTGAGGCAAAGATTGTTGTCTTATACATATGATTGGTTTTCAAAATCCTATTTATAATATATGTGGCTTATTATTAACATAACCTTAAAGTATATGTGGTTTAGGTAAATAAAACTTTTGAAATGCAAAAATAATTCAAGTGAAGATTACATTGATTTGTCCCACATCTCCTAGCTATGAGTTAGCAGGCTAGTTGGTTTTAAGTAATTGACTTAATAGAGAACCCTTGATCTTACTTTAATGAATATATCCAAGGCTCATCGAATAATATTAACACAAAATGTTTTTAATAGATTACCCCCATCGTAGGAGTGAAAAAACGACTAGCAAAATCAAATTTAGCATTGTTGGGAGCAGGTCCATTCCCTTGCCCGGAAACTTTCGGATCTCATCAAAATCGGGTCGGACTTGTACAACTGCATCCGCAGATGGCAGCACAACCTGTGGAAATTTAATACATAAAATGATCATGTTTCGATAGAAGAGCAAACAAGAAATTAACTCACAAGAAGGTCGTTGTCTTGTAGATCTCAATTGTTTTAGAAACATTGAAGCTCTTACAAATGGTTGATATTGTAATACCACCGTCTTCATATTTTTTTATTGGAATAACCGGAAAATTAAGTTCAATTGAATTTGACATCATTTTTCTTGCCCTTAAACTCCCCGACTTGGATATGAAATCAATTAACGTACTAGATCTCACTAAATTATATCTGAAAAGAAAGTGAGATGCAGCTAAAGTTGCATGTCCACATATTGGAACCTGAAAATTAAACAATAATAAAAACCTCATCCTCTAAATTAGACATGATTAATTAATTAGAGCATATCTCAGCAACTGAAGTGAACCATCGAATGTGAAACTTTGGAGCTGATTCAGGGAAGCGAGTTAATGGGCATGTTGAACTCACGCGCCACCACTTGCAGCCACTCCTCATCTCTCTCATTCTCCAACAAGCACACCGCCGCTGGGTTACCCTTAAATGCCGACTCAGTGAATGCATCAACCTGCATGCATTCATTTTTCAACTGTTAACACTCGTGTGAAATTGAGATTGAGACGAATAAAAAATGATAAAGCTTTTTACCAAATAGTATTATAAAAATGATACCGATCAAAAAAAGTATTATAAAAATGATAACATTGATCTACATTTTTTAATAGTATATAATAATATATGTAATCAAGAGAAAATAAAACGAGCACAACAGTATTATTACCACGCAATATCTAATTGGTCTGGTGGCCACCATGGTCGACTTTGAAGAATTAGTGTTTAATGTAGCAGAAATCTATGCAGAGAAATCTAAAACAATGTGATGGTTGCTAGCTATATCACAAGGATTTCCTATTTATACTGTAATCAACCACTCTTGCTTCCACATATATATATATATATATATATATATAAACTCATGTGAACAGATTCAATTTGCTACATATTCTGAGCATACAACCTAAATTTTTACTGCACGCTCTAATAAAACTCTTCACATCTTTCTTATTTGTTTATCTTATGATATTCTTTTTACATTTACAAAAAGAAAATAACATTTTTATTCAATAATTTCAAATTTTATTATAATTTTAAAATTGTCATTATCACCTAACACACATAACAATATTAATTTATCTTTTTTTTATTATTATCTAAAAGAGTGAGGCTTGCGTGCGCCCGGACGCACGAGAACATATTTCGTGCGCCTTTAGAAATTTAGTATTATGGGTAAGGGTGCATTGCTTTGGTCTAAAGGGTATACACTTTAATTAATAAAAGGTACACCATTTTGTTTTAAAGGGTATACACTTTCATTAATATTTTTTTTTCTTTAGAAAATAAAGGGTACACGTTTTTATACTAAAGGGTATACAATTTAACACAAAATTCTAAAGGCGCACGGAGTATTGTTCATGCGCCCAGATACACACAATAATTTTCTTTAGTAAATAAAGGGTACACATCTGTATACTAAAGGGTATACAATTTAACACAAAATTCTAAAGACGCATAGAATGTGGTCCGTGCGTCGGGTGCACATGAGTTTTTGCCATCTAAAGATACTAAAATAGCTTTTTTAAAAAATAGGGGGAGGGAAGGAGTATTCCTTTGTCCCAAAATGCTTGCACATCGTCCTTTTAATCCATAATAATAATAACAAATAACTTGCACAACAAAAATAAAAAATGGACACACAAAATATTAACACCCTTATATATATTATTACATAAATATCACCTCTTTTTATACGTGAAAATCAGCTATATAGTATAATTTATTTTAATCAGTTACCAAAAGTTTAATTTTATAACTAAAATAAGTTAAAATATATAAATATAAAGTTGGGATCTCTCTAATAAGATGAATATATTTGGATGGTTTGTGAGACGACCCATTACTAAAGTTTATTTATTATATAAATAAAGTAGGTTTATTGATACTTAAATATTATTATATAAATAAAGCATGTCTATTAATACTTAAATATGTTTATACTATTAAATTATATTATGACATCCTAAAATCATATTTTATTGTATATTCATCACACTTTAATAAAACATATTTTAACTTCTAATAAACATATTCTACACATATAACAGTCATACTTTAATACGTCTAATATAAACACCGTATCACAAAGAATTTGACTATAAAGTTATTTGTATAATTAATTAATAATCTAATTTTTCAAATTAATTTTTAAATCTAAAATTCGAATTCCAAAAACATACTCCCTCCGTCCCGTTTCAAAATTTACGTTTGTTTTTTGTACATAGATTAAGGAATGTAATATTTTAACGTGTAGTGAGGTGAGATAAATAATATTTTAATGTGAAGTGTGTATGTGTATTAGTGTGATATGTGGGCCTATGGAGAGAGAAATAATTAATTTGTGTTGGTTCATTTACTAAAAAGGGAAATGTAAATATTGAAATGAGAAGCGCAAATTGAAAATATGTAAATATTGAAATGAGACAGAAGGAGTATAAAGGGATCCATCTATAGTCCCAAAAATAATACTCCCTCGTTTTATTAACGTATCTATTTATTTTTTTACGTTGATTAATGAGTATTATTATTTTATATAAAATGAGTTGTTGTATTAGTGGAGAGTAATGGTCATGTATGGGGGCCCTTTTGCTAAAAATAGAAAATCTTTTATAGTGGACGACCAAAATGGTAAAATAGTATCTTATCAGCGTATAGAATGAGTACTAATGATCTTTAATGCACGATTCAGAAGTACTCTCTCCACCCGTCGGTAAGATATACATTTTGTTATTTTTTGTGTATGGGTTCATATTTTCTTTTATAAATATATAAGACCCACATACATTATTAATATAAATAATATATGTGACCAAAATACATCACTAATATAAGTAATATATGGGATGCCCCTATTGATCTGTTGAATCATCATGATTAAGCTCTCCACTACTCTATCAAGTCGGGGTGTAAGGGCGCCTGTTATGGGCGATTCCACTTTTGTAGGTAAGTAATATATGAGACTCACATACATCACTAATATAAGTAAGTAGTATTATATGAGACTCACACACCTACTAATATAATTACTCACTACACATTAAATAATAATATTCTTTAATTCACTACAAAACAAATGTATAACTTGCTCAATGGATATCTTACGGGGCAATAATACGGAGTTACAAACCCCATAAAAACTGTGGAAAAAATCAATTTTATGTTCCACGTCGTCTTAAAATTGAAATTTATATTTAAAATAAAAAATAAAAATGAAAATAAATTCTTCTTGTTTGTTTCCGGTTTTCGAAGGGAAGGTTTGAAGAATTGATAGTCAAAAAAATGGAAGTTGATTCGTCGGCTACTTTATTCATTGGGCTGACTGTATTTAATGATGTACATGGGCCCAATTGATTTGGTGATACATGGGCCAGTCCATTTCAAATGAGCTGGATTCTTGTCTTTGCCTATTCAGACAAAAAAGAGAAAATGGATACAATTTTAATTATTCAATTTGGGCCGCCACAAAAAATTGAGATTTTTAAACATATTATAGAATCATAATATGAGAAGTGTCAGGCTCTATTTTTTTTAATAGTTATCATTTATCATACATATTATTCATGAAATAGTTTAATTAAACCTTTATTACTTTCATTCATTATATATTATTTATATTAAAAATGTTTCACATCTTATCTTTCTCACAAAATTCGACAGTCACACGTGTGCGAATTTTCTTGCATAGAGTAGAAGAAAATTTAAATTTTAATTAAGTAGAGAACAAGATAGACTACTCTCTAAGATATAGTAAAGAAATGTGGAGAAAGTATGCATTGGAGGTGTGAAAAATGAAAGATTTATTGGGATATTGTACGGCTACATCTTTTATTTTATTTTTTTAATCCAGCTTTCATACCATTTGATGGGCCGACTTAAATAAATCATGTTCATGGGCCCATTTGATTTGCAAGAAATGGGGCGAGTCAACATGGAAAGGAGGTGGGCTGTTGACTTTTCCACGCTTGATCATTGAACAGTAAACAAGTCAATAGAGTCCAATATGAATAGATGAATTTGAGCTGCCACTAAGAGTTGACAATCAATCTACTACTCTCCAATTGACCAGTTTCAATCAATTAATGCAAATGACTCAAATTCTAATTGCAATTTTGGGTAAAGTAATTTGATGGAAACATGCTTTATGTCTTTCTTATGTTACATAGAGCGGCTGAAATTGGTCTGTGTATCCCATTTTATTTATTTATGAGCGAAAAAACAATGTTGAAATATAAATTTATACATTTTAAAGTCAATAAAAATAATATATCACTTCACATAAACAACACGATGCATTGTGGGAGTGTTTTGTTCACTAAAATTAATAAATAGGTTAATAAAACTTGTAAATGTGAAAAATGTGAAAAAGTAAATAATTAACATTAAAATTTTCTTAATTCCATGTTAGTTTTTGTAACACATCTTCCATCGTATTTAATCGGCCCCCTACTTTTTACTTACGAGCTTTGATGAAAAGTAAGCCTTCATAAGCGCAATTAATATAACTTTCCAATTCTTAGCAAATTTTTAAAGCTCAAATAAGTATTATTAATTCAATGTGAAACAAAAACTCGCTTAATATTAATGTGCAATATTTATGATATCTGGAGAAAATACATTGAGATTGAGTTTCTACACCTACTCCCTAAGCTAGAGGCAATTCATAGACTCCATTTGTGGTTTATAAAAGAAAGGCAATTCATATAATCTCTTGGAAACAATATAACAAAATGCAGGACATCGAGAAGCAAGATGGGACATCATTCTTGAAGACAACTTTCAATGGGTTGAATACCCTTCTAGGTATGTATATATCAATATTTCATGACCACATACACATTTGATTCTTTCTCTTTTAACGTTGCATTACATCTCCGTTAGGCGCTGCGATTCTATCGACTCCATTTGCATTGTTGTCCGGGGGTTGGTTGAGCTTGATACTTCTTTTCGCGATCGCCATCACCACATTCTACACCGGGTTGTTGATCAAAAGATGCATGGATGTAGATCCTAGTATAAGAACATATCCTGATATTGGTCATAATGCTTTCGGTCCAAAAGGAAGCCTTGTGATCTCCATTTTCATGTATCTTGAACTTTACCTAGTGGCCACTGGTTTTCTCATCCTAGCTGGGGATAATTTGCACAACATGTTTCCTAACATGGGAATCAACCTTGGTGGTGTGATAGTGATTGGTGGAAGAAAAACTTTTGTTCTTCTTGTTGTTGCTTTTCTAATGCCCACTGCTTGGATAGACAACATGTCCACTCTTTCTTATCTATCAGCAACCGGTGTCCTTGCATCCGTTGTCATTCTTGGTTCTGTATTGTGGTCTGGGATGTACCATGATGTTGGGTTTCATCCTAGGTCTGGCCTCTTTAATTTGGGGGGATTGCCAACTTCTTTAAGCTTGTATGCCCTGTGTTTTTGTGGCCACCCTGTTTTCCCTACACTCTATGCTTCTATGAGAAACCCACAACGCTTCTCTTGGGTACGTACCTAATATATTATTTTCTAAACTTATTGGATGCTTCATCCGTCCTATAATAAAATTCACACTTACTCTAAATAGGGGGGCATTAAGAAAAGGAAACTGAAGTGTGAAGATAGCTCTGAAACAAACAAATTACAAAAGTATGAATTTTTTTTTTGTAGGTTGGGGGAATACATACTTGGGGCAAATTATACTTTTAGGACACTAATTAAAAAGTGGTTGCATTTAAAAACACTATATTATTTTACTAAAAATTTTAGGATATTATATTTATATTTTGTTCAAAAGACATATTAGGTCATGGTTATCAAAATTTGGCTTAATTTGTTGAGCAAAACTAAAAATTTAATGTCCTAAATTAGCCACCATTTTTCTAACATTTATAATTTTAAAGTGTGCTGAACATGAAGTCACTCCTTAAAGGTCCTATACACAAAATTTCCCTTGTACTTCGATTTTTGTATTACAATTGATTAATATTGTGTTTAATTTCTTTGGGGGCAGGTTCTGTTTCTATGTTTCTTGCTGTGTGTGCTCACTTATGGGGCTATGGCAGTTGTAGGGTTCTTGATGTTTGGTTCAAGATTACAATCCCAGATAACATTGAACCTGCCAAGGTATAGGTTGAGCTCTAAACTAGCTACCTACACTGCTCTTATCAACCCTCTATCAAAATACGGACTAATTTTAAAGCCGATATTCGAAACAATTGAAACTCGTTATCGATTCTTGTGTCGTAGAAGATGTTATACTCTTTTGGCGAGAAGTATCTTGGTTGGCAGCACTGCGGTTGTGGCCTTAACTATACCATTTTACGGTTACTTGATGTCCTTTGTTGGTGCATTTACGACGGTTGCAGTTTCGATTTTGTTTCCATGTGTGTGCTACTTGAAGATTTATGGATCTTATAGAAAGCTTAGTTTAGAATACGTGATCATTGCCTTCACGGTTTTGCTGGGACTTATTGTCCTTGTAGTTGGTACTTATACAGCTTTGGTTGAAATAATTCACAATCTGTTTAGTCATAGTTGATTAGTTGTATATACTACTCACTCTTTTTTGCAACATGATGAGATATTTGGCAAAAAAGGGAGTGATAAACACATTGTTCATTCACTTTGGTTAGGATCGATTTGGATAATTTGGAAAATGAGAAATGACGTGATATTTAACAATTGCGATCCGAATGTTGATAAAACAGTGAAAGAGGTTAAGGAGAAATTGTGGTCTTGGATATCGATAGTACAAAAGAACAGACGAACATCTTCATTTCGAATGGGGAGTAACAATATTCTAGCAGGTGTACATGACTGAAGTTTCAAGGAACATTAGAACATAGATTTTAATGTCATTTTGAGATGATATGTTTTATAATTTGTTTTTCTCTAAATTGATGTATTTTCTAATTTTTAAATTCATTTTATCTTTGATGTAAACATTGGGGTTTAAGTATCCTTGTATTCTTTGATTCATCTAATTATTAATAAAGTTTAAAAATATTATAAACAAGGAAAGAATATGTGAATTGTCATAATTTTTTATTAGTTTCATAGGCTATTACAACTCACCCTTTCCCAAAGTTTTAATCCACCGGGTCCATTGCTTTCAACTAACAGATTTAGAAGGAAATTAAGTGCAATTAGAGTATAAACTCCTTTAATTTTAGTAATTTCTATGTTAATGCATTGTGATTTTGCCTGATAAAAAAAATACTCCATAAATTACTTTGATTGCTTATTTACACCTTATAAAATGTACATCTAAAAAATATATGTACAATTTTTATTTTTGTCTATCTCAATTCTAAAATGACATCCTACGAAGGGGTAGTATCTTAATCGACACTTTTTAGATTTGATGTATATTCCTGATTCAGGATCATGATCAGGAGACAACTAGCTCTAATTAGTGACGTTGCTTTTGGGAGGAAGCTGCGAAGTGAGTCACTCAAAAACCTCATCATGTGCGATCAATTTTCGGTTTTGTATCATGTGTAAAATTGAATTTCGTCCATCATATCAAATAATAATAATCATGCACTTCATTTTCATATTTTTTCTGCCATATTTCATTAAAAAAAGTGGATCATACACTAACAGGTATTAGCAGCACGCACACTTCTTAAATAAGCCACGTGGAATACAGTAATTAGATTAGTCATGAAGGATAACACAGAATACCAAATGCATTGATTATAAGCAGCACCTTCTCATTATTGGATTGCATTTTTTACACCAGAAGAGAGCCTTCCATCACGACCGTGGCATTCCCTCGCAGCAACACCCTCTCGTTCATCGCATCGTGATGCAGGTTTAGCACGCCACCCCTCGGCGACGCCTAGCAAAAATGCATACATAAGCACATTCAGGGATACAAATCTAGTAATGTGTGTGCACGTGGTTTTACTTGATATGCAATGAAGTCATTTTTTCCGAGGTTTTTGCTCCAGTACGGTGCTAAGGCACAATGAGCGCTTCCACATACAGGATCCTACACAAACATGTAAAAAGATTATTATCATGTTATGAGAACAAAAAGAATGTTCTGAAAACCTTGATCGTCATCGCGTGTAGTTATATATTGAAGTTTAAAATCCTAAATGAACATTGTAGAAATGAAAGTGCAGCATATTGTAGAATTAATGCGATATTTATGTGGGAGATAGCTAAAGTATTCTAACATAGAAGATATTATATTGAATTCCTACACAATTCAGAGATGATCCAGACGATGTAGTAATATGGAGACCGTGTGGAAATTCTACATCATTTGTAATTATGTTTTGTCTGTTCATGCTCAAAACTTGCAAACTGTTGTAGAAATGGATTCTACTCAATGGATTTTCTTTCAACGGCTCTTCAATGAATGAACACGGTATGGATGGAGATGAAGATATTTTTACAGTAATTCAATATATTACCTCATATATGCCAAGTTTTGGGCAAAAAAATCGACTAACAAAATCAAATCCTGAGCCCGTGGAAGCAATCCCAGTGATTATTAGTCCTCTACCAGGACACTTACGTATCACATCGAAATTAGGTTCTACTTCTACAACTGCCTCCCCAGATGGTAGCACGACCTGCCAGAATAGAACCAGATGGACATGTGATTCAAACTGAATCAAACATTTAACAAAAGATGAATCCTCACCTTTTTAGTGCAAAAATATACTTCTATTGATATTAACTAACATCCTACTATAAGAAGACCCTCTTCCATATCTAGGAAGCGCTTAGAGTTTAGCTAATTTCGAAAGTGCAAGCGAATAAATGAAATGCGCACAAGGAGGTCTTCTGCAGTAGTTGTCATGTGGATCTCCTTAACAGAAGCAATGTTCAAGCTTTTACATACAGTTGAATAAATCTCAGCGGCAGAATCATATTCCTTTAATGGGACAGCTGGAAAATCAAGTTCAATGTCGAACCTGCTTTGATCAAGAGAATCACCATTCTCCGACAAATTGGCATGAGCTACTCTTTTAGCTGTCAAAGTACCAGAGAGGGTTATGAACTCAATAGTATTAGATTTGACCAAATCATTAGTGAAAAGGAAGTGAGATGCAGCTAAGGTTGCATGTCCGCAAAGTTTCACCTGCACAAAGAAACAGAAATTTTCTTTTGATCTCACGTTTAAATTTACAAACGAACAGCAAGACCAACTTTTTTTGTTTAGTCTCCAAAATTCAATTAAAATAAATGAGCAAATTCCTAAGACACTTCCCATGCTCCATAACCACCTGCTAGAACTACCTTCTTCTGGAGCATATAATCAACTTTTAAACAAAACTGATACGGCGTCAACGGATATACAGAGCAGAATTTAACATCATACGATATCGGGACCTCTATCACGATCACTTGCGATACCTTAGATCTAATTCAGAGAGAATTGATAGAATTACATCAAAATTAAGGCACAGACTTTAATTGGTGAGATAGCTTTAGCTTCTAACAATCTAAACAGTAATAAAAAATTGCACAAATAACTCAACCCTCCACCGGAATAAGAATGTTTCAACACAATTTAAACACAAATTTATGGGCTTTGCAGCTATGCACAAGTACACAACATAAATCATTTAAGAAAACAACATCATAACAAATTCAGTATTCCTAACAGAAAAACAAATGAATGAAGACGAACAACTGATTAGCAGCAACGCAGAAGGAATAGTGTACAACACATAATTACCATGAACTATACTCATTAACAATGCTAAAAATCATCTACTTGGTAAATTCATCGATCAATATATGTTAATCACAGAGTTTCATAGTTAATCTAAAGGAGAAAAAAAGGGGAACCCTGAACCTCAGCAACAGGAGTGAACCAGCGAAGGCGGAAACTGGGTACAGAAGCGAGTGATGACTCGGGCGAGTCGGGGAGCCGAGTCAAGTAGCAGGTTTGGGATATGTTGAACTCAATCGCCACCGCTTGCATCCACTGGTCATCTCTGTCCTCTTCCAGCAGGCAAACCGCCGCCGGATTCCCTTTGAATGCTGAGTCAGTGAAAGCATCTACCTGTTTTGCAAATCAAACGATGTCGATTTTCACACATACAGAATTAATCGGACACGTTTGATGAGCAGAAAAAGGAAGGGAGATTGTTACCACGCAGTATCTCACTGGTTTCTTATCCATGGTTAACTGCGAAGACTACACCAACAACACTTATATATAACTTCATTATTCCGAGCAAACAAATCTCCCACGCCGCCCTACCCCGTCACCACCCACCCACTCCTCTTGTTTCTTCTGCTTCATTTGTCAATCATCATAAAGTAAACAAACAAAATTGAGACACTCCTATTTTTCTAACTGCTAGGTTCGTAATTTCCATTATTTAATTAATAGCGCTACTCTCAGAAATTTATATGCTTAAAAATAAAAATTATACATTAATAAATAAAAATATATACATTTTTTTAACGAATTTGCTGTTAGTTTTTAAAATAAAAAAATAAATGTAAAAAAACTATATATTTATAAAGAAATAATATACTACATTATTAAATAAAAAGTTTTTTTTATATATATATATATATAGATGTATGTGTACACTCAAATACCCAAGATATCAACTCATTTATAAATAATAAATTTCTATATAAATAATGAAAAAAAATTAAAATGAAGAATAAATTTAAATCACAATCACATATAAGAAGAATGACAAATTTGAAACGCTACTTACGTGAGACGGTTTGTGAGACATGTTAAGGTATGTATATTATATAAATAAAATATGTTTAATGGTTTAAAAGTTCGTTTTGTTAAATATGCTGGATTATACATTAAAGTATGATTTTAGAGTGTTATAATGATTTATTATTGATTCACTTTAACTACAACTAATCATACTTTTAGTGTGTTATAATGATTTATTATTGACATACTTTAACTACAACTAATCATACTTTATCTCTACAATAAGCATACTTTAGTGATGTATCGACCCGTCTCACATTTGTCTCACAAATAAATCATCTCACAAGAGAGTTTCTCAGAAGAATATAGCATATTAAATCACAATAATAATAAAATATGTGTAGTAATTTGAACAAATTGATGGAAATATTTTAATAAATAAAATTATAATAAACCAATAAATAATAGGGCGACATGTCACCCGAAAGATTGTTGAGGGCACTCAATCTAAAAAAAAAAAATTATAGTAAAAATACTATTATACCCTTTTCTTAAACTGACTTTTCATGCTTTTAAGTAGTAACCTCACCCAATCAATTTACTGAGTACACCCAATATTTTTATTACACAATCTCAACACCCAAATTTGAAGATCTTCGCCCAAAAAAAAAGGAAAACCCAATTTGAATCGAGTTCTAAATAGTGAAATCATAAGCATAATCGATTCATCATAATAGTGCTATGATATGTTTAGTAATTAAATTGTTAATAATTAAAGAATGAACTGCTGGACTGATGCTGTGAAGATCAATTCTTCTTAGTTTTCAGTTAATTTTCAAAACATCAATTTTAATTGCTTAATTGAAACTGAATCTAACATGAGTTGCGAGGTAGAAAGGGCAATAGTGAAAATGCGATAACATCAATGAGTTGTGGGATGAAGACACCTCCGACTCGCCGATGTAGTTGATTCCAATGGCGTCGAGGATTTGGGCCACGACGGGGATGGTGACGGCCAACTTGATCTCCTTGGATGCGGATGTCGGTGGGGATGCGCTACAATGCCTTGACGATGTGAGCGCCGATCTCCTCGGCGATGCGGGCTTGCTCTGGATTGAAGACGTCCATGATTACGCCGCCGCCTAGCATCTGCACGAGGCCGACCTTGACGGAGAAGGGGGATTGCTTAGCGATTTCGGTGATAGCGCCGTTGCCATAGACGGTGACGGCTCCCCTTCCGGTGCTTACAAAGTTCAACTGCAGAATCTCTCTCCCTTTTCATTTTTCTTTTCTTTTTTTTTTCTGTATTTTTTTCTTATTTTCTGTGCTGTGTTTTGGGTGCTGATTGGGTGGGGTTAGTAATTAAAAGCATGGAGAATAAATTTAAGAATGAGGTTATAAAAGTATTTTTACTATAAAATGTTTGGAGATCGGGTGCTCTCAGTAATCTTTCGGGTGGCAATAGTGCTGCCCTAAATAATATCAAAATTCATAAAAGTCACTTTAAAAGAAATGTGAAAAAATGCAGAGAAGGTATTTATATGGGATGGATTGTGAGACGTATTAAAATATAATTACAGTATTATATAAATAAAGCATATTTATGGATAATTAATGAGTCAACTCATCTCACAATTTTGTTTCATATATGCTCGTCTTATAATAGAGTGATCCTATATTTTAAAGGTATGCTCGTCTTATAAAAGAGTGATCCTATATTTTAAAAGAAAGTCTTATGTGAAATCATCTCACAGTGAGACCATTTTAGGATTTCCTAATTAGTTATCATTTTTATTATAAAATATTACTCCTTCTGTCCCGAACTTAAATTTACCGGCATTGTAAATACGGAGTTTAAGAAAATTTACTTTTTGATCAACTTTATTGACTTTTTAGGGGTATTGTGGTATTTTTAGATAATAAATAAATTACTCCCTCCATGCGCTTCTAAGGTGTCCATTTTACTATTTTTGGTGTCCGGTTCAAAGGTATCTATTTCCCCTATTTAGTAAAAAAGTACATAATATGACCCACCACTTTCCTCTAATACAACTACCCACTTTACATATAATAATAATATTCTTTTAATTCACGTGCAAAAAGCAAACAGATACCTTACAGATACCTTAGAACTGGACGGAGGGAGTATAAAGTATGTTATGTGTGTTAGGTAATAGTGATATTTTTTAAATTAAGATAACTTTTGAGGTTGTTGGTTGATGTGAAATTTCCTTTTTTGGGTGGTGAACATAAGTGTGGGACGGACGAAAACGGAAAGTGTGAACATAAGTGTGGGACGGAGGGAGTAATATTTTCGCTATAAAATGTTATCACTCCCCTTCCGGTGCTTACAAAGTTCAACTGCAGAATCTCTCTCCCTTTTCATTTTTCTTTTCTTTTTTTTTTCTGTATTTTTTTCTTATTTTCTGTGCTGTGTTTTGGGTGCTGATTGGGTGGGGTTAGTAATTAAAAGCATGGAGAATAAATTTAAGAATGAGGTTATAAAAGTATTTTTACTATAAAATGTTTGGAGATCGGGTGCTCTCAGTAATCTTTCGGGTGGCAATAGTGCTGCCCTAAATAATATCAAAATTCATAAAAGTCACTTTAAAAGAAATGTGAAAAAATGCAGAGAAGGTATTTATATGGGATGGATTGTGAGACGTATTAAAATATAATTACAGTATTATATAAATAAAGCATATTTATGGATAATTAATGAGTCAACTCATCTCACAATTTTGTTTCATATATGCTCGTCTTATAATAGAGTGATCCTATATTTTAAAGGTATGCTCGTCTTATAAAAGAGTGATCCTATATTTTAAAAGAAAGTCTTATGTGAAATCATCTCACAGTGAGACCATTTTAGGATTTCCTAATTAGTTATCATTTTTATTATAAAATATTACTCCTTCTGTCCCGAACTTAAATTTACCGGCATTGTAAATACGGAGTTTAAGAAAATTTACTTTTTGATCAACTTTATTGACTTTTTAGGGGTATTGTGGTATTTTTAGATAATAAATAAATTACTCCCTCCATGCGCTTCTAAGGTGTCCATTTTACTATTTTTGGTGTCCGGTTCAAAGGTATCTATTTCCCCTATTTAGTAAAAAAGTACATAATATGACCCACCACTTTCCTCTAATACAACTACCCACTTTACATATAATAATAATATTCTTTTAATTCACGTGCAAAAAGCAAACAGATACCTTACAGATACCTTAGAACTGGACGGAGGGAGTATAAAGTATGTTATGTGTGTTAGGTAATAGTGATATTTTTTAAATTAAGATAACTTTTGAGGTTGTTGGTTGATGTGAAATTTCCTTTTTTGGGTGGTGAACATAAGTGTGGGACGGACGAAAACGGAAAGTGTGAACATAAGTGTGGGACGGAGGGAGTAATATTTTCGCTATAAAATGTTATCACTTTTAGTTTCTACTTTAAATTGTTTATGAAACAATATTATTACTTTTCAATAATTAAATTTCACTTTTTTTTTATAAAAATTACTCCCTCCGGTCACTTGAAATGTACTCGTTTGCTTTTGAGCGTGAATTAAGGAGTACTACTATTATTATATGTAAAGTGGGTAATTGTATTAGAGGAAAATTGTGGATCAAATTGTATATTTTTTACTAAATAGGGGAACTGGATACCTTTGAAGTGGACTCCAAAAATAATAAAATGGATACCTTGTAAGTGGCCGGAGGGAGTACTACTTTTTATCTATTTCATATAAACCCTTTTTCATAATTTAAATCATAATAATAAAAATAATTACTATATTAAAAGACTATGTATTAAATTACATTAATAAAACGTATGAAGCATTAATTTGAAAAAATTGACAATATTTATTTTATAATAAAAATATAATAAACTATATATAAAAAATAATGTACAGTACATTTGAATATTCGCAAGCCTTTTATAATAAAAAAACAATATGGATCGTTCTCACTTAATTGTAGAGTCATTATCAATATCAATTAAACTGCGTGTTGGACTCGCTTTCTTTTTTAAAATAGTTTTTCTTTTGATTTATGGTTGCCTTTTTCTCTCGTTGAATTGCAATTATATACTGTAAACTATAAAGTACTAAGCATATCCTTATTTTTTTTCGAAAAAAAAGTAAAATAGATCAATTGAAGAACTTAAACGTTGTTAACTTCAAAAACAGTGGCAATAGCTTCCGCAACGAAAAATGAAAGAAGAGCACCAAAAAAGCAAAAGAGCAAGAGTATAAGAAACATTAGAAAAATATTTGAAACATTCAAGAATTTTTTTATTTTTTTTTTCAATCACACCACGAATACATGGTGAGCACTTATTCAAACCATATTCTCTCTCACGTTTCAAAATGGGGTGGAGTTTTAAAATTTTGAATTTTGAAGTTGGGGTAGATGTGGAATATGAGATGGAATATGGGTTTGAATAGGAAATTCTTACACCCAAAATATGAACAATGAGTTTTAGATTATTGAAGGACCATTTCATAGAACCATCATCGTTCATTCAACCCAAATATCCCCTTTGAAACTTCACTATTCGCGATCCAGCTGGAATCCACAACCACTAAATATGTCTCTGTCCGATTATAAATTATTTAGGGGGTGTTTGTTAGGTGGGTTTTAAGGGGTGGAATGAGAATGAGTTTAAAAATTAATGTTTGGTTGAACACTTTAATTCTCAAGTGGGAATCCCCATTCCTTACTAATTTGACTACTTTCACTATCATTCCTTACCAAAATATGTAATTTTATTAATTTTCTCTCTAATAAATAATTTTTAATAATGAAAAGATAATAATAAAAATAATAAAAAGTTGTTATTCTTCAAAATAAAAATTATTAAAATATTTTTTTATTCCATTCTAAAAAATATTTAAGCAAACCAAACAAAATTAATGGTAATGATAGTGATTCATATTATCAACCAAATATCATAATTTTAGAAATCATACCATTTACCATTCTTAACTACTATCATTACTATTACCATTCCAATTCCTTTCGATTAACCAAACACCCCTTAGTAATTGCAGTATTGTAATCAACAGCCAATGAGTGTTAAATCTACAGCTCTCTACGTGAATATATTTAATTTCTTGCAAGCCATAAAGCCTACAATACAGTTTCAAATAAAATTTGTCACACTATCAATGTCAGAGCAATACTCCACATTCGAATCTACTAGATCGGTAATCCACCACTTTGACACAAAAGGACAGTGTTTAAAGGCATGTTTCATAGATTCAATCTTACATTCCGGTTCCACACTAACAAATCGGGTTATTAGATTTAACATTTGTTGGAGCAATGCGTTTGAGAGGACTCTCCACATAAAGACTTCAACGGCCACCTGCGTTGCTTTTTCACCTTCATCCACTCAACATACCGAATTTTTTTAGACTACACTCCTATTTTTCCCATGCCTTCAATCTAATTTACCATTCCTTAAGTATTGTAAAAGTATCTTCTTGATTGAAAAGCTGAAATTAATGCAATATCGACCCTCACACCAAGGAAGCTGACCCACAGTCATGGTTCACTTCATACATTAATCGAGCGTCCATTGGCCTTTCCCATTAAAAAAAAAAGTGCAGTATATCTTTCTTGTTCCTCAGCCATATTTCACAGAAGAAAATAAAATGAAGTATCAACCTTTTAGCAGACGCATAAAAAACCTGAGAATGGTGCTACACTTAAAGATAAAGCCATGCGGAATTTTGTAAATAATCCTGATGGGTAGCAATGAATATCAAGTGCATTGATCACATGGAGCACTTTCTCTTCTTTACACCAAAAGGGAGCCTTCCATTACAGTGGTGGCTGTCCCTCGCAGCAACACCCTCTCCTTCTTCACATCGTGATGCAGGTTCAGCACACCACCCCTGGACGATGCCTAATAAAATTGCATACATAAGCATTGTAAGGGAAATCAATCTAGTACTGTGTGCGCATGCATATGAATGCACAAAGAGCTCGATTGGGATTTACTTGATATGCGATGAAGTCCTTTTTTCCAAGGTTTTTGCTCCAGTAGGGTGCTAAGGCACAATGAGCGCTTCCAGTTACAGGATCCTACATAACAAACAAAGAATTTTTTTTTTTATTTTTTTTATATATGAGAACACAGAATAATGCTTTGAAAACATTGATTGATATTGCCGGTAGTTATATTCAGTTTAATTCTAAATAAATATGGTAGAAAGAATGTGCAGCCTCTGATGGGAGAAATGATTACATGGAACATATAGCTAAGTATTTGAATATAAAGTAGTAAGATATTACACTGAATTCCTACACAATCCAGCTAAATGATCCGAAAGATGCAGTAAAATGGACTGTCTAAATTCTAAGTCATCATAGTTGTAACTTGGATGGTAATGTTCAAACTTGCATAACATTTTCTACTTGATGGAGTTTCATAGGACAACAGAATTTCTTCTATGGATGTATGATGAAGATATAAACATAATTCAGCATATTACCTCATTGATCCCTAGTTTTGGGGCAAAATATCGGCTAAGAAAACAAAATCCAGAGCTTGTGGGAGCAAGCCCAGTCACGATTAGTCCACGTCCAGGAAACTTCCGTATCTCATCAAAATTGGGCTTCATATCGACAACTGCCTCGCCAGATGGTAGCACAAACTGACAAAATAAACGTTATACACTTGATTCAAACTGAACAGAAATTTTCACAAAAGACAAATTCTACCATCCAAAACTTAAGACAATATCTAACTATAAAAGTTCCTCTGCCATGTTTTGGTAGTAAAAGAGCTACGAAATAAGCTATTCTTCAGAAGTGCAAGAACAAGCAATTATCAATGTGACAACCAAAATGAAATACGCACGAAGAGGTCTTCTGCAGTTGTCATGTGGATCTCCTTAACGGAAGGAATGTTCAAGCTTTTACAAACAGATGAATAAATCTCGTCGGCTGAATCATATTCCTTTACTGGGACAACCGGAAAATCAAGTTCAATGAGGAAGCCGCTATGATCAAGAGAATTACCATTCTCCGATAAGCTGGTATGAGCCACTCTTTTTGCTGTCAAAATACCCGAGAGGGTTAAGAACTCGACAGTATTAGATTTTACCAAATCATTTTCGAAGAGGAAGTGTGATGCAGCTAAGGTTGCATGTCCACAAAGTTCCACCTGCAAAAAAAAAAAAAAAATCCAACAATTTTTTAAATCATTCATAAGATCTAATATTCATATTTAGAATCAAACAGCAAGAACCAATATTTCAGTTTAATCTCTGAATTCACTTAAAATAAACGAGCAGAATCCAAAGTCATTTTCCATGCTCCACAACCATCTGCCAGAAATGTCTTCTTCTGGATCATATATCAGCTTTAAAACAAAATTGAAATAGCTTCACAGGATATAGATGTCGAGCCAGAATATAGCATTCATTCATCATTGATCAGAACTTGAAATAAGAAGAGGTACTATGGGTAAAAATCAAGAATTCGATACAACTCTCTGAGCAACCAATCAAATAATAGGTGTAGCCATGATATAGAATCAGATCATATGTTTTTTAGCTGCTGCAATAATGAGCAGACGGCAACAATCATACTGCAGTATATAAGTTTGTTATTGCACTTTTGACCAGGTTTGGGAAGTGTGTCAACGAAGACAAGATTCTTCCATGTCTGAAAATAAAAACTTGGTTTCGTCGTCAATAGTTACACTTCTTTGTAACTTGCCAGTTCCAGAATCAGAAATGAAAATCTCAGCAAATTTCCCAAATTATAAATGCATTCTTTTGGCACTTATCATCATACTTTCTTTATTAGCTTCATCTGAATAATGATAAAGACAAATAATAATTCATCCAAATCATGGCATAAACTTTAATTGCTGAGATAGCTTAGTTTACGACCATATTCAGCTTTCTAAACAATCAAATCACGAACAAGTAACAACTCACAAATCAGATGTATTGTAGCTATGAATTAGTGAGGATAAACAACTGTTCACAATCCAAATCAACACTTAATTACCGTGCGATCCACTCATTAACACTGCTAAAAATCTAATAACTAATGAATTAATATAGCAGCTTACACTCAATCTGGAGGAATAAAGAGAAGCCGAACCTCAGCAACAGGAGTGAACCAGCGAAGGCGGAATCGGGGTACAGAATCGACTGATGACTCGGGCGAGTCGGTGAGTCGAGTCAAGTAGCAAGTTTCAGATAAGTTGAACTCAGTGGCCACCGCTTGCATCCAGTCCTCGTCTCTCTCCTCCTCCAGCAGGCACACCGCCGCCGGGTTGCCCTTGAAAGCGGAGTCAGTGAATGCATCTACCTGTGCTTTTGTGAATCAAAACTTTCACATAATTAAGTGAAGACGTTTGTGAGTGTGGATGGGGAAGAGTGAATCTTACCACACAGTACCTCACCGGTTTCTTCGCCATAGTCAACTATGAAGAATTAGTTACTTGATTTTCACACAAATACAGTCCCCGCGCAGCCGCCCGCCACATTTAGAAAAAATTATATCCGACTTTTTCGGAAATATTATGTTAAAAGGTCTGGATTTTCTGTCCAATATTGGTGTGAAGATTTATATTTTATATTTTTTATGACTAATATTAATACAACTACATGTTATATTGGGTAGTATCTCTTATTTCACTATCTATTATTATTCTTTTCGTTCGCCGAACGAGGGCCTTTTGTTTTTTTGCACGTAAGAAGTACTCCCTCCGTCCCACTTCAGATGATACACTTTCTATTTTGGGTTATTCCATAAAAGTTCGCACATTTCCAAAAAAAAAAAAATAAAAAGTAAAAAATAATCACTCTTTCCTCATACACTTTATTTACAAAAAAAATTATTTCTACCTAACATAGTTTATTATTTATTTATTAAAAAAAATATCATTATAACCCTAAAAGTTATCACTTTCTTAATCTTCATGCCGGAATTGGGGGTGCAATCTTTTGTGGGACGGAGGGAGTATTATTATTTAATGCGTTATGGGTAGTTGTATTAGTGAGAGTGTGCGTTCATATCTTAATAGTATTAGTGGGTGTGTGTGGGTCTCATGTGTGTAAAAAAAGAAATTACCCTCTTTGAGACGGACTACAAAAAGGAAAAAATATCCTCTTTCGAACGAATGGAAAGAGTAAAATATTATAACGTGCAACAAAAAACATTAATCTTAACGAGGGATGAAGAGAATATCTCTTTTTATATTGAACATAATTACACCTAGTTTTCGACTCTTTAATTATTGGGAACATTGGGCTGCTATTGGTGGCCCAACCATTGGCCATAAATTTCTCAAGTGAAGGACTTAAAGCCCAGTTACCTTGCTGCCTTATAAATCTCCATTTTGAATCTTAGTGGAAACGACAAACGATTCAGCTTCATCCTTTCTCTTTTCTGACATTAGCCGCATTCTTCTCTCCAAGAAGACATGGGCAGGTTTAAATTGCACTGTGTGCATTTTCTCCAGTCGGATTTTGTGAGATTGAAGAGTATTGTGAGTTTTTCCATCGAAGTGTTGCATTATCTTTAGTTCTTTGTGAACTAAACTCAATAAAAATAAGCTTTTTTTAAATATCCAATTTAATAATTTTTTGAGAAAATTAATGTAATATATTAGCATAAGTCTCTTATATTCCATATATTTGAGATCGAAAAGGTGCATTTGGTGCATTTTGTTGTGTTTTAGGTGGAAAAATGATCAATAGTTCAAAAGTAAGATGAAGAGTGAAATTGAAAACGAATGCTGAAAAATGCACGTCAATTTTATATAATTTTTCTGTATTTATGATGAAGTAAAAACTATTCATGTGATAAATGGTTGGAATGTCACGGAAGAGATGATTGTTTTGGCACAAGAATCACTCAAATCAGAATTCGGACGTTGAAGTTATGCTCGAAACGGTGATACCGCGCAAACTGACTCGGCCAACTCTGCAGTCAACTCAAGGTCAACTTGAACCATGTCAATACAAAGTGAAAATCGAGCCAACTCGACCCCAACTCAAGCCGAGCTGATTGATAAGTTGGGCGAGTCGTGGCCGAGTTAATCATTGTTCTGTCCAGATTCGTGTTTTACGCTTCCAATCTGTGTTAGTGAGTATTTTTTGCGAGAAAAAGACCCAAAAGAAACAAAACGGAGGGTGCACAACTATAAAAAGAGAGCAGAATACACAACGAAGAGGAGAATCATCAATCCATCGCTGATACATTGCTCCTTTCACATCGATCACATCCATACTTCAAGTTGTTGAGAGTGGAATTTCATGCATTATATTTCTCACATTACACCCTTTTTGTTAGAATATGGTCATGATTTCATATAAGATTGCGTGGCTTTATATCTTGCGTAATTAAGTTGCTACTAAGGTATTTTGTTGAGTTTTAGGTGGAAAAATGATCAAAAGTTCATAGTTGGAATGAAGAGTGAAAATTAGAAGAATGCTGAAAAAAGCATGCTAACTTTGCGTAATTTTTCTGTATTCGTATGGAATTCAAAACTGGCAGTGTGATACATGGTTGGAAAGCCACAAAAGAGAGGATCATTTTGGCGCAAGAATCACTCAAATCGAAGTTAGAAAAAGGAAGTTATGCTCAAAGTCATGAGGTCGCGCAGCTGCCGATGGGAATTTTCAAAATTTTCCGAAAATTAGCCCATCTTTCCTATTTCTTGGAGCACAATTAATTTTCTTATCACTTCCATGATTCCACCATATCTTTTTGAATATTTTATTTCCTTATTTCATTCCCTTCTCACACCTATATATATTTCACATCATTATTCATATGAGACACCACCTCCACAGGAGATCACCCTCATCCATCATCTACCATCATTCACATCCATCCCATCATCTATCCACACTTAAGGAGATCCAAGTGCTATTCAAGGGAGAGATCAGTGAATCGAAGAGACGGAGAAGGAACACAGATCTACGCTTATGCTAGGGTTTCATATTTCTCATCTTTCCCTTTCTTTCGTCTTGATTTGTGGTATGAATTGCATAGACATGAGTGTTGTTCAAAAACTTGATGAACGTATTTATGCACTCCAATTAAATCCCCAAGTGTGAAGGATATCAATTGTAGCGGCAAGCAACCAAGTTAAATTATCGATCCCAAAAAGACAATTAATTATTTATCTTCTAAATATTACTAGCTTAATCAGAATATGGTAACTAATTTCCAGATTTGTGAATTTAATTATCTAAATATTGAAATATTAAATTAATGAATAATTAAAATCAAGAAAAATAATTCAAGTGTGAATCAAGATATAA
Source organism: Pogostemon cablin (assembly GCA_023678885.1). Classification (NCBI taxonomy): domain Eukaryota; kingdom Viridiplantae; phylum Streptophyta; class Magnoliopsida; order Lamiales; family Lamiaceae; genus Pogostemon; species Pogostemon cablin. The sequence goes on from CM043004.1 coordinate 16,845,330, forward strand.
ACAACAGTTATAAGGTATCAGGTATAGATAAATTAATAAACCAATTTTTATAATAAAAATTGGTTTATTAATTTATCTGTTATATAAAAATTGGTTTATTAATTTATCTATACCTGATACCTTAGAACTGTTGTTTATCTCTTGATTCACACTTGAATTATTTTTCTTGCTTTTAATTATTCAGTAATTTAATATTTCAGTATTTAGATAATTAAATTCACAACTCTGGGAATTGGTTACCCTATTCTGATTAAGCTAGTAATATTTAGAAGATAAATAATTAACTGTCATTTTGGGATCGATAATTTAACTTGGTTGCTTGCCGCTACAATTCATATCCTTCACACTTGGAGATTTAATTGGAGTGCGTAAAAACGTTCATCAAGTTTTTGGCGCCGTTGTTGGGGATGGCTTAATTATTTAATTTTCTTTTATTGCTAATTTAATTATGATATTTTTAATATATTCTGACTATGAATTATCTTTGAGGTACATGAGATGGACGAAATATTGAAAAGATATGGAAATCAGAATGCTATGGTTCTTTCTCCATGCATAGACGAAATATTGAAATATTATGGAAATCAAAATGCTATGGAACCTTCTCCATATTACATGGATGAGAGGTACTATGGTTATGATTTTCCAGCGAATCAAGTTCCATATCCGCTTTACAATCAAGTCAGATATGATGATGAATGGTCTTGTGCTTACAATGAAAATTCATATCGACCTTATCAAGAGAACACTTATTCTGGATCGACCAGAGTTTCCCAAGGATTATAAGACGCGTTTGATACCTCCATTAAGAAACATGAAGAAACCATGAAAAGGTTGGAAGCTCTAGAAAGAAGATGAAAGTTGAATCGCAAGAAAGGAAAGTTGCATCGTAGGAGTTTCGTGAAAGAACGAGTGAGATAAACAATCTTCTTACGAACATCGCTTCAAGTTCAAATTCTCAACTTCAATGAGAGAAAAAATTGGATGAAGAAGGGTTTGAGTATGAAATTTTTGTTCCATTGCGCATTGGAATGCAGTTTGAAGGTCTTATGTTATCATTCTAGGAAGTAGAAATCGAAGAAGAGTCCACTCGATTAAATCAAGTGGCTCCACTCTAATTGAGCTATCAAGGGAGACAATTTTTGAGGCAAAAAAAGAGATTGATGAAGAATTTGAGGATGTTGAAGAAGAAAAGAAAGAAGAAGAGCAAAGTCAAGAAGCAACCGAAGAGGACTTGAAGAATGAAATGAGCATTTCTAAACCTTTAAACTCTTTAAGTTGCATTGAATTTGATGATATTGTTTCTGTTGACTTTATTTCACCTAATGATTCCTCACATATTCTTAGGGATTGAAAGGAGTTAGAAGAGAAGTTGAGAATTTTCATCAGAAGAAGGAATAAGTGGTGGAGTAGGATGGAGAGGTTGATTCAATGTGATTTTTACATGGTTGGCAAGGTCAAAATAAATTTTAAGAATGCCAACGAGGCCATCAGTTGCCATAAATATTGGATTGATGAAGAAGCACGACGATTAGAGTATGATGACAAGGATGAAAGACATTCATGGTCATTTCGATGATCCTACAGGTATTCCGTCGTGACTCTCCGACGTTAAACATGAGCGCTTGTTGGGGGTTGTCCCTCCTATTTTAATTACTTTTCTGTGTATGTGTGGTGCAGGAATTTTATTAGGTGTTGCTTGACTACAATATATACTTCTTTGCAAATTTAGTCTCTTACCTTATTTGATCTAAGTTTGGGAGGGTTACGTGCATACCTTGTCTTGCTGCACTGAAGTAAATTTTTTGCATTGTTTTGTATTTTGTGTGCTTGGAGGGTCGATTTTTTTACAATTAGTTGATATTTTCGATTTATTCGTGAATGATTTTATATTTTACGATTTTTCAGGAGTTCTGTTAGTGTTTATTTTTCGTTTGTTGGTCCTAGTATCGGTCTATTTAATTTTTGGTTCTCTATGATGATTTTCTGATTTTTCTTGACACTTGATGGTATTATATATGTGATTGTATTTGAGAAGCAATTTGATGTTGTGCTTTGATATTGAGATGCTTGAAGTTTAATTATATGAATGGAAGATTAGCTATATAGCTTTATTAGGTATGCTCATTCATTCCTATAGCCATGTGAGATTTGAGCTTTTTGAAATCATGACAAGTTGCATGATTCAATTTATTCTTGTGAGTGTCATTCATATACACATATTCTAGAACTTAACTTTACATCTTGCTTGAAGCTACGCGTTTGATTAGACATTAATAGGAAATGATCTTAGGTAATCTTTGTTGTTTGTTAGTCACTAGCCATATTATTATCCTACCTATTGAAATTATCCATAGTCAACCATTTTGAGCCTAAAAGCCTTATTTGTTAGAAACCTACGTGATTAGCCAATTCATCCATTTGCTAGCCTTTAAAAATTCCTACCTAGTAGAGAGTTGAAGGAATCAAGTTGGTGTCTTGTGAAGAAGAAACAAAAGGAGAAGTAAGTTGGAAGTGATGAAAATTGTTGGAGAAAATTGTTAAAATTTGCATGAGGGGTAGTGCCCGAAATTGGTACCCCATGAAAGGTTAGTGCCTGAAACTGGTACCCTTATCTGAAAAAAAAAAGAGATTCAAGTAAGGAAGTTGTGTTCAAGTATGAAGGAGGAAATCCAAAGTGAAATGAAGAGTTGAAGAGCATTGAAGGAGAAAGACAAGAGATAAGCTGTTTGTTGAAAAATTGTACGTCTTCTTTAATTCTCTACTAGTTAATGAGTCACTTAATCCATATATTTCCTACATTTACCAAAGAGCCAACGTTACAACTTAAGTGGAAGACCTTTGTGATCCTATTATCGAAGTTACACCTTTAATCAAGAGTTGAGATGATTGCCAAGTTTATGGTTACGCGTGTGTTTGAATTGATCTTGAGTGTAAACACTTTACTCTAAAGTGTATATCTCACATTTGAGCGTTGAGCATAAATACTACCCGTGAGAATGGGTGGATGAGCATTCCGAAAAAGTGAAGTAGTTGATTTGAATTATATATTCTTAGATGGATGGTTGTCTTAGTATTTGAAGTATGATTTTCAAGTTGTTATATTGTCTTGGATGTGTTAAACTGTGAATTTTCTCTCAATTACTCTATTGGTTTCCTATGTCGTTGCCTCGGGACGAGAAATATGTAAGTTTTGGGTTTATTGAGAGTAGAATTTCATGCATTATAGGTCTTACATTACAACGTTTTTGTTAGAATATGGTCATGATTTCGTGTAAGATTGCATGGTTTTCATATCTTGCATAATTAAGTTGCTACTAAGGTGTTTTGTTGAGTTTAGGTGGAAAAATGATTAAAAGTTTAAAGTTGGAATAAAGAGTGAAAGTTAGAAGAATGCTGAAAAATGCACGCTCACATTGCGTAATTTTTTTGTATTTGTGTAGAATTCAAAACTGGTGGTGTAATATATGGTTAGAAAGCAATAGAAAAGGGGATCATTTGGCTTAAGAATTACTCAAATCGGAGTTCGGAAGAGGAAGTTATGCTCAAAAATCGTGAGGTCGCGCAACTGCCAATGGAAATTTTCGAAAATTAGCCCATCTTTCTTATTTCTTGAAGCACAATTAATTTTCTTATCACTTAATCCTCCATGATTCCACCATATCTTTTTGAATATTTTATTTGCTTATCTTATTCCCTTCTCACACCTATATATATATATATATATATATATTTCACATTATTATTCATAAGAGACACCACCTCCACAAGGGGTCACCCCCCATCCATCATCTATCATCCCATCATCCATCTACACCGAAGGAGATTCAAGGACTATTCAAGAGGGACATCTGTCAATTGGAGAGACGGAGAAGCAAAACAGAATAACGCCGACACTAAGGTTTTTCTATTTCTTTTTTATTTTTGTTTGTCAAGACTTCTGGTATGAATTTAATATCCATGGGAGTTGCTTGTAACTCCATATGCTAATTTTGTTTAGAGTTTTAAGGTTTGAAAGATATATTTAATTGATTTGGAGATCTAGACCAATTTTGTGATGTCATGCAGTGATATTCTGATTTTACTTGGTTTATTAAGACTTTACTTTTCTAATTCGTAACGTCTTCATAGTAAATTCATGACATCCGCTATAATGCTTGATTTATTATGTTAGCTTGTGTGTGTTCATGAACTGTATTCTCTAGCTGTTAGGGATTAAGGTAGTTTCGCTATAAATATTTTAATTAAATAACTAGTAAATCAGATACTTGATTTGTTTAGTGGAACAATGCAATTAGAGATTCAAGTAGGAAGTGAATAGAGCCTTATGTTACTTTCAGAAAATATCTTGTTAGCCGAACTTGCCATCCGGAGGTATTGTTATTTGCGTTAATTAGTATCTAGGAAGGGGGCTTGGTAATTTCTCGCACCTTATAAATTAAATTAGATTATACTGTTAGTTTTGAATCGGATAATATCCGGTGAAAAAACTGGGTTAAATGGTATGTTTTCATAAAATCTGCATGAATGATCAACTGGAAGTATATGAATTCAAATCAATTGGTCTATACTGGATTATCTTAGAACTGTTGATCTTCTCTTGAATTAATCTTAAATCTTTCTTCTGTGATTTATTTTAATAGTTATTTAATTTTCAGTCTTTAGATAATAATTAAATTCTCAAAATTGGAAATCGGTTACTGTCTTGATTAATTTAGTAATTATAAGAAGTAAATAATTGGCTGTCCTGTGGGATCAATATTTAAACTTGGCCCCTTGCCACTACAATTGATATCCTTCACATTTGGGGATCAAATTGAAGTGAGTAAAAGACGCTCATCACACGTCATACACATTCACACCATTCATCCACACCAAAGGAGTTTCTAGTGCTACTCAAGAGGAAAACCAGTCAAATCAGAGAGAATGAGACGGGATGTTAAACAACGCTGACACTAGGGTTTTTCATTTTCTTTCTTATATTTTCCTTTGTCAAGACTTTTGGTATGATTTCTATAATAGCCATGGAGTTGCCTGTAATCCCATGGGCTAACTTCGTTTTCATTTCTAAGGATTGATGGTTAGACTTGGTTGATTTGATGAACTAGACTATGATTGTCAATTCATGTACAATGCTTATTATGTTTTATCTGATTTGATTTAAGACTTTGAAATTTATGATTCGTAACGTCTTCTTGTATTTCATGATATTGCTTGTGATGCATGATTTATTTATTCGCTTGTGTACGATCATGAATTGAATTATCTATATATCTATTAAGGATTAACAAGGGGATTAATTGTCCAATATAATAACTTGAATTTTTTAGAAATGATAAATCATGTTTGAATGATCTAGTGGAACAATTCAATTAGACTTTCAAGTAAGATATTAAGAGTTAATTCTAGTACCTATAAATGAAAAACGTATAGGACTCAAATACCTTTTAAGGGAAATAATTAATATGGATAGAACCTAGAAAGAGGTAGAGTTATCATCTCTAGGATTTAAACCAGATTTAATTGTTAATTTATTTGGCCTTATTAAGTGAATTGACATATCTGTGTGATACTTTCATATCTTCTACATGAATAAGCAATTGAATGTCTTAGAATTCAGATTAACCTATTTACACCGGATTTTCTTAGGACTAATGTTTGTCTCTTGGTTAAAACTTCAGAACTTCCTTTAGTAATTTAATTTTATTTATCATTTAATTTTCTATCTTTAGATAATAATTAAATTCTCAAAAACTAGATATTGGCTACGTGTCTTATTTAATCTAATAATTTAAAAGTGGATTAATTTGCTATTTTTAGGGTTTGATTTTATAACTTGATTGTTTACAACTACAATTAATACCATTAATATTTAGGGAATTAAATTATTGGCGGAAGAAAACGCGTAACACCACTATATATATATATATATATATATATATATATATATATATATATATATATATATATATATATATATATATATATATATATATATCAAAATAAAAGTGCACGCATCATGTGAATGTATATATTTATGTCTCAAGGCGAGTAGTAGTTTGTTGATTGCAAGAAATATAAGAATTAAAATTAAAAAGATTAGAAATAGGAAGATATATTGACAGCTTGGTGGTAGGGTGAGTTGTATGAATCGTCCAAAACATCTTGAGGACACTATTCATATATGTATATTTTATGTTTTAGCATTTTGCATTTGGTGGTGAAAACTCATTTTCTCTCTTTGCATGGCCAAGTTAACAACTTGGGATCCTGCATTACTTTATCATTAACGAGCCTCCATCTACACGATTGTTGACTTCCATTTTCTTACATACTTCAAACATAATTGATTTTGAAGATCAATAACTTAATCTCTCTGTCTGATTCTAAGATGTCCATTTTACTATTTTTGGAGTTCGATTCAAATGTATCCATTTCCCCTATTTAGTAAAAAAAGTACACAATATGGCCCACCACTTCCCTCTAATACAACTACTCACTTTACATATAATAATACTCCTTAATCCACGTGCAAAAAGCAAACGGACACCTTAGAACCGGACAAAGGGAGTATTATTCTTACGTTCCAATATAATCCCTTTTTATATTTTAATATTAAATCTTTCACTTTCAAATCATTAAGGTGATGTTTGTTTTCGATTTTTAAAACCTAGAATGGACTTCAAAATCCACACAAAATCACCCCTATATAACAAACCCTATAATCCTCAACTTACATTCTCTCTCCTCATTTGATATTCATTCTCTCTTTATCTCTCCTCTCTCCTCTATTTTTTAACATAAATTAATACCTTCTTACATATTGATTTGACATACCCTATCAAAAACTCAAAACAAATATATATCACTATTCATTAGATTTTCAAACCCCAAAATCTCAATTCCATTCTTTAACTAAACATCACCTAATTAATGACTAATGTATGTATAAACAAAAAGATAAAAGTTCAAGTTTTTTAATTTAAGTTGTGAGAAATAGTATACTATCAATTCAATGTCTAAATTTCTCCAAATATAATAGATCCAAATAAATTATAAAAAAAAATACAAATTGAAAAAAGCGCTAGAGGAAGGGGTTGAACCTTAGATTTTCAAACCCCAAAATCTCAATTTCATTCATTAACTAAACATCACCTAATTAATGACTAATGTATGTATAAACAAAAAGATAAAATCTCAGTTCCATTCCTTAATTAAACATCACCTAATTAATGACTAATGTATGTATAAACAAAAAGATAAAAGTTCAAGTTTTTTAATTTAAGTTGTGAGAAATAGGTATACTATCAATTCAATGTCTAAATTTCTCCAAATATAATAGATACAAATAAATTATTAAAAAAAGATACAAATTAAAAAAAGCGCTAGAGGAAGGGGTTGAACTTTAGACATTGTGGTTAACAGCCACACGCTCTAACAAACTGAACTACCCCAGCTATCTATTCATTTTTTTTTATTTTTGGTTATTAATTGTATACGTACTTTTCAATAAAACCCATTTTTTCTATAGCATTTTCTGTGGATTCAATGATACACACCATACTAGCTCGAGAGGTTAAAATATAAATATATATATATAATTATTATAATTTGGTGGGTAGACTATATATATATATACATACTATGTTATTTAGTGAGTACTTTAATTAGGAAACATTTTTTTATAAAAGAAAAGGAGAAATTCAAAATAAAAATAGTAGTAATTGTGATGTTAAAGGAAAGAAAGGGAGGTAAGGATGAAAATGGTGACCACAAGAGAATTGAGAAAACTTAAATTTTGAAAGACCAAAAATCATGATGAAGCTGGCCAAGTTGCCATAAAGATAAATAAATGGAGCTCATGCTTTGATAATTTGTTCTTATTCTATCATTTCTTTTTTTCTCACTTCATTATTAATCATGCAAAATAATGGGCTTATTTGTTTTTCTTATTGACACCAACTTTTGCAACACCATATCACTTCCTTAATAACTGCCAAAATTTATGCTTCTGTGTCCCTCTCTCTTTTATGTGTAAGAGATATTCAAGATACATACAGACATTATATGTATGTTTAATGTTTTTGTGCCACTACTTTTGGTACTACTGTACTTGGAGAATTTTGGGACTGTTAGAGAAAAAGAGATGAATTTGGACCATACCCTTGTGTGCTTTGTCTTTTAGCAATTTGCTGCTGTGAATTATGCTCAACAGCTATGCAACCCCCACCACCTCTCACCCCAACTTGCAGATTTCATTATGGTCTCTCTATGTGTGTATGTTTCTTTTGTATTATCTGTGATACTATACATGTAACTTGCTAGATGAATGAAGTGTAGGGTGACAAATAGGATAGAGAGTGATGTATATCAATTTAATTTGTGTCCTCTGTATTAATATCTGTATTCAGTCAAAATCTTCATAATTTAATTTTTGCAATAGTGTGGTAGAGGGATATTAGTTAGGTTCTTGTGCCTAATTTTCCATCGCTATTGAAATTAAAGCATGAGGGATATTAGTTATGTGTTTTTTCTTTTAGGGAAATGAGAAGTTGGAATTGAGATGGACCAAAATGAAAAATACTCCATTTGTTCGGTTCTAAGGTATCTATTTGTTTTTTGCACGTGGATTAAGGAGTATTATTATTATATGTAAAGTGGGTAGTTGTATTAGAGTGAAGTGGTAGGCCATATTGTGTACTTTTTTACTAAATAGGGGAAATGAATACCTTTGAAGCAGACGCCAAAAATAATAAAATAGATATCTTAGAAGGAGGGAGTATAAAATTGAAGTTAGGACGAAAGAAGTATAATAAATTATTTTACCCTTTTTGCCACGTTGTGATGAGTGGCGCCAACTAAAGTTCTGCATCGAATGAACATGGAGATTCGATGGGGATGAGAGGTGTGACTAAACTCACTATTAGCATGAAACCATTTGAGTGATTAATCAAAGTCCTACATTGAGTACACATGGAAATGGGGTCGAATCCAATGAGGACATGGATTTATAGATGTGACTAGACTTTTTATTAGCATGAAGTCTTTTGAGTGTAAACACAAGAAGAAAATAGTGAAGACGTAGGAAGATCAAAGCTTAACAATACTGTGTTAATAGATCGAGCGGTTTACGGAGTTCTCCGAAAGCCTATAAATCAAACAACCATGCACCATATCATTTGCAAATTTTACCCTTAAACTTTTTATAGGAAATTTGTTTCATAATTTATTTATTTTTTTAATTTAAAATAATAATCCATAATAAAACAATACAGATTCTTTAAAAGATTCTAAATTTTTACTTTTATATCGTTGTCTATAAACTTTGTCGGGTACAAAGAGTATAAGATGAAAGATTAATTATAAAAAGGATTAGTACATCTAATAATGAGGTTAATTGATGAAAGCTTTGATTTGTGATAATGACTTTGATTTTTGAGAGTAAATAAAAAAGGTGCATGTGCAATAAACATATGATTAAACATAAACTCAATTGCTATTAATCGCGAAATAATCACGTGCTGCCTCGTCTCTCAATTTGGCTTTTAATGTTGACACTTCAATTAACATGATTTGATTAAACATTAGTTTTTGTGTATTTGTAATTTTTTAATGTTGCTTTGATTGGCGACAACGAAATTAACGTTACTAACTGGTTTTTTAATACATCATTAAAGAATTGCATGAATGGAAAAAGATAATTAGATCCTCAATCAATTCATGAATAAAATACTCCATGTCATAAATTATTAGAATAAAAAATTACATAAATAATAATAGTATTAATAAAGGCAAAAACTTGTATGACCAGGGACACCATAAGCCCATCGTGCGCCTAGATATTTTTTAGTATTAAATGATGTACCCTTTAGTATATGGACGTAAACCCTTTATTTCCTGAAAAAAATAAAAATAAATAAATAAAAGTTTATACCCTTTAGAACAAAACTGTGTATCCTTATTAATTAAAGTATAGTATATTCTTTAGAACAAAATGTTGTAGTCTTACCCACTTTGTACACTGGGGACACAAGAGACCAACTCTCAAAACTTGCGTGCCTCGGAGGACACCATGCCCCCAAATCCCGCACTTTTCAAAAGTTATAGCCTTCAGTATTAAATGATAGTATTCATTTTAGTACAAGGACGTGTACCCTTTATTTTCTGAAAAAAAAATTAATTATTCAATCAAATATTTATACTATTCATATTTTAATCAATCTTTTCAATGAAAAAGTATACTCTTGTTAATTGAAGTGTATACTCTATAGAACAAATATTATACACTTCCACACCTTGTATATTCGGATACAAAAAAACTAACTCTTAATAAAATTATAATTATATATACAAACTAACACTAAGTATTGCATTAATCTTAGGATAAAATAAACATAAATTGGGACGTATATGTTAGTGTTTTAGTTTGAGTTTTTGACTGAACTGCACACGCGTTTAAAATTTTAATTTGCAAAAATTTGTTAGCCCGTCACACAAATATAATTTTGTAAGGGAATAAAAAGTTATAACATTTAAAAAAAATGACATAATCCATGAAAAATAATAATTGATAAATTGAATTATTTCTTGAACATGAATCCGTAGAGTAAATGAATTGGCTTTTACAACCACATAATTTAAAAAAAAAAAAAGATTGATAGAATTAATGCAATAATAAATAATTACTCTCTATTGGAATTTTTTTTTGATAAAATTAATGCAATAATAAATAATTACTCTCTATTGTTCTAACACTAAAAAAACTATTTTTTACCAACGGAATATTCCGTTGGTAAAAGTCTTAATTCCATTGTTAAATTGCTTACCAACGGATTAACAACGGAATTCGTTGGTAAAATTCCGTTGGTAAAGTGGTGGTTGGTAAATTTTTAGCAACGAAAAATCAATTCTGTTGCTAAATAATTCCGTTGATAATCCGTTGCTAATAATTCCGTTGCTAATTTATATAATGATTCTCTTGATAATTCGTTGGTAATTAGCAAAAGATTGAATTCCGTTGCTAAAATAGAGAATAATTCTGTTGGCATTCCATTTGCTAAAACAAAAATGTCATTTTTGTTGTTAATCCATTAGTAATTAGCAACGGATTGAATTCCGTTGGTAAATCGGTTGCTAAAAAATATTTTTTTTGTAGTGCAATACAATAGGAACAATTTTTATTTATATTTGTCCTGCACTTTGTGAATAATCCAAAAATAAAAAATCACTCAATATAATAATTTCATAATACAATTAATTTCAAAAGTGTCTTCTATTACTAATGCATAATATACTTTATCATTTTTTTTATTTAAACTATCCAAAAAAAGTATTATGTTTGTTGCATGATGAAATTCAGTTACCGTAGATACGAAATTTTAAAAAAAGTTATTTTTTTATTTGATTTTATTAGGGGTAGTTTTGTACGTTTAGGTAATAATAAATTATAAAATAAGTTAAGTGAGTTGTAAAGTAGTAATAATTTTGAAATTAAAGTGTGTTACGGAGTTGTTGAATTGTGTATTATTTTTTTATTTAGAGTGTGAACTTGTTTAAGAACGAACAAAAATAATAAATATGAATTTATTTAGGGTTGGAATGATACTATAAAATGGTCAAAAAGTACATCGTTTACGTGACAATTGTTCATAATTGATCAAGAGTTGTATTAAATTATATGATTGTATATATGTGTGTAACTAAAGCCAATGTTAAGAGTTACTAGCTAGGCAGATTCTTTTCAATGAGAGTGACAAAGTTTGTCATCTTCACAGATTTTTTATATTGAGAAATAATTGCCAACTTGTAACTATCGAGATAACAACAATGTCAAGTAATATTTCTATCAATATTATAACATACAGATTTACCCATTCCTATCATAAATTCTCATGAATGTCATATACTTGGGTTCCAATTATTTGAACTACGTAAATGTATACGCCAACATTAAATTCACTTTAAAAAAAAAAATTCTTATATATCATAACTCTTTTTCTAATTAAAAAAAAAACTTTGAGAATGTAAGTGACGTATGCGTGAACAATCGTCAATAAACCCCACAACTGAAAATATGTATGAAATTAAATCAGACTTTCAATGAATAAATCAAATGTAATTAAACTCAACAATTAAATGAAGACGAGTGAACTTGAACAAAAGAGGTTTCTTGTAATCTAAAATAATTATAAAGTTATTGTCTGCATTAATAAATGACACCACTTATTAATACGTGATGTGAAAAGTACCTAATAGGAGTAATACACAAAATAAGAAACAATTTTTCTTTTTTTAAATTATTATTCTTTACAAAATTTGATAATTAAGGTTGTAAGAAATTTGATGTTTGATCGTAATTAATTATAATAACCCTTTACAGTTGACACCTCAACCTGCCACACCCTGATCTCCCCATCAAAGCTTCCACTAAACACCTTCACGCCACCGCTTTCCGCCGTCCTCTCCGCCGCCAGCGACCTCACCGGCGTCTGGTGCCCGTCCAAAACCGTCAGACAGCAATACCGCCAGTCGAAGCCGCGCTGCCAAATCCTGACCGTCCGATCAGCGGACCCACTGAAGAGCAAATCCTGAACGTTGATCAAACAAAGAATGGCTCTTGCATGACCCCTCAATGCACCCACCACCCCCATGTGATTCGCGCTGTCCTCTCTCTCCCAAACCAGTATGGACCGGTCGCACGACCCGGAAAACAGAACCGACCCGTTTCCGTCCAGCGCTAATGCGTTCACAGCCGATTTGTGTTTCTCTAATGTTGCTGCCAACCCGTATTTCTTATCGACCCGTTTCCAGACTTTAATCTTCCTGTCAGCCGACCCGGTATAGATTAATCCGTCGTACGATAAAACGACGGCGTTTATTGCGTCGTCGTGGGCTTTGTTGATGGATTCGTGGCACTGGTAATTATCACGGGCCTTCCAGATCTTGATGCTTCTATCCCACGATACGGATATAACCGTTTTTTTCATTCTGGCAGGCTGTGAGGCCTGAAACGACGTCGTGGTGGTGAATCCAGAGCTTCTTCTTGTGGCGGCGGACGTCGACGTAGTTTTGGGGGAGAATGAATCTGGTGAGGCGGTCTTGGAGAGTGGGGAGGGTGGCGATGGGTTTGTGTTGTTTCTGATCGTTCAGTTTCCACACTCGGATTTTGCAGTCCTGATGAGCCGTGAATATCTTTCCGTCGAGAAACGCGACGGATTTGAGGGATCCCCGGTGGGTTTTGTGGAGGTTGAATGTGTCGGCAAGAGTGTCGTTGATGATGTCGAAGACGTGGATTTGGTCTCCGGCGGCCGCGTAGAGGAGGTTGTTGTGGAGGGCGAGGGAGTTGATGGTGGCGCGGCTGTTGGGGTTGAGGGAGGTGAGGGGGAAGGTGGTGGCATAGGGGGTTTCTGCGGTGTTGAGGGGGGAGAGAGGGAGGTTCTGGAGAGAAGGGACGGAGGGGAGAGTGAGGAGGGAGAGATTGGATTGGAGGCTGGAATTAGATTGGAAATCGGAGGAGGTGGAGCTGGTTTCGGAGGTGAGAGATTTGGGTGGAGGAGAGAGAGCGCCGGGAGGATGTGGGGCGGCGGAGGAGCATGTTGACAGCCATGATCGGATCCTCATTATGCCGGCGAGGAGAGAGAGGGGGAATGTAACAGTATGGGGTAGGTAGCTATAAAAGTTGTTTATGATACTAATACTAATACTAATATAGTATTAGTAACGAAAGAGGGTATTAATTATTTAATTTGAGTATTGAAATGCGGGAGAGGTTGCTTATTGGCGGACACCAAACATAGATGTAATATATACGTCATCATAAAATACGATTCGCAATTCATAGATGATTAGTAAATAAGGAGTTTTTAAAAATATATAAATGAACCTAGATTGTTTGAAAAATTATTCTCTAGAGGTATGTATTACTCACAGGGGCCCAATTTCTCTTTGTCTTATAAAAATTTTCACTTTATTTTTCACATAAATTTAGAAAAATATTTTTTTTGATAATTTAGTATTTTTAATAAAAAAAGAGTAAAATTTATTTTACACATAAAAATAATTAAAAGAAACAAATGATAATATGTAATTTTTAAATAAATGCTCCATTTATTTAGAAATTTAAAAAAAATTATAGAAGTACTAAAAGATAACAATTTATAAGTATATAAAAATTAGAAGAAGAAAAGCATTCTATGTAATAAAAATGGAAAAAGAAATATAGATAAAACATAAGAAAATAGAGGAAGAAATTTTTTAGACAAAAGAGAACAGAAAAATAGATAAACATAAGGTAAAAGAAAAAAGAATTAAAATTAGAAAAACAAACGTAAGGTAAAAGAAAAAAGGATTAAAATTAGAAAAACAAGGGTGATGCATCAAACCGCTAAGCTAAATCAATGTACCATAATAATAGTGGGTGGTTGTATTAGTGGATGTGTGAGTTCTATTTTTTAATTGTATTAGTGAGTGTGTGTGGGTTTCATGTGTATAAAAAATGAAATAAGACCTTTGGGGCGGACGCCCAAAATAAAAAAAAGATACCATTGAAAGCGGACGGAGTGAGTAATTTTGTAATTTTTTGTGGCCACCTATATTAAAAACCATTTATTCTAGTTACTTTTATTGGAAGTGACCAAAATGCCTTTGATAGGAACCCACTAATCACATATTTGAGCCATCAGATTCCTTCATTTTTGAACTAAAAATACAATTGAGGAATCTGATTCCTCCGTCCACTGTCAATCTATCCATTTTACCATTTTGTGTCTTCAATCCTTAATCTATCAATTTTTCTTTTTGGATTATGGGACCCACACCCTCCACTAATACAAATAAAATATGTGACCCACACCCTCCACTAATATAACTACTTACTACACATAAAAATAATAATACTCATTAATCCAAGTGCAAAAAGTAAATGAATACATTGAGAATGGACAGAGGGAGTATTTCTCTAGTTTTTTAGAGGTGTGCACACAATGAATATGTGAGAATTTGGGGAGAAAATATATAAGGTATGTGTAAACTTGTTTTACAGTCTAACGAATGCATTAATTTGTTGTTTTTACATGTCTCATGAATGTATTTATTTATTAAAATACAATAAAATGCATTTAACGATTTTTTCTGTGATAAAAAATATATGCCGGATAGATGCTTTTGTATAGGCCGAATAGAACAAATATATTGGCCGAATAGAATAACCGTAGGCCGAATAGAAAAAAATTTTAATCCGTATGAAATTGTCTTTATTTTTGTGGAAAAAAAGATACAGGCCAAATAGGTAAATCTGTAAAGGTCGAATAGAACAAAAATGTGGGCCGAATAGAATAACTTTAAGCCGAATAGAAGAAAAATTTTATCCGTATTAAATTTTGTACTTTTTTTTGGACAAGTAAAATACAGGCCGAATAGGCAAATCTGTATAGGCCAAATAGAATACAACATATGGGCTGAATAAAATACATGTAGGCCGAATAGAAGAAAAAGTTTATCCATATGAAATTTTATCCTTATTTTTCTGAAAAAAAATAATAGGCCGATTAGGCAAATGTGTATAGGCCGAATAGAACAACCGTATGGGCCGAATAGAAGAATCAAAATTCAGAGATTTTATGAGGCATAATAAGGTAAGCCATATAGTAAAATATTTTTTGGGCCGAATATACTAATTTATTAGCCGAATAGAATACAATATGGGCCGAATAGAATACTTGCAACCAATTTTTTAAAGTTAGTTTTAAATGATTATTGTTTTAATGTTGACATCATTTATGTTTTTTTGTAAAAATGTGCAGATGAGTTATAAAAAAGTTGGGATATATTGGGATGGATTTTGAGAAGGGTTACTATACAATGGTGGACAGGTGAACTGGTTATTCTTGCGAGATGACGATCTGTATTATAATAGTTTGCTAATAGAAATTCATAACATAGTGCAAGCTGATTTGAGTTACTGGGTTTATGAAGTTCATTCGCTGGTAGAGTACGATGACCATTTGTCTAAATATAAGATAAAGAATGATGCACATGTGGAATACGTTTTCAGCTGTGTTGATGTAGGAATGGTCTACGTGACACTTCGGCCTATCGCGGGCAATGCATTCGATCAACATTCTGCACAAGGTTCAGGGATTAGTTTGGGTTTAGGAACGGGTTATTGAACTTAGTCGCATTTTTAGTAAAATGTCAAGAGCAAGTGTACTCTATCGTTGTTGTATACGCGTGACCAAGTGCAAAATTTATAAGATTGTCGTCTCAAAGGAAAGCAAACATTGGTTAGTGTCCGAATTGTTCATCGATTTATGCTTTGTAAAGATAATATGTTTGAATGTTTGGTATTAAAACTAATGCTTAAGATTTTACTAAAGTAACTAGAATGTAAACTAGCTAAGTAAATGATCAAATAACGAGCAAATGACTAATGGAATGGATGTAGAATACACTTGAGAAGAGAGCAAGGCTAATCATACTTATAGTTGAGACTTGAGCTAGATATGCAAAACCCTTCATAGTAATTCTCATTTACTTGTGGATTAAAAGCAATCACAAATTTACCCATAGTCCCTATGGCCAAGGCAACTAGGTTCTCGACTCTTTCACAAGCCTAAGTCTCCTAAGATTGGTCTTAATCTCAATTCCCTTAAGGTATTATGATCATAAGTTGGTTCTTTTCACTCAATTACTTAAGTGTCCCTCTATGAATGTTCTAAGCCTAAGGAGGGTATGACTTACCTCCCCTTATACTAACATGCATGCACAACTCAATATATGATTCAATTAAAACTTCACTCACAACATTGGAATGACCATCCTAATATAATGAATAGAGAATTTAATCACACATACATTGAAATGAAACATGATTGATATATCATAGAAGAAAATTCACAAATCAATTCAAATCACTACTCAAGTTTTACATATCTAACTCTTCCCCTCAACCACTCATATGACTAGCCCTACTATAAAACTAGCCACTAAACATGGTAATTAATTCAATACGAATCAAGCTTTGCTCCATTTGAGCTATAATAAAAAGAAAATTAACAATTGGAAAGTAGATTTGCTTCCCTTGCATAAGAAAAACCTTCCTCCTCTTCAATTGATCAACTTCTTCAACAATTGATGCTCCAATCTTCTCAAAATGGTGGTATGATGGTTGGAATGAAGGTGTTATGGATTGAAAGTGTAGATCAAATGATGATTTAATGGATCTAGATGGTGTAGATAGAAGATGGATCTACTATGTGAGGAAATGTGATGTTTTGGTGTGTATAACTGCTCCAATCTGATCTCTAATAAATTCCCCTTCTCAATTTCGCACAAGTCATGATTTTATATCACTTATGGACCTTCTAGAAGTTTCAGGAACATTCTAAAAATTACATAAGATTTTGCACCTACACGACCCGTACTGCAGCGCATGGCCCGTGTAGGGCACACCTACTTCGGCGTGTTGTGCGTGCTTCCGGACATGGCTCGATCTGCTCTGCACGACCTTGGTCATGGCCATGTAGCATTTTCTGACGACAATGCACGGCTTCTTCTTACAGGGCCGTGCTCCGCATACGGGGCGTGCAGTAACGCACTGCCCGTGCACCATCGCACGACCATCCTCCTGGGCGAGCAGCGAGTTCTGATGACACTACACGGCTGTTGGGTACAGGGCAGTGTTCCGCACACGCCCTATGTACCAACTTGCCCTGTTCTTCCGTCTCCTTTTTTCTCCCGACTCCATTTTCGTCCGTTCCTTAACCTGTTTTACATATATTTAAGCTCATTTACATAATTCTATCAATTTATACCACATTCCTCAAAATAACAATAACTCCACCAAAAGTAACACAAATACGGATAAAAACATCCGAAAATACACAAATAAAGACACTAAAATCTAGGTGAAAATGACTACGATCAACCCCCCAAACTTAAAGTATTGTTCGTCCTCGAACAATAAAAAAATGATAAATAAGAGGAGTAATTTTCACCTAGAAAAACACCTAACGAACATAAACCACAACACATCACAAGTATAAGGACTACAAAATCACAATAAGTATCCCTACATCATCAAACTTATAATATGAAAGATTAACAAGTTCAATCTTAAGAATGACATTAGAGTACTCAAATCCTTTCAATCCAAGCCTCTCATAGATTATAGTTTTCACTCAACACTCTTTACGATAGAGTTTTTATCATCACTCATCAACCGGTTAGAACCGACTCACCATAGGCTTGCTCATGGACTATGTTCACAAGTCACCCTAGTTTCAACTAGTGATCAAAAAGGTCTTTACTTTTGGATGTAATGTTTAAGCTCTTTGGTAGGGTAGGAAACTTTGGATAATAGTGACTATTCAAGTGTAAGCAGTTGAAGAGATGATTCCTTTCTTCAACTTCTTCACTTTCAAGCTTCCTTTAATTTTTTCTTTAATCAAAAACACTAATCATTATCATTCCTTGGATTTCTCGAACTCCTTTTGATTTGCATGCTTCCTTTCTTTCAATTTTTGAACTTCATGAGCACATTTTTTGTTGATTTGCTCCTTTTTCTTGTTTTTAGGTCGCATGTACATCTTGTTTAGCTCATTTGCATCCTTTTCTTATTTGTTAACCCTTTCCTTTCTTTTCTAGCACAATTCTCACATCAATCATTGTAAACCATCATCTCCTCAATCACCCACACTTAGGTTATATATATAAGACTTAAGAGGATTTTAAAGGCTTGTATTGTGCTTTAATCACAAAGAAAAAGGCTCATAGACTCAAAGTGTTTTACTAGGGATAATATTTTTGGTAAGGAAATTTATGGTTATGACTCATTCATCAAGGATGGCCTAAGATTATTTCACAAATTTCAACCATTCGGGCTTCGTCCCTATAGTCCATGAGCAAGTTCTAGTTTGTCTAAATTCAACCGGTCCTCTCATCAAGAATTAACCATGGAGGCACGGTTGAGGCTCAACTCTCACAA
This sequence comes from Pogostemon cablin, assembly GCA_023678885.1. Taxonomy (NCBI): domain Eukaryota; kingdom Viridiplantae; phylum Streptophyta; class Magnoliopsida; order Lamiales; family Lamiaceae; genus Pogostemon; species Pogostemon cablin. The sequence goes on from CM043004.1 coordinate 16,864,312, forward strand.
GCTTTTGCTTGGACCAAAAGAAACCTAATTACCCTTCATGCTTCTCAAAGTTGAACAAGTTATTTAATCCATGTCACAATTTCAACAAGTAGAAACCATTAATAATGCTTGCCATCACTCATCACATACAATGCATCATAGCTCATATTCAAAAATGACTCACTCCTTCCCAACACATACCACCAAACCAAACCTATACAAGAAATAAAATAGCAATAAACATCACATACTAATCAAGGGATCAACAAACAATACACAAACATATAACATGCATAAATCAAACAATCCATCAAAAATATCAACACATCAAATCACATCTATAACAATAAAGATCAAATTCCCATCGCATCCAAACAATGAAAATTAAACCAAAATACCAAAATAACTAAAAGAAAATCGTATAAAACTAAAAATAAAGAAATCCCAAAAATACGAAACCTCCCAAAAATAAACAATCAAAGTACAACCCAATCGAATCAAATCAAATCAAATCAATCCAAACATTCTTCCAACAATCTATCATGGCTAAGATGAATGGACAAAAGTGCCAAGCACTCAAAATACTCCCTTCGTTGTTCTGGAGGCGGAGGTGGTGGATGATAGGCATTCCACGGGATGTAGGCATGAGGATTTGCAGGAAACTGGAAGTTGAACATCATGGTCATCATCTCCTCCATGTTGTTGGAGTACACCCTTGATCGTTCCTCATAGTACTCCCTCCGACGTTGTCCAGCTCTCAACTCTTCAATGTACCTTCCATGCTCTTGCTGGACCTCGCGGATCTCCCTAATCTGTGCCCCATTAGTCTGATGCACATGTCTCATGTCACGTACCTCATCCATCATATAGTTCCACCTTTCATCTCCTTGGCCTGGTCCCACTGGTGGCTGTGCCCCTTCTTCCTCAAACTGTGGTGGATCAGGGCCCTGCTCCTCAAACTCCACTTGCTCCGGTTGTTCTCCTTGCTCATCGCCCTCCATTGGCACTGGCTCTGCTATCAAGTTAGATAGCTCTTCATTCTCTACAACTCTAATTTGCCTTAGAATCTCTTCCATTTCATCCCTGTTTCTTCTATAGAAAGCCTTCACCACTCTGGAATGGTTCACACTTCCCATAGCCAAGTTAGCAAGCCTTCTTCTCGTGTACACTATAGTGAGCTCCGGCATTGGCAAGGGAAATGGAGCTCCCTTCTCCTGCCTCAAATAGTATTGATTCCCCACCATAGTTAAGAATTTCATCCTCATCAGTTGTTGGTAGTTCAACCCTTCACTAACCATCCGGTTCTCCATCCCTGCAAGATTAACTCCCAATCCTTGAGCTATCATAGAAATCATTCCTCCAAGCATCAAACCTTGAGATGTTTGCTTTTTTGCAACTCTCTCCGCATGTTGCACAAAGTGTGCTGCAACATTAAGCGATAACCTCTTATAGATGCAATACATGATGTATAGCTGCTTCTCTCCAACTGATCCGCCTTCAAACCTCCCTAAGATAGTGTTCAAGATGGTCTTCTCTAAATACCTCATCAGAGGATTCTGGATGGTTGTCTCCTTTGAAGCACTAGGGACGTATCCTGCTCTCTCAGTTCCATCATTCACTAAGCTTGACCACCATTCTTGTTGGTTGAAAGTGCCTCCTGCATAGAAGCTTTGATGATTCTCACATGGTGGGCAACTAAAACACTCATTCAAGAATGCCAACGGGACCTTTTACCTCAACACATTATTTAGCTGAAAAGTCATCCATCGAGGAAATCCATCCTATCATTCTTTACCTGCAGAGTGCTCATAAACTCGGCAGTGAGATGGTAGTAGGTTGGTGGCCTCTTATCGAAGAAAGCTTCTATCTGAGCAAAGCGAAATAGCTTTCTTAAATCCTCCTCTAATCCTAATCCTCTCATCGTCTCCGTGTCTTGAAAACGAGTGGGCTTGATCTTTGGAGCTAACGTTTGCCAACAAAGTACGTACTTTCCCCAATAATCCTCAAACTCAACTCCAAACTCATTCGGATGGATTCCTTCAATAGTCAACTGCGCATCCAAATTAGCCAACTCTGTAGGGTCGGTTATCACAATGAAGTCCTCATTCTTGGGTCAAACTCTCCTCTCGGCCATCTACAAAATAATAATTCTCAAGTTATACCCAATGACCTTTATATGAATGTTAATGCACCTAATTAAATTCCTCCCTAGTTATTCAACTTAGTATGGAACCTATTATGCATCAACATAGATCATTCATATCATTAAACCTCAAACTTATTCATACTAAGCATTTTATTGACATTCATCTCAACTATCAACAATTCTAATCAACTTCTAATCATTTTCACACATATGAATTCCAAATTCAATCATCATCAAACATTGTTCATATATGATCATCAAATTCCAACAAAATCCTCTCTTAGACATTTCATCGAACACTTGGCATGCACAAATTTAAACATCTTCTCAGCATACAATTTACATAGCTTCATGCCCAAATCCTCAATATCTAAGGCTAATCTCTCACAAATAAACATCATACACATGTAATTCATCAATTAGCATAACACAATTATTCAAACTCGTGATTCTCAAACAATCCCCAAATTATTCCTCATGAACCCTAATTCAACTTTTCAAAAATTCAAAAATTCATATTTGAACATGTATGAATATCATCAATTAAGCATAAAATTCCTATTAGAACAAAGCCCATACATCAATTCAATCAATTCATATCAAAATTTACAAGTTAGGGTTCAAGAAGTTCATACCTTTTGACAATTGGATATGGAGAAGTGTGTTTAATGTGCAAAATCGACGAACTTCACTCACAATCCTTCAAAACTAACCTGGGTGGAAGATTTGTGTGCTTGGAAGGATGAATTGAATGCTCAAGAAGTGTGTACGGATGGGAAAAGGCTCGTGGAATGAGTACCGAATGGGTTTTAAAAAACTGGATGAAGCCCTAAACGGCCCGTGTTGCGCTGTACGGCCTTAAGTGAGGCCGTGTAGCGTGTTCTGATCTCACTACACGGTTAACTGTTACAGGGCCGTGTGCGGAACACGGCCCATGTACCTTTTCTCCTACACGGCTCGAGCTACGGAACTCGGCCTTCCTCCTGGCCATGTAGTATATTCTGATGGCGCTACACGGCTAATTGCTACAGGGTCATGTGCGGAGCACGGCCCGTGTAGCAATTTGCACTGTTTCTTCATTTTTCACACTTCACTTCTTTCTTGCCCTGTTTTTCCACTTTCACATACCCTATTCATGCTCAAACACTTCTCAATATCATTCACGCTACATTCATGATAAAAAATGGATCGAAATGTACTCAAAACACCACCAAATATACCAAAACTCAACTAACTCATGAGAAAAATTTTAAAATTGACCATTTTGCAAGACAACACAAGATAACTTAATACGCATGTGTCATCACACTCTAATAAACAAAGTATAAGTCACACCATGCATTATCCCCCCAAACTTGAATCGAAACAAGTTGCGAATTAAGTTTGCAAAAAGTGGTGAGACGTACCTTTGTCGTTGTCTCAATGCTCTTCATGAACTTTTCCCCCGATGACTCTTATGCATCTTTCTCCTTTCGTATGATCAAGTATGACCACCACACAACCTCCCCCCAAACTTAAATTAACACAAGTGTTAAAATTTAAGTTTGTAAAGAGTGGTGAGGCATACATCATCATTCCATCTTTAGCCTCCTTGTCTTTTATCTTATGCATTTCTCATGAGCTTAACCACCTTCATACCAAATCTACAAGAAAAATATACTAAACAAAAATAACAAGAAAATAAAATCTACACTACTCCAAAATCAAAGAAGTTTAGGAAGAGAGAGTATCCACATACACTATCTACTTTTGAGAAGGCGATATGTAATGCTTCACTCTATGACCATTTACCACAAACTCATTATTTGGACATTTGAGCTTCAATGTATGTCCATTCAATACTTCAAGCACTTCATATGGCGACATACATTATCTCCTTTTGAGAAAGCGATAGGTAATGCTTCACTCTATGACCATTTACCACAAACTTATTATTTGGACCCTTGAGCTTTAATGTATGTCCATTCAACAATTCAAGCACTTCATATGGCCCTATCCACTTTGACTTGAGCTTTCTGGGAAACAACTTAAGCCTCGAATTGAATACAAGAACTTTATCCCCCTGAGCAAACGTCTTTTCCTTCACTTTAGTATCATGTCATCTCTTCATATTCTCTTTGTAGATGATTGAGTTATAAAATGCTCTTCCTCTAAACTCCTTCAACTCAACTAACTTCAACAACCTTGCTTGACCACTCTCCCTTTCATCCATATTGAGGCGTTTGATAGCCCACAATGCACGATGTTCCAACTCCACGGGGAGGTGACAAACTTTATCATAGACCAATTGATACGGTGACACTCCAAGGATGGTCTTAAAAGCCATTCTATATGCCTATAAAGCATCATCAAGCTTATCCGATCAATCCTTTCTCCCTCCATTGATTGTCTTCTTCAAAACTAACTTGATTTGGCGGTTTGAGACCTCCACCAAACCATTTGCTTGAGGGTAGTATGGTGTAGCCACTCGATGTTTCACTCCATATCTCTTCAACAAACTTTTCATCAACTTGTTGACAAAGTGTGATCCTCCATCACTCACTAAAGCCCGTGGAACTCCAAACCTAGCAAAAGTACTCTTCTTCAAGAACCTTTGCACTATCATGGCATCATTTGTCTTAGTGGGGATTGCCTCCACCCACTTTGACATATAATCCACGGCTAGCAAGATGTATACATATCCTTTCGACGAGGGAAATGGTCCCATAAAATCAATGCTCCATACATCAAATATATCCACATCAATTCTCAAGGTCATGGGCATTTTATCTCTCTTACCTATTCCCCATATCCTTTGACATCGATCACACTTAGCCACAAACTTCTTTGCATCCTTAAACAATGTTGGCCAATAGAACCCCGATTGTAAAACTTTAGCCCCCGTCTTTTGATGAGCGAAGTGACCTCTACACAAAGACGAATGACAAAGTTCAAGAATCCCCATAACTTCTTCTTCGGCCACACATCTTCTTATCACTCCATCATTACAAATCTTAAACAAGTAAGGTTTATTCCACAAGTACTTCTTCACTTCAACATGAAACTTCTTCTCCTTGTACTCATTAAGCAATGTAGGCTCAATTCCACAAATAATGAATTTAACATAGTCGGCATACCAAGGCGGAACATTCACAATAATAGAACATACTTGCTCAACTTTTAATAGCAAAATTTCTTCATCTGAAAACTCATCCCCAATTGGCTTTACATCGTCATTCTAACCTCTATTTTCCAATCTAGACAAATGGTCCGCTATCACATTCTCCTCACCTCTCTTATCCTTGATCACCACATTAAATTCCTGCAAAAGCAATACCCAACGGATTAAATGAGGTTTAACATTTTTCTTGTTCATAAGGTATTTTATAGCCGCGTGATCTGTGTAAACAATCGTTTGTGTTCCAACCAAGTATGGTCGAAACTTTTCAAAAGCATACACTACGGCTAAAAATTCCTTCTCCATGGTGGTATAATTGACTTGACATGCATTCAAGGTCTTTGAGGCATAATAGATTGCTCTAAACTTCTTCTCCCTTGCTTGTCCCAACACCACTCCAATGGATTGATCACTAGCATCACAATACAATTCAAATTGCAAATTCCAATCCGGAATGACGAGTATTGGCGATAAAGTGAGAACATCATTTAGCACCTGAAATGATACACGACATTCGTCATCAAAGTTAAATGGACAATCTTTTCAAACAATTTATAAAGTGGTTTAGCAATTTTTGAAAAATCCTTAATGAAGCGTCTATAGAAGCCCGCATGGCCTAAGAACGATCTCACCCACTTCTCACTAGTAGGAGGGGAAAGTCGTTCTATGGCTATCACTTTAGCTCTATCAACTTTTAAACCATGCTTTGAAATATGATGCCCTAAGACAATTCCATCTGTCACCATAAAATGGCATTTTTCCTAATTTAGCACAAGATTCGATTCTTCACACCTCTGCAATACCACAGTTAGATTAGTCAAGCAAATATTATAAGAATAACCATACACAGAAAAATCGTCCATGAATACCTTCATAATATTTTCAATCAAACCATCGAAGATAGCCATCATACAACGCTGAAAAGTGGCAGGGGCATTACATAGACCTAGGGATGGGGAAAAATACCGAAAACTCAGTATACCGAGATCGCCGTATCGAAAAATGCCGAAAAATGTCGAAAATTCAACATACCAAAATTTTCAGTACGGTATGGTTGTCGTACCGATAATTTCGGTACGGTATCGGTATAGAATATTAAAATTTTCGGTATTTCGGTATACCGAAATTATTTTCGGTATCGGTATACCGATACCGATATACCAAAAATTTTATATAATTTTTTTAAAATTTAATTATACATAATACAATATTTAAGTATATTTTATATTATTAATATATTTAAATTATTTTTATTTTATTATGTATTACATTTTTTCATATATATTTTTTAAAATTTAAAATAAGCTCTAATTAAAATAAATAAAAATATAATACACATCTAAATAAAAATATAGGAGTATATTTAATAATAAAAAAAATTATTATTTAATCATGAATAAATTAAAAGCAACATAAGTATCATTAAAGTAGAATGTTTGAGATTAAAAAATTTAATTATTTTGAAATATTTTTATATTAATTTTATTATTTTGATTAAAATTAAATATTATTTTTTGGTATGGTTTCGATAAATCGGTATTTTTCAGTATGTTGAATTTTCGGTATGAAACGGTATGTTAACATTTCGGTATTAATTGATATTTACCGAAAAATCGGTATGATGTAAATTTCGGTACGATATCGGTATCCGATTTAATTTACTAAAATTTTGGTATACCGATTTTTCGATATACCAAAATTTCGGTATCGGTATCGGTATAGATTTTTTCATACCGAAATTTTTGGTATGGTATCGGTACAATATCGATATTTTTGGTATACCGATATTACCCACACCTACATAGACCAAACGACATCATTCTAAATGCAAATGTACCATAGGGACATGTGAAAGTTGTGTTCTCTTGGTCTTCTGGTGCAATCAATATTTGATTATACCCGGAGTAACCATCAAGAAAATAATAGTACTCATGCCCCGCAAGACGATCCAACATTTGGTCTATGAATAGCAATGGGAAATTATCTTTACGAGTATTTTCATTCAACTTACGATAATCAACACACGCTCTCCAACCCGTAATAGTTCTAGTGGTAATGGTTTCATTTGTATCAGATCTAACAATAGTCATACCACCCTTTTTTGTCACTACATGTAAGGGACTTACATATTGACTATCACTTATTGGAAAGATTATTCCCGCATCAAGCCATTTTAATATCTCCTTTCTTACCACTTCTTGCATTATAGGATTCAATCTACATTGGTTTTTAACACACGACTTCTCATCATCAATCAAGTGAATCTTATGCATGCACATAGATGGACTAATACCTTTCAAATCTTTAATGCTCCAACCAATATAGGCTTTATACTCTCTCAAAATTCTTAGTAACTTTTCTAATTCTAAATCATTAAGGGAAGAGGATACAATTACCGGATACGTTTCATCTTTTTCCAAGTAAGCATACTTCAAAAGCTCCGGTAATAGTTTCAACTCCACCTTCTTTTTCTCTTGCACGTCCTCTTTTGGTCCTTCATCAAGTTTCTCCACCTTTTCTTCTTTTGCTTCCTCATTTGTAAGTGCCCTACAAGCATTTAAACCATATAATTCATCAATTATTTCATCATTTTCCAAACAAAAAGAAGATTTAGATTTAAGAGATTCAATAGAGTAAGAATGACTTATGATGAGTTCCAATGGATTCTTGGAGTGAAGATGGTACATATGTTCTTCAACCATGTTATCCACAACCTCCAATCTTCCACATTCTTCCTTGTTCTTTGGATACCTCATAGCTTCTCTCAATGAAAATATCACTTCTTCTTCATTCACCCTCAAAGTGAGCTCTCCCTTCTCCACATCAATCAATGCTTTTCCCATGGCAAGAAATGGACGACCAAGTATTAATGGAACATTTGAATCCTCATCCATATCTAGTACCACAAAATCAATGGGAAATACGAACTTGCCAACTTTGATCAACACATCTTCAATAAATCCTTTTGGATAAGTCAATTATTGATTGGCTAATTGAAGTGTAACCGATGTCGGCTTGACCTCACCAATACCCAACTTCTTAAAGATTGACAACGGCCTCAAATTAATACTAGCTCCCAAATCACATAGAGCTTTGTAGTTCTCATGCTCTCCCATCTCACATGGAATGGTGAAACTCCCCGGATCTTTCAATTTAGGGGAAAGTTTCTTTTGCAAGATTGCACTATATTCCTCCGTAAGGTTCACCATTTCAAACTCTCCCAAGCTTCTTTTCTTTGATAAAATATCCTTCAAAAATTTGGAGTAATTGGGCATTTGAAGTAGAGCCTCCGCAAAAGGAATATTCACATGTATCTTTTTCAACATCTCAACAAGCTTGGCAAAATTTTCTTCTAATCCCTTTTTCAAACACCTTTGTGGAAACAGAATTGCCACGGGCAACTTCGGAATCCCTCATTCATCTCTTTCAAACCTCTCTTCTCTCTCTTTTCGTTTTGCTTCTCTACATCTCTCTCACTTCTTTGGAGACTTCACATTTTCTTCTTCAAGTATAGGGGTACTTTCATCCTTTTCAACTATTTCAACTTCTTTCTCTTTCCATTCTTCATCCAATCTTTCCATAGGCTCAACTTCACACTCTACCTCCTCTACTTCCATTGGCATAGAAGGCCCTTCGTATTTTGTTCCACTACGAAGTTCAATAGCCTTACATTGCTCCTTCGGATTAGTGATGGTTGCAGATGGAAATTTCTCTTGTCGATGAACATCCCCCCTTTCACTTGCCATTTGACTCATTTGTGTCTCTTAGGCTTTGATTCTCTTATCATTCACCTCATCTCTTTGCCTTCTTTCTTCTTTATCTTTCTTCATGAATTCAAACATTTTAGCAACTTGATCTTCCACCGTAGGCTTCCCTTCACCATTAGAATATTTCTCTCCCGGATTAATTCCCAGTGGTAGAGTAAGGGCATTTCCTTGATTTCCATATGACAAATTCTCATACCTACGGGGTTGGTTAAAATTCCCTTGAAAATTATCTTGCCCCCATCCTCCTTGCCTTTGTGGATATCCTCCTCCATGATTTTCAAAATTTCCACCATAATTTCCTTGGAAGTTCCTTCCTTGCATGAAGACAACTTCCTCAAGTGTCATCTCCAGTGGACACCATGTTTCTTGAATTCCATAATTAGAGGACATACCTTGTTGAGGTATGGATGTAGACATTTGACAACTTTGAGAAGATTGACCCACATTAGGTATCGTCATGCCTTGTTGAGGATTAGGAAACACTTGTTGATTCATCAAAGGCAATGACATACCTTGTTGAGGACTTGCAAGCACTTGTTGATTCACCATAGGTGTCGAATGTGGAGACACTTGCATGCTAGAATTCATCCTCTTTAATATCTCCATGATCGCCTTGTCGGTCATATCTTCCTTAGGCATTTCCACCTTTTTCACTTGTTGCAAGCACACTTCTTCCATCTTAGCAATTTTCTCCCTATCGTACATTCCCGGTACACGATCCATGGGCCATTGACCCGTATTCAAAGCTACTTCCTCACATACGGCAATTGCTCTTTCTAGAGTTTGTCCCAAAATCAAACCTCCTGCTGAAGCATCAATAAGCATCCTCTCACTTCCGTGTAAACCGGCATAAAAAAATCCTATTTGTTGTTCTTCGGGGAATCCATGTTGTGGACACTTCCTTAGCATCTCTTTGAATCGGTCCCATGCTTCACTAAATGTCTCAAGTGGCATTTGCTTGAATTGAAAGATTTGCCCTTTGAGATGCAACATCTTTGAAGGGGAAAAATACTTGCTCAAAAATCTTTGTGCCAATTATCTCCATGTGGTATAAGATCCCAGTGGTAGAGTATGATACCAAGCCTTAGCTCTATCTCGTAATGAAAACGAGAAAAGCTTTATTTTAACAACATCCTCACTCACCCCATTTATCTTTATCGTGTTGGCTAACTCCGTAAATTGGGCTAAGTGAGCATTCGGATCCTCCATAGCACCACCACCAAATTGATTTGCTTGCATGATGTTGATCAATCCCGTCTTGATCTCAAAATTATTATCATTTAACGGCGGCCCCATCGTATAATTCCCAAACTGAGGTTGGAAATGATCTCGAATATTATTCCACCTCCATTATGTCTATTTCCACGGGGTTGGTTTTGCACCACCAGAGGATTATTCCTTGCATCTTGTTGTGCCATCAAGTTTTGAAAAATAACTTGCATTTGTTGGTTTTGTAAGTGCATTTGTTGAGCATACACTTGTGGCAAAAATTCTGGATTATTATAACCCCATCTAGCATTATCAACTCCATGAAAATTCCTCATATTGCCTTCTTCATCAACCATGTTTGCATTATACCTTACATCTTCCATACTTTTCTCAGTAGGCTCTAACACTCCTCGTATTTGTCTTCTTAAGGTAGCTTCTAATTCCAAGTTCAAAGGTTCAATAGATTGAGACCTTGAACGCGTTTGCATGTACCTACAAGAAGTTCCAAGTTAGCTCCCAAAACAACCAAGACAAGTAAACAAATAACAAATAAAAGAAATCCTTATCAAAACTAATCAACTTCAAACTCGTTACATCCAAATGTTTAACATTTCCCCGACAAGAGACACCATGAACTTAGTCGCATTTTTAGTAAAATGTCAAGAGCAAGTGTACTCTATCGTTACTGTATACGCGTGACCAAGTGCAAAATTTATAAGATTGTCGTCCCAAGAGAAAGCAAACATTGACTAGTATCCGAATTGTTCATCGATTTATGCTTTGTAAAGATAATATGTTTGAAGGTTTGGTTTTAAAACTAATGCTTAAGATTCTACTCAAGTAACTAGAATGTAAACTAGCTAAGTAAATGATCAAATAATGAGCAAATGACTAATGGAATGGATGTAGATACACTTGAGAAGAGAGCAAGGCTAATCATACTTATAGTTGAGATTTGAGCTAGATATGCAAAATCCTTCATAGTAATTCTCATTAACTTATGGATTAAAAACAATCACAAATTTACCCTTAGTCCCTATGGCCAAGACAACTAGGTTCTAGACTCTTTTACAAGCCTAAGTCTCCTAAGATTGGTCTTAATCTCAATTCCCTTAAGGTACTACGATCATAAGTTGATTCTTTTCACTCAATTACTTAAGTGTCTCTCTATGAATGTTCTAAGCCTAAGGAGGGTATGACTTACCTCCACTTATACTAACATGCATGCACAACTCAATATATGATTCAATTAAAACTTCACTCACAACTCAATATATGATTCAATGATCTGTCATTGCATATGTCAGAGAGGTAGCCCTAGCTTTCTAGAACCAATTAGTCGTGACTTACCCCATTCTGAAATGCAGCCAGCAGATTTTCATAGTTGAGGGCCGACCACCCGTCCTTGGTTGATTCCAGGTATTAAAACTTTATTTTTGAGAATAGAACTAAAGTAAATTTCTATTTAATTCTGATGTACATGTCATGTTCATAGGTATTCAGGATGACGCTGACAGAGAAGATCATGTTACTGGCCCTGCATTTGATACATCTTGCGACCTTTACGCAAAAGTGTATTTAATACGAAAGAGAAGTTGCAGATAGCCGTAGGAATGTATAACTTGCACAAATGGAGTGGAGACCCATGTCAAAAGATCTAACTCGAATAGGTACTACGTGAAATATAAGCTAAAGGGTAAAATACGTTGTCAATTTGTGATGCATGCAAAAATGAGCTTTGGGCTATGGAGAGTGATTAAATTGGTTAAACCTCACGGTTGTGTAAATGATCCAGACAAGACCACTCTCAACACATGTGTCATCCAAGCTAATCGGGCAATATTTTGCTGATAGGCAGTTTGATAACATTATTGGACTCCGACCCCAGGGGATGAGATTAGAGATCATGCAGGATTTCGGGTTTGGCATTAGCTATAACGTAACATTAAAGACCAAACATCTGGCTATTGGGCACACATACGGGGATCACGATAGCTCATTTCATATGCTCCCTGCGTATATGTATCAATTAGAATTAGCAAATCCTGATACGCACACTAGCATCACCGTCGATAAAGATGATCATTTCAAGTTTGCATTTTATGCACTTGGAGCATCCAGACGTGGATTTCTTGAGTTTGGTCGGCCAGTCATTATCATAGATAGGACTCATATCAAGGATGATGACCAGATTTTCATAGTGGATTTGAATGCTCGTAGCTGCACATGTGAGAAGTTTCAAAAATAACTAGTTCCATGTATTCATGCGATGAGGCAATCGAATATGTAGTTATATATCTTTCTTGTATAGATCACATGAATCACTGACCTTATATTCTATTTTGTTCAGTAATTACAGGTTGGCAGCCAGTGGGTTCGTGTCTACTATATTCTATTGCAGCAGTGTAATCGGAATGTGGGTCGGTCCAGTTATGCCTGTTCTGCACTATAGTCAATGGGACACACCTGAAGGAGTCCAGTCACAGCGTGTCATACCCCCGCTACTACACAGGCAGGCCGGCCGCTCACGACAGTCTCGGATAAGGTCAGGTGTGGAGTCATCCAGGAGACGTCACAAATAACATGTTTGTTCGTGCTGTCTACAGCCAGGTCACAATCGAGTAAACTGTACTGGAGCTTCATCATCAAATAGCGGTCCAACAACGCCTTCTACAGCTGCGCCTAATCCCCGTGTCCGAAGATAAAAAAAATATGGGGTTTTCGATGAACGTGGACATACTCGTCTACGTTGTTCTTCTCAATTCAACTAGTAGACTATAATTGTTTTTCTTAAAAAATGGTTCATTTATTAGCATGTTAATTACTAACTCTTATTCAATTCAATTAAAGACAATTCTAGTTCTTAATTTCCCAAGAATATTAATATTCTCTGTATAAATATAATAAAAAACATAACATATTATCAGTGATCAATAGGAATTCTTTTTACTCAAATAAATAGTACTCCCTCCATCCCATAATAAACTTCATACTTTCCACTTTCGTCCGTCCCACATTAAACTTCACCATCCAAAAAAGAAAATATCACATCAATCCCCACCCCTAAAAGTTTATCTTAATTACAAATTTACCACTCTCACCTAACACACATAACTTACTTTATAATTTATTTATAACTTAAAAATACTACAATACCCTCCAAAAGTCAATAATGTTTGTCAAAAAACAACTTTTCTTAAACTCCGTGTCTACAGTAATAATGAAGTTTATTATGGGACGGAGGGAGTATTTCATACTTCAGTAGTACACTTCATAATAAAGACATATTTCTATCACAAAATATACATGTCCATCATACTGTGGAAATAACGGTGTCTAGCTAAAGATTTGGAAAGCAATGCTTCTCCGGTAATACGTCATGAAATCAGGGGCATTTCAGTTCCAATCCCTCGATAATAATCCCTCTACGGTCATGAGAGATACAACGCCGCAGTTGTTCTAGTCCTCTTGCCTGTAACAGTACTCTAGACGAGCTAGAGTCAAACTCATATGAGGAGGAATCTGTTGGGAACTATCAAGATCGCGCATCAGAGTTGGAATGATCTATCTGAATGGTAGAGTCTCCACTAGCCGATGTTCCTTCATGTCAGGCTCGGTACCCTATCTATGCCGGAATGAGTTAAAATAGTGGAATGTAAATTATATCTTTAATCTGTCATGGAATTCAGAACAATGCATATATCAGATGTAAAACATTTGGAAATTAGTAGATATACGTATCCTACAGTGGTGAAACAAGTGTTAAGTTGAAATACCACGTCAGAGTTTGTCCATCGCCTCGACCCCGACCACACGGGAAGTGTTCCTGCAGCGTACTCACGAAGATCTATCAATAGCTCATTAGGGATGTTGGCGAATATCGATTTATCATCTTGGGCCATCCTTATGTGTGAATTTCATATAGCTTTGACTCGGGCTTTGAGGAAACTGAGTGTATAAGATCGGATTCAAAAATACAGGGGAATTTATTTAAAATCTTGTGATTATGATTGTTGCTTACAGAGAATTGCATGCCTAGAATGCAGTAAAGGCCAACCTCATGATGGACGTGTATGCCTATGACCACCGGTCGCTCGAATAATATATGGAGAAAAACATCCAGGTTCTGAAATATAGTCACTTTCATTACGGAATAATGTGAAGTAATTAATGCATTATGTATACACATGAACACTCTTTCAATCACATGTTCGTCTAATTAAGCACTGGGGTTCTTGAGTCTTTGAAAAAAATCACTATTTACTCCGTACCCAACTGCAATGTCAATCCTGAATTTAAAAATTGTTAACCAACGAGCACATGTATTAAATTAATTTATGAAAACGTTAAAAGAGTATAATTACACGTACAGTTGACGAATGGTCTTGAATCGCTCATACAGCTACGACAGGTGCTCTCGCTCAGTCGTGAATGGTGGCAGTAACGCTGCACTTGGATTTCTGGTTCGAGTAGGACACGTCAGACCAGCATGAGCGACACCCGGTGTGGGAGCAGCGCCACTCCCAGGTTTCACCTCACTGGGAGGTGGTGAGCTAACCCCTGCCCTTAAACTAGATGGCTCATACGTAGCATTGGTGCCCCTAAGATCAGCACGGAGAAGCCTAAACTGCTCAATAACGATAAGCCAGAAGTAAGCCTGGGCTTGATTTGAGGCCACAATGTGACATGCCATCTGAAAGAGGTAATCATCCTAATTAGCTAGTCTCTAGAAGACCCTGTCCCTGAAATCCTGATCAACTCCGTCGTCGTCATCTCTCCTACTCCCACTGGGAGAGCGTCCACTCCGAAATCAAACTAACGCTCGGTAAAATGCTCATCTGCAACTCGATCATGCCATGATCGAATGGTGGTGGACAGAGGCATATGATGGGTGAGATGATAAGAACTGGGCTCATTGAACCACGACTCCCCTAAATCATGTCCACCTTGGTCAGGGCTAGGTGTGAACATTGATCGTTATGTATAGGGATCCCAATTAGACTGCAATAGTGTAGGATCTATCGTACGTCTGCCCTGCCACATGTCCTCATCAACTTCCCGGACATAGTATTGCTGATGTCAAGGATCACATGTGGGGTCGTACGCCTCCCTCTCGGGCTGCTGGTTCAAAGATGAGCTTACAGACTTTCGGACGGCCTTTCTTTTGGGGTTTGAAAAATCCTTGGTGTACATCTTCATGCATAAATCCTCCAAAGGATCATCCTCTATGCCAAGCTAATAATCAGCTGTGCTCTTATCGGCGAGCTCATCGGGAAATGCCATCACAACAGGAT
Source organism: Pogostemon cablin (assembly GCA_023678885.1). Classification (NCBI taxonomy): domain Eukaryota; kingdom Viridiplantae; phylum Streptophyta; class Magnoliopsida; order Lamiales; family Lamiaceae; genus Pogostemon; species Pogostemon cablin. The sequence continues at coordinate 16,879,864 of CM043004.1, forward strand.
TCTGATTCAAAAGGTAAAACACTTAGAAACAAACTTACTGATTATATGTTGAATTTCCTCAAGTATGTATAACATTTAAGATTTTATACCTCAAAAAAAGATTTCTCATAACCCTCTTCGACATACGAAACTCCCATCGCAGGCAAAGTGGCCGCTTATTCATCTTATCGTGTGGGACATCCCCATATGGTATGATGAGAGTGCAAATTCATGTGTTTAATTGCTATTATTTGCATAAATATTATTACTTTAAATTACTATTTACTGAAATGTTCTTGAAATGTATTTTGTTGTGTTTTGATAGGAAAAAGGATAAAAAAATGCAAAGTTGAAATGAAGGGTGAACTTGTGCAACATGCAAGAAAATAAAGGATCACTTTACGTAATTTTTTTGTATTTATGTGGAAGTCCAAACTGGTCGTGTGATATATGTTTAGAAATCTACGGAAGAGAGGGTCGCGTGAGCGCAAGAATCGCTTCAATCGGAGTTCGAATAAAGAAGTGACGTTCGAAACCGTGAGGTCGCGCAGCTGCCGGCGAGAATCCGAAAGTTCACGAAAATTACCCTCTTTTACTTATTTTCTTGGTGGTCGAGTTATTTCCTAATCTAACATCCCTCCATATCTTCCATATTTATATATTTTCTGATTTTTCAAGATCCCACATTCTTCTACTCCTTATCTTATTCAATTCTCACACATATATATACTCCATTCTCATCACCACATAAAAACACAACACCACCATTCAAATCACCCACCTTCCATTCATCCATCGGAGACGGAGATCCCGACGGAGATCATAATTGAAGAGACGGAGTCCTCCAAAAGGGTTCTTTATTTTTCAATTATTTATCTTTTTTATTTTAGCACAATGGTTAGGGTTAATTATATCTTTGTGATTTGTCCTCATAAATCTATGGGCTAAGTTTCTTTGTTGGTAATGTTAGGGCGTTAATACAGTTTTGACTATGTGATTTGATTGCCCTAAATTTGGATTTATTACTCTGCAGAATGTTTATTTCCTTATTAAAGAGGATATTTTGAGACTTTATATTATTGTGTTTTAAGTTTTGATTCCTTTAATTATTCTTGATGGTATCACTGATTGATAGTTAATAGGATTCTTTATTTCTACATAATAATTGTTGTTTCCTGTGGCAGTCTTAGGGGATTGACATATAATTCCTAAGAGTGTTAGACAATCAATTAGAATATTAATTATTTGGTAAAACATCATTATTAGGTAATTGGTAAGGAGACAAAAAGGGGTTAATAATTACGTACCTAGAAAGTGAAGTCTAATACTCTAGCCTTTAATGGAATTTAGCATGAAGTACCTATAGAGGGAGAGAGAGTTAATACCTTATTGATCTTAGGATTTTCAGCTCATTATAAGTGTTAGATCATACCCGATCAAGGTGATTTAACTAGGCTTAGTGATCCTCTTATAAACGTCTGTAGGTAATTAATTTGGATCTAGATTAATCAGTCACATAGTTAAGCTGTTTGCCCGAGCATTACCAATTCTCCATCCTTGAACTTTTAAATCGTATTCTCTTGTGTGATTTATTTTCTTTGCATTAATTAATTATTTTATTTCAGTTTTTATTAATTAATTAATTATAATCTCAAAAATCCCCCGAATTTTTCTTGCATTTGAATTATCATATAGAATTATTTATTAAATTTATAACTATATCGTGGGAACAATATTCACTTGGTGACATGCACTACAATCGATCCCTTACACTTGAGGGTAAAAGAAATTAGCGATCATGGTGCAGCAAGGGCTGGTATACGCTAATACGCTCAAACCTGTCACAGGCAAAATGCTATTGTTAAATTATAACTGTTACATAAACGCGGATTAAGCTGGAATAACATTACTAAAAAGTTTCAGTAATTTACTACAACGCATACCAGGAGCGCAAATGTGCATCAGTAGAAATGGTATCTGTACTTATCGGGGCTTGCGTTCTTAGGAAGAATGGTCAGAATGCTGTCCATGAAGTGCAGCAGAGTCATGTAACTAACCTGGCCCCAGCGGAATAAATCCCAACTGTGACAGTTCTCGACCAACACCCAAACCCAACTATCTATACTGACCTTCGTCACGTCCGATTCCAGCAGAAAATAATAGACCAACAATATTTTAGCAACCTTGACCGCGTCCTCGAGGCTATCATCAAAGGTCCGACCTTTAAATGCTTTGGCAAGCTCGCTTACTAATGGTTTGGTGTGTTGTCCATAATATCTATTGTAAACCCCACTAGGCGAGATATCGTAAGTCTTGTTCGGATCAAATCCCAGTCGATCCCAGAAGCATAGTCCCATAATCCGCATTAACTCTACCCTACCAAATCTAAGGCAGTGGTCCCCGATTTGAAAGAATTTAGAAGTTAAATCCTCCCCGCTAACTATAATCTCCCGTGTCATCAAATAGTGTAAACCAGCGTGCGCGTTCCATTGGTCGTCAAGATCCCAAAAATGCCCAAAGCATGACCTCCTAAACATTTCTTCGGCATTTTTCCCAAACTGTGATATCTTTGAACGAATTATTTCCATAACAGTTCCCGGTTTGCAGTAGTTATGGATACCACAGTTCTACCTCTACATACTAGGAAGCTTTCATTCACCCTGCACAAGTCATAATTTTTTTTAATTGTTAGACATCGCATATCTATCTATTCTAAGCCAATTCACCCAGTCTACTTAATTCATTAAAAAGACATAATTAAAAATATAAAATTACAATAAGGCAATTACAGTTAATGAACAAATAATAAGGCAAATTAAACAATAAAAAATTTATAAATAATGATTGCCTGTTCAGCCTATCTTTATTCTATTCGGCCCATATATATTCCCTATTCGGCCTACTTCAAAGTGCGGTATTCGGCCTACGTCGAGATTGCCCTGATTTAATACACCTAGACCGTCATTTGTTCTATTCGACCTATATTTCCTTCTATTCGGCCTACATTTTTGTCTATTCGGCCCTCCACAAATGTTCTATTCAGCCTACGTCTGGGCTTTCACATTATTCCTCCTACAATTTGTTCTATTCGGCCTACAGTTGTTCTATTCGGCCTACATTTTTATTCTATTCAGCCGACCACACTTATTGCATTCGGCCTACGCCTGGCTTAGCATTATTCTTCCTTCAATTTGTTCTATTCGGCCTACTTTGTTGTTCTATTTGGCCGACCACACTTGTTCTATACGGCCTACGTCTAGGCTTAGCATTATTCCTCGTACACTTTGTTCTATTCAGGCTATAGTTGTTCTATTCGGCCTACTTTGTTGTTCTATTCGGCCGACCTCAGATGTTCTATTCGGCCTACGTCTGGGCTTTCACATTATTCCTCGTACACTTTGTTCTATTCGGCCTATAGTTGTCACTACAAGAAATTAGAATTTTTCCTACACATAAAATGCCCACACATTCTATGTGTTATTAAATTATGGCACATAATTTTGAAATTTGTGAATAATGGGTTGATCCATATTAACTTATTTTTTTTACATTTTATATGTGTTGCTAAATACCATTAACAACTCCTTAAAATCTTTCAACATTAATCTCGAAAATTTTGACACCAAGATATGCGATTATTTATTGTATTTTTGGTAATATATCTTAATATTACCCCAAATAAATCTAAATGTTATTTATGTGTAATTAATGATATTGTATTTAACTTCACATAATCTAAAGACATCTAAAGAGCAGTTTTTTTCTGCTGAGTTGGCATACCTCTGTGTTCTCCATGATGACATGGCATGCTGAGAGCATTTCGAGTTCTTTCTATTTATGATTTTCTTTTTCTTTTCTAAATCTTTTCTATCTGTTATTTTTTATAGAGAAAGTTAAATCTATTTAAATTGATTTTCATTAATTTCAAAAGTAATAAATATTTTTGCTAAATTTAAAGATTTTCTTTCACAATTAATTCATTGTTATTATAGTATATCTTAATTGATTGATTACCTTAATCAATCCTCAATTTATTAAAAAATAAAAGAATTAATTATTGTATTAATTATCTCTTTATTTTAATAAATTGAAACTTACATATAAATAGCTATGCATTCTAACACGTCTGTTCAATAGCTGTGTCACATTACATTTCTCTTTTATTTATACTGATATATGTATTACATTTCATTTCTTTTTTATTTATATGCACATCAGTAGATTTGATTTGATGTTGTTTTTCTTGGATTTATCATTATGGATAGTATGTCTTAGTTTATGAATAGTGGAAGGGAAAGAAGAAAGATTATCATGTTGGAAGAAGAAAATGAAGCAGAAATCATCAAACTTAGACATGTGCGAGCACTAAATGGTGGGAAAATGTATCAAAGCACCCAAAAATAATAATCAAAGGGAAAAGAAGTGAATGATTCCAGTGAACATTTTTGTAGTTGTCAAACTGTGGATTTTACTTCTCTAGCGATGTACATTACATCTAGGTAATACAAGCATGTTTATTATTTTTCCAATGACTCATGTAAACACACCATAGAAAAGCTCGGGATTGGATCAAAATAAGTTTGGTGATATCTTCACGTACTATGTATGAAAATACATGAGTGCTAATGGTTTATTGAGTTGTAATTATTATTTATTTTCTCATTTTAAAAATAGTGGATTTAGACAATGCCATGTTTTAACCTTTTTTTTGTTGATATTAGATCATAATATATTATTATTCTTCTATATTTTGAATTTTAATATTTAATCATGTAAGGATGGGATTGATTCAGAGGATGGATGATGCTTGGATATTTATCCGTGGCAAGAATCCTCTTTCTTTTCGATTTCCACTTTCGATTGTTGATCTGATGACTGTTCAGATTAACACCAACTTGTTGATGGATACCTCGGAGCATATGGTAATTTCTAATACTTGCTTGGAAGAGGGGAATTGGAGACTTCTGGCTGAGATGCACTTGCAGGGAATCCTCATTGATGAGGATATGATTTTGGTTGGTGATCCAGCTGAATTCATTGATGAGAATCAGCCACAACAACCAGCTTTTGTGTATCCACAGATGGATTTGCCTCCGATACCGCCACCATAGCAGCCGCAGCCACAGCATGAATATTTTGAGCCACCACCACAGCAGCAGCAGGATTTTTAGCAGGCCCAAGATCACTTTTATCGGGAGCAATTCAGATTGATGAACGAGCATTTCGCCACCTTGAATGCGAACCAGCAAGAGACAAATCGACAGCTGGCATTGGCGAATACAAATTATACTGCGCTCAACCTCCGATATGATGCTATGGATGGGAGATTTAGAGATCTTAATGAGAATTATGAAGCTTTGGACAGGGAGATCGATACCTTGCAAAGGGATTTCGATGATTGACGCAATGATAATGATGATGCTTCGGAGGAGTAGTGGCGCCAGGTTTTTATCCTTGTCTGCTTTTTCTCACCACCATTTTCTTTTTCACTTTACAGATTAGGTTTTCAGTGAGTGGTGTGGTGTTGATTGAGATTCATGTGTGGGTAATTTGTACTTGATGTTATTGATAGTGATGATGGATTCATGGTTATGTTTGATTTGGATGTGATCGGATTGACTTGAAGAGTATATTATTACTTCTTGATTATGCATGAGCACTTGTTCTTGATGCATGTTGATTTTATTAATGATGGCATGTACCACTATTGCTTGTAGTTTATGTAAATATTGATGTTGATTGCATGCTTTAAAGAGTGTTTAGGATTCTATTTACCCATGTGAGAATTTGAGCCTATTAACCATGCTACATGATTGCATGATAGTTTATTCTTGTGAGTATCATTCATATGTTCGTATTCTAGAACTTGGCTTGGAGTCTTGTTTGAAATTTATGATTGATAGAGACTAGGAGTACATGATCTTAGGTCGTTATTGCTTAAATTGGGTCACTTAGACAAATTTCCTACCTTATATTAATTATTGGAAGCCCCATTGAGCCTTTAAAGCCTTTTCTTTTGCAAGCCTATGATAAAAGTCTTTATTTACTTATACTTGAGCTTTAAATACCTTATTTACTAGTAGAGAGTTGAAGTGAATAAATTGCTAGTTCGTTTGAAGAAAAAGGAAGGAAAAGTTTGCATAATGATGTAAATAAAATTGTGATTAAATCTTATTGAGGGGTAGTACCTGAAACTGGTACCCCAATTGTTTAAGAGGGTAGTGCCCAAAATTGGTACCCTTGTACAAATAAGAAGAAAGATGTTGATTCCAAGTAAAGCAGGAGAAGATAAAGTATTGAAAGATCGTGAGAATGATGAAGGAGGATAAGTATTAATGCTATTTAATGAAAAGCAAATCTCCAAGGTAATTCTCTACTAGTTAAATTAGTCACTTTATCTATATTCTCCTATCTTTACCAAAGAGCCAACATTACAACCCAAAGAACAAGTCCTTTGTGATCCTACTGTTGAAACAATTATAAATTGATTTATGAGACACTGGCCAAGCTTAAGGTTACGCAAATATATGAATTGATTTTGAGCGTATATACTAACCCTTTGAAAGTGTACATCTTTTACACTTGAGCGCGAGAGTAAACACTTACCTAGTGAGCTAGATGATTTTGCACTCGTAGAAGTATTGTGGTTGATTGATATAGTTGCATGGATGAAAGGTATGATGGATGAATGGATGTTTTGAATTGATATTATCGCATGTGTTAGAATAAGTTGTGATTGTTATAAGGATTTTGTGATTACACTCTCTTGTCTAGTTTGATTGTCGTTGCCATGGGACGAGCAACATGTAAGTTTGGGGGTTTGGTGAGAGTGATAATTCACGTATTTTAAGCACCGATTTATGTGAAAATTGAGTACGATTTGATTTACTATTAAGATGAATCGGGATGTTTATGGAAAATTCACGAGTCAGATGCTACTGAGGCTATTTAAGCGTATTTGTATAGGAAAATAGGTCTTAAGTGTTCGGAATTGGAAAATACGATTTTTGAGGCAATTTTTTAGGCTTGCTCGACCTAAAAAGGCTGTTCGACCAGGTTCAGACTGGTTGAACCATGGAGATAACTCAAACGGAGGAGCTTTCAGCGTACAGAGTGGTCGTTTGACCAAGACATTCCGTTCGACCAAGCGAAGTCAAGTCGAACAACATAGGTCAAGTCGAACGGTAAGCGTAAAAATGGGTTTCAGCTTACAGGCGCACCGTTCGATCAGCGTTCGACCTGTTAGATTGTATACTAAAAGTCTGACTTTTGTATGAAACAATGTTTTAACAATTTATTTGAAATGAGAATTATATGATCAAACGTTTTGTATATTATAATTTATTTATATGTTTGTGCAAAAGTCCATTTACTTTATACTGTAGATAATATGTTATGCGACAACACGCGGAAGATCATATTATCGATTTTCTTTATAAAGTATAAACAGATACTCACAACCGAGATAGACGGTGACTATCTATTGGGATGGTTGTAGTGTGATTTGGTATTAGTTTGTCTTGACTATAGAATCACATTGTTGCACCTTGAGTGTATTGAGCAGGACCGCTTGAGATCGTTCGACTTGTACTGTCTATATAGGAGAACTTGATCTCAGTTATTATGGATGTTCATGCTCTTAATTCCTATACGTTAACCTCGACAGGTAAGGCAGTATGTATTTCTTTGATTCATCAATGAGTGAGATTTACATGTATTAAATCAACAAACTCGGTGAGTTGGGAAGTAGTGTTGTCTCTATGGTGTGTTGTTGATTGTAGAAGGAATCCATGTCCGACATAGGTTGATGATGTCCCCTTGATGAGCTCATAAGGATTATCATGTAAATCTTGCAAGTGGATTAATTCTGGCATGATAATAAGGTTGAGTGGTACTACTCTCGGATGAGATATTAATTAATTTGAGTTGTCAATAACTTAATTAATTAATGTGCATTGTATATCTTAAACATGGGGAGACTGTCGGTCTCATAATAAGAAGGAGCCCATAACGTAATTATGGGATTGGAGCGGCAGTGCAGTAATAATATTGTTCTAAGCTTGGATACTTAAGTCCAATGGAGGCCCAACTCCAATTTCTCCTCCTGGTCCTTGCTGTAGCCCATATATAAATTATCTCAACTTCCTGGAACCCTCACTCTGCGCCGTTTTCAACGTGAAAGAGAGGAGAGAAAGCAGATTGAGAAGATCTTGAAGATCGTCGCCCACACGACGTCAGGATTGAACTTGGGGAATACAGCAGAAGATCGAGAGGTTGTTCTCTGCAGCTGTACTTCAACAACATACCCTGGTGAAAGGTAATATAGACTTTGATTTATTGCTTCCGCTGATCTAGTTTACATGGAACCCTAACGGTTCACGCTAATCAAACGATCGAACGCCGACAATTGGTATCAGAGCATCGGTTTTGTAGTGAAACGTGACACATTAGGCTAGGGTTTATGTGCTATATGTGATTGGATTGTCGTATAAAAAAGCATGAAATTAGGGTTTCGTATGTTTTCAATTATCTATGAAATCCCTATACTTGTATCGATGGATATTGGCTTCCGGATGTGTCTGTACACGACCACGGCGGTAATTGCACAAGGGCTACATATCTTCTCACTTGAGCAACTCTCGTTTATTCTTTACTGTTATTTATTTTAATTGCTATTTCAATTAATTGTTTATTTGTTATCAGATCATCACAACTTTATTGTCATATTAGTCTTAATAAGTTAGTTAATAATTAAATTGATAATAATACGTCTCTTGGTTTGATAATCACTTGGTAGCTTATCAAATCTACAATATCATCTTTAACACTTGTGGATTAATATTGTGTGTTGAGAAAACGCTCATCATCGACTCGTCTCTCACACATCTCACCAATAACCTGTCTCACAAGAGAGTGCCTCAATAAAAATTAATACAAATATGAGTATACTTATGCGCACCGAATATAAATTCAAAAGTTAATAACACAATTAATTAATCTATTTAATTTAAAGGGGAATGCATTTGGGCGGCATTGTGCATTCAGATGAATTTTCAGAAAATTCATAGAAGTAATCGCCTGATTAGTCAATAAACAAATCCTAATTAATCATTTTCTTATCCAACTTGAATTTAAATATGGTCTTTTATAAGAACTTTTTTTGAAAATACTAGTGTGCACAGATTTTAAGGAAGTTGACCATAATAATATATATTATTTAATCATATATTTCCGAAATAAAATTAGTTTGAATCGTGATGCGAGGTGGTTACTTTTTTGCTTTTTGGGAATTTGTATTTTAATTTTACAAATACTATTGTATACCACGGAAAGCATTTAGATACCATGCTATTTTAAAATTGAAACTAGAAAAGTGTTAATTTTGAATAGACTTGCACCGGTTTCACTTAAAAAACTTCTCTTTTACTAGTGAAATTTACCAACAAAATTTAATTTATTGATAATTATCAATTGATTGTAATAAAAATTACATTTATTTTTTAGCAATGGAATGAAAATAAATTAATAATGTTATTATCAACGGAGTAATATCTATCGCTATTTACTAATAAATTATCGATGAAATTATTATATAAATTATCAATAAAATTAATAGCAAAGGATTACAAACAAAAATATTTACCAACAAAATTGAATTTTCGTTGATAATGCAGTGGGGCTTATTTCAGCTGGGCCACGAAGGGTCCAACAGTCCATTACCGTTAGCTGCGTCCACCGTCATGGGCCCAATAGTTGAAGGGCGGAGAGAGAATCATGATAGTCGAGGTCCAAGCATCTACCCAGGCGAGTCAATAATGCCGAGACAATCTAAGCCCCGCCTGAGCCTACTAGCTGAGGCGCAAGACGAGTATGTCGGAACCCACGTAACTAGCATGAGTCTGTCTAGGACTGTTAAGCGAGGCGAGCGAGCCCGAGTATTGCATACTCGAGCACGACTCGAGTAGTTATCGAGCCGAGCTCGAGCTTGGCTCAATTAGAAAATAAGCTTATCACGACTCGAGCTCGAGCTTGAACGAGTAATTCTCGAGCCAAGCTCGAGTTCGGTTCGACTTGTTATGCAGAACGAGTCGAGTTTTTCAAGCCCTTATTATATTAATTTATTATTATATTTAATAATAATAATAAATATAATATACTCATTCCGTCCCCTTGAAAGGTATTCATTTGCTCTTTGCACGTGGACAGTTCTAAGGTCTTTATTTGCTTTTTGCACGTAAATTAAGGAGTATTATTATTATAGATAAGATAGGTAATTGTATTAGAGGGAAGTGGTGGATCATATTGCGTATGTTCTTTATTAAATAGAGGAAATTAATGCTTTTGAAGCGAATGCCAGGAATAGTGAAATGAATACATTTCAAGGGGACGGAGGGAGTAATTAAATAATATTTATTAATATTAATCAATTATTATTATTATTACTGTCGATTTTTATCGAACCGAGCCAAGCTCGAGTCATTAACGAAACGAACATAAGACTGAACTCGAACTCGAGCTCGAATAAGCACAAGCCGAGTCGAGCTTTCGAACTACTCATTTCATTTAACAGCACTCAGGACACTCATGACGGGACTGTTGACTTCATTATAATTACTATATATCAACGTGAAAAAATTATAAAAATAATACTAATAAAAATAAATAAATGGGTACATATGGTTTATACAATGCATTTTTATTTTTTTATTGATAAATGTTAGTAGTTGGTATAAATAATAGTTAGTTTACCAAGCACATAATCCCCTTTTTTCAAGCCTCCTTATACAATGCATTTTTAATACACTCCTTACAAAATTGGACTTGTTTATCACCCAATATATAAAAAAATAACACTTATGTGAGATGGTTTGTAAGACATGATAAAGTATGCTTATTATTTAGCAAAAATCTCCTAAAATATTATAATAATTCATTAAAGTATAATTTCAAGGTATTATAATATGATTCATTACAAATATACTTTAATTACCAATGAAATATTTTACTTATACTTAAGTAATGGATCGACCCGTCTCACAAGAGGATGCCTCATATATATATATATATATATATATATATATATATATATTCCCTCTGTCCCCATTAAAGGGTTCCTTATTTCCCATTTTGGGCTGGACCTTTTTACACATATGAGATTCACACACACTCAGGGCCACTGATACAATTAAAATATGAGACTCACACACTCACTAATACAACTACTCACTACACATTAAATAATAATACTCCTTAATTCATATGCAAAAAGCAAAAGCACCCCTTTGCATGGGACGGAGGGAGTTTATATATTCCTAATAATGAATTTTCTAGTTTTGAATTGGACTTAGGGCAGACAAATCCTGCTACAATCACATCCGGTTACAACCATCCATCTATATGAGAAATTCTATATGAGAAATTCACAGACATTAATAAGAGAAACAATACTGCTTTTAAATAAATTTGTCAATCATTCATTGTAGCAAGAAAATCCAGATAGATCATAAGATCAGACATAAGCTTATTGCTTATCCAACATACCTAGGTAAAAGGTTTGGAAGCGTACCAAACTACAACTCACGAATTGTCTCTGTTCTGCTTGACGTATAAGCCGTTTTGTTTTATATAGTCAATTACCTCATCTGCTGTCAAGTACTTCACAGACAATCCTCTTGAAATGCAGTACCTAGAATTGAGATTAGACAAATGTAAGCTCATATATCTACACCTCTCTCTTTCTCAGATCCAAATTGTAGAATTGTATTCAAGAGTGTAAGAGATCATTGTCCTATTAAAAACCGCATTATTAGTTGAACAGAATGCCCAACCTCAATCCAGTTGAACTGATTCCATTTGGTACCACTTCATCCACAACTATGATGTTATCCTACAGCAGAATATATTGTTTTTCAAATTCAGTGACAGGAAAAGAAAGCAGCAGTAATCTTGTGTGAATCTAAAACTTTGAAGAAATAAATAGAATGCATCAGTATTTTTCTTTAAAGGAAATATTTCAAATTTTTTCTTTTTCCGGAACAAATCAATTTTAAACGGGAAAGTAGATGTTCAGAAAGGATTCACCTTGTATTCGTTCAATATATCATCCTCGGATATGATTTGCTCGACATCTTGCCCATCTCTCCGTATACAAACCAACCCAAAGTCTCTACAAATAGTCTTGACCTAGAAAAGGAAAAGCAAATGCATGGTCAATGATACTCAACATAATTGAAACTCAACAAACAAACAAAAAAAATCTCTTTACAACTGTTCTGAGGCATCTGGGGTTCAATTATACTTCATTTCCTTAAGCATATGATGTACTTGAGTGATCATACTAGAAAATATGACAGCCAGACTTAGCCATGTGACCCCTAAAATGCTTGAGATTGAGCCATGCAAGTGTAGCACCGGAGGCACATCTCATAGTTGTGATATATTTCTTTGGTCTTTTCATTTATGATAGATTTCACGTCTTAACAACTATAGGAATGCATTGCCTTCATTTTGATCTCCTTGTTACACCTAGATCAATCTTCATTCAAATTCATGTTATTATTTAAGAAAATAAACAAACTGCATCAAAAACGTGCAAATAAATCTTAATTACCTAAATCACTAGATGATCCAAAAACATATTTTGTGAAGGATAATATATTGCATTATTATGTCCTCTTAAAGCCCTTGAAAAGACAAAGGAAGAAAAAGATTAAACAGGGGGAGTATCAAAATTCTCCGATTATCAATGTGCTACGATAAGTGGAGATGTTCTCCTAGGTTGACTTTGTAGTTGTTGTTTGTCAAAAAATTAGCATTGCGGCTAGAGTTAACATTCCAGTTTTACCCTGATGTAATTTTATTGTTTTTTTATCTCAGGGAATTCTCTTTCCCCCTGTTCTTCATAAAATTCCACGTTAATTAAAAAAATAGGCTATGACGCAATTATTCCAACAGCTGCAAACAATCCAAAGATGAAACTACCTGCTCATGGATCCAAACACCAGGTTTGCTGAACGATTCTAACAGATCAGAACCACAGACGAGCAAGACTTTAAGTGACTCTACAAAGAAAGTAAAGCTCGTGAGTTTGATATTGTAATGAGTACTGAACAAAATGTGGCTATAAATAGGGAACTTGGCTACAAATTTTCCACAAAACCAATCAAATTTTGTTTACATATTCGAACAAATTAATGGAAAATAAATACGCGGTCGGTTGTTATTCTTACAAGTGCTTGATGTTCTCTAAACCTTGGACTTCTAGAAATTGACAGCTTTCTTAGTATTGAGTAGCTTCAAAACTTACCATTGGATAAAACTCTGCTCTCGCATAATGAAGTTTTAATTCTAGATAAAACTGTCAATGTGCGTTGGTAGGTGCTTTGACTAGCCTGTCAAGAAGGAAAATAAATGTATTGAGGAATCATTAACAGATCTATATAACTAAACAAATATCATAAACATAACTAGAAGACAAAGGCACTTTTTAAGAAGTTTCAAACTTGAGATATTTTTTAAAATATCAATAGTATTAGCATGTATTTATGATGTGCGATTTTCTGTCATGAGAGAGGGAGAAAGCATACCTCCCATGGATCTACCATAACAAAATCAGAGCTTCTGCAAGCAAGATTACACATAGCAATACGATATTCTGCATGGATGAGACCCTGACAAAGTGGTATTAGTGTTTATAAATTTAATAAAAGGTAACTTCACTTCACACGCGCATACCTTCATGTAAATGGCAACGAAGGTGCATTTACCTAGTGCAAGACATGATAAAATAACACAGAAGCGCAATAGGAATGCGAAAATTCTCATGTTACATTAAAAACAGTTTTCATAGTTTGGATAAACTAAGCATGCCATTTCTCTTGATTAAATCAACGTGAAAAGACAAAGGGCATTTACTGTCAATGGCCTACATGATCCTTTTTCTCTTAGAACGTAAAATTATTCTTAAGAGTTAAGACATTTATTAATTTTTTCACAGAAATTTACCAAATACACACACACACATATATATACACTTATATATATATATATATATATATTAATCATACCGACATGCTAATGATATAACTAAACACCCATTTCTGTTTGAATATATACACCATATATGAGTTATGACATGCTCACATACCAAGTACCTTCTTTTTGTACGAATCATTCACAGGTGACATGTAACCTCCAATGACACAAAACCCTTGTGTATTTACAGCATCTCTAGCCAACTCTGAGCATTAAACAGCAATCAGTAGAACTAAAAAAACAAGGAGAATCAACCCAACATTCACTCATTCATTACGCTGAACTTTTTAACATATAATGTCATGAGTAACTTGTTCACAATTAGTTGATTAAAAAAATATAAAATAGATCATCATATCTGATAATGCATGCAACATTATTTATGGAGACAATGGCTCACCAAAACAACGTAAGTGCATGTACGTGGGAGGGTTGAAACTTCCAGTTGATACCAAAACTACATAAATCTTTCCTCTGCAAGAAAAGGAGGAAAATCATACATGAATGTAGAAGTCATTATATATAATGCAAATCCCAAAACTATAAAAGGAAAAAACAAAATCCTAACAATTGCCAGAAAAAAGAATGAGAAAACGAAAAAATCAATACAAAACTTACTTGCTGGGAGAACTCGACAAACCAATATCTTCACTGATATTTCCCAAGGATAGTTTATCCATCGGCAACGATATATCTATGACAACGCAAAGACTATCATGATTGTAAAGCAAAGTTTATATTTTTCAAAAATATCTACTTCAATAAAGTAAAAATCAGGGAATGTGCAGATTGAATAATAGTGAATTACCTGGTCTTGAAGCTTCCATTCAATGGAATTCTATAAATTAACTTGGAATTCTATAAATTAACTTCTGTTTGGCAATAACTCGAACAGTTGAAGTTCAACGATGGCTGGTTTTCACAGCCACGCTTCGTCCAACACTCTGGGTTCGTAGTTTCCGACAAATACCAATTCATAAAGTCCTCCGAGAAGAAAAGATCAAAGATTAAAATAAACTTGCAAGATTGTCGCTTTTGCAGCTGAGAAATTGCGTGGCTGCAAAGTTCAGAACACTGAGGTCAGGGGAAAAAGTGGAGCGACTGGGGATAAATGAGCCGTGGACAATCGTATTGGCTATTCTTGGACTTTCTAATGAGTGGGTAATATATGGGTTTGCTCAGCCCAATATTATTATTATTATAATATACATCTACATTTTATATCTTACTACAAGTAATGAAAAAAGAGAAACACAAAAGAAAGCAAATGGAATATGAAAATCTCAATCTTCTTTATCTTCGGTTGCCTAATGTGAAGTAGCAGAACAAGTTGTAAAAGAAGAAAGAAAGAAAGAAAGAAAGAAAGAAAGAAAGAAAGAAAACTCCATTAAATTACCGGATAATATCAGTATTCAATTAGTTATTAGAGAGATATGCTGTTTTTCGTCCACAATTCTTTGCTAAATCATTTTGTGCGGGTTAAGGCAAGTTGCAATGGTGTAATACAAACTTTAGAGCAGCTATTCAATTTATGTTGAGATTAAAGTATAGCCATGTCAGTTAACAGAGAGAACTGGGTAGATAGAATCACATGGTTGATTGTTTCAATGAACCAAATATGCAAAGCCGTTTACCATCATTCCATTAACATAAATAGTAAATCAATTCATGCATTTCCAGTACATGAGACACATTCTCAGCAGTATAAGCTTAAATTAAGAAAAAAAAACCCTCCAATGGTCCGATAAACCTAACAAACCACATCGTAATTAACCATGTAATCGAAGAATTCTAACGAACTCCAATGCTCATTTCAGATGGCAAAGAAAATCTGAATGAAATCCAAGAGAGAACATCAAACCTGCAAGCTTTGTGATAGAAGCGTAGAGAGAGGATGGCCAACGATACATGACATATTCAGCAACTTCGCCTCCAATCTGAGCGTATATCAAACCGCTGTTCTTCTTTCTAGCTTCTTCTTCAAATGATTTCGAAAGAGATTCGTGCTTTGGGAAAGCCGTTTCTCTATCTTTCCCCAACTGCCGGAATTTCTCTGCAATTCACTCTCTCCATTGTCGCCATTCTGAAATCTGATGATCCGGCTGTTGGCGAGTTGGAAGTGATTTTTTGTAGACTTTGAGCCCATAAACTAAATGGGCCCATTGCATCTGATCCAGTCCAATCATGCCTGTCTCTTTATGAGGTTTTAGTAGGACAAATCCAAAAGATTAGAAGAAATAAATTAGTAATTTTAAATGGACTAGTAATAAATAAGACAAATGCACTTTCAATAATAATAATAAATAAGACAAATGCTACTATGGGTGGAATCAGTTACTACATTCCTATTAATTTTTTAAATTTTTTTTATATAATTTATAGATAATTATATTTTATAAATTAATACCCTTCGGTTTCATCCATCATAATCAATTTGCCTTTTTCCGTGTAGTCGATAGATTAAAGAGTATTATCCTTTAATAAAAGAGGAAAATTGAGTCGTTTGAATGAGACGCCCAACAATTTCCTTTTCATGTGTGATTACACGATGCTATGGAGGGCCCCACTCTTATTTCGGCTCTTATACATGCAGCTACTATGGTAGCAGCGGGTATTTTTCTTGTATCCCGCCTTTTTCCTCTTTTTATAGTTATACCTTATATAATATATAATGAATTTAATTTCATTGATTGACATAATCACAGTATTATTAGGAGTTACTTTAGCTCTTGTTCAAAAAGACATTAAGAGGGGGTTTAGCCTATTCAACAATGTCTCAATTGAGTTAATATAGTAATGTCTTTCGATGGGACAAGGGAGTACAAAAGGTCAAAGGATGCATGGTCACTAAGTTCATGCATTATCAATGAAAGAGATTTGAGAAAAATACATACATTATTACAAAGAAATATCATTTAAAGTGTAACTGTGATATTCCATGTCCAAAAAGAATGAACAGGGCCAAAATGGAGTCATGGAGGTTGTTCCACAACATAATTTATCCTTTATAATGTATTTTGTCATGCATAGTTTTATCTCCAATTGAAGCTTCACACCAAGAACTCTCAAAATCGTTTATAATTCATCTAAGTTTTCAACACAAGAAAATGCTAAAAAGCTTTGTTTCAAGGAACTAAATTTGTGTTAAGCCATACAACTTGGTCTAGAGATATACAACAAAATCATAGGCAGAAAAATATTAAGCATCAAGGTGAATGTAAGAAATATAACTTAACTAAAAATACATCCCCTGTGTGCTAAAAAAAGTTCTATGGAGAGTTGTAATGCTGTAACTTGACTAAGGAATAGTATTCTCCATGTTCACCTACTGCAAGAAGCTCAGAATGGGATCCTTGTTCTACAACCTTTCCATTCTTAATCACCATGATGCAATCAGCCATTTGTATAGTAGACAACCTGTGTGCAATAATCACACATGTTCTGCCAACCATCATCTTGTCCAATGCTTCTTGCACTAAACTCTCAGACATGCTATCCAATGCACTGGTGGCCTCATCGAGGAGGAGGATCGATGGGTTCTTTAGTATCGCACGTGCGAGCGCTATCCTCTGCTTTTGCCCTCCCGAAAGCTGAACTCCTCTTTCCCCACAGTAGGTTTTGTATCCATCCTGCATTGAGCTGCAGAAGGGCTAGTTGTCTCAGTTGTTGATATTATTGTGCCATATATGTTTGTGGGCTCCTAATACTCTGTTATATTTTGGTTTTACATCTCCCATTACACGTGATAGATGAGTGACACGTGCGCAGGAGGAAGATTGATTGATAATTTTCTTTTACGTTGTAAATTTTTCTTTATCCTACGCGTCTTCAACAGTTTCCAACAGGAAATTTAACAACAAAATGTAGCAGGAGATCCGGTTTTGTGGAAAGGAGATAGATATGTATATTACCTTATGAAGTCATGAGCATTTGCAAGTAATGCAGCTTCTCTGATTTCAGCTTCTGTTGCATCATCTCTGCCATAAACAATGTTTTCATGAATGGTTCCTGCAAAAAGAGCTGGTTCTTGGCTAACTAGTGCTACATGTGATCTCAGCTCTCTGAGATTGTAGTTTCTGATATCATGATCATCGATCAGAACCGATCCTTTTATCGGATCGTAGAATCTCTCGATCAATCCGACGACGGTGGATTTACCACAGCCACTCTCCCCTACTAGTGCTGTTGTTTTTCCAGCATCCATTTTGAGGCTAAGGCCCTGCAAGATCATTTGGCCTGGCCTCGACGGATACGAAAAGTATACATCGTCAAACTCTATCCTTCCTAACATTTCCTTAGCACTGACACCTTGGGGGTTGTCCAATATGATCTTGCTCTTCCGGTCAAGAATGGCGAAAATAGATTTCGCAGCACTGCTGCCTTTCGATAGATCGGAAGTCATCGTTCCAGCGTCTGCAATGGTTCTTCCGGTGGACATGAGGATGAAGAAAGCTAGAAAGAGCTGTTTTGGAGTTAGTTCTCCCTTGATCATCAGTGTTCCACCATACCAGAAGGTTAAAGCAACAGCAGCTGTTGTTAGGAATTGGGAAATGCCTAATCCTGCTCCAGATATCCATGATTGAGTTATGCTCTGTTGTTGTGGCCCTGTCAGCGTTCGTTCGAAGAAGACGACGATTCTTTTCTGAGAAGAGAAAGCAGTGATGGTTCTGTGGTTCACTACTGCTTCACTTGCTAACTGGCTGCCTTCATTCTGTGCTTCTTGGGCTTTTGCTGACATTTGCTTCATTAGGACAACTTTGTAGTAATAGCTAATGATGATCAGAGGTTGTATTGCAATCAAAACAATTGCAACTTTCCAAGCAATGATTAATGCAAGTGCAAAGGATAGAAAAGCATTGGAGAAGACCTGGATCAGCAACGACATTCGATCTCCCACGAGGGAACGAAACGTGGTGGCTTCGGTGGAGAGACGAGCACAGATTGCAGCGCTGGTGTTTTCGTCTCTGTCGAACCATCCGACCTCGAAAGTGAGTATCTTCTGCAGCACCATTTCACGCACTCTCTTTGTTAAGTGTTCTCCCATGATGGAGAAATTGTAATGCTGGAGTAAGTTACAACAGAAGATGATGACTGAGATGATTAGGAAAATGATGCTGTAGAATCTTGTCTCTGCCTTCACTTTTGATCTCTTCGGTTCGAAGTAAGCGGAGACGACGGATCCCATACAGTAAGAAGTCACTGCTAGGACACCCCCAACTCCGACAGCTCCAAAAGAGCCGAACAACGCTCTCTTCCACTCTGGCAAGTTCATTTCAAGCAAGCGCCATTGGGAAGGACTAGGAGCACAAGTGTCCGGTTTTTCGTTGCTTTCGTAACCAATGCTGATTGAGGAAGCTGGACTGTTTTGAATTGAAGAGAGTAAGCTCAAGGGAAGTGCAGTGGTGAAAGGGGAAGCAGGGCTGTTAACTAAGGTTGAGCCACGACGAGAGCTTACGCTTCGAGAGTACATCAGTCTGCTTGGACTTGTAATTTCCACTGATGAGGCCTCATTGATTATGGCAGATTTCTGTAGCCTCACCATTTGACTATAGATTCCATCACTCAGATGCATCAACTCATCATGAGACCCTGACTCAACAACTTTCCCTGATTCAAGCACCATGATGGTGTCTGCATTTCGGATCGAAGAGAGACGATGGGCGATGATCAACGACGTCCTGCCTTGTGAAGCTTGATCAATGGCCTCCTGCACTATGCTTTCTGATTGTGAATCCAGAGCACTTGTAGCTTCATCCAGAAGGAGAATTCTTGGATCTCTGAGCAATGCTCTGGCTATAGCAATCCTTTGCTTTTGTCCACCTGATAATTGAACTCCAAGCTGCCCCACCTGAATTATCATTTATCAAGACAGACTAATGAATTAGAGTACTAAAATTGTTACTACATTACTTAGTTCCAGTGTATGAGATTGCTCACTTGTGTGTCATATCCTTGAGGAAAATCGACGATGAAATTGTGCGCGTTTGCAGCTTTCGCCGCAGCTATAACCAGTTCTAGAGAGGCATCATCTTTTCCAAACAAGATGTTCTCCTTTATGGATGTGGCAAACAGAACTGGCTCTTGACTTACCAGCCCAAACTGAGACCTGTACCACTTCAGCTGGAGTTTCTTTATCCTGTGGCCGTCGAGAAGTATATCCCCTTTGACAGGGTCGTAGAACCGTTCGATCAACGAAACAATGGTTGATTTTCCAGACCCACTCTCTCCCACAAGCCCAACTTTCTTGCCTGGTTTTATCTTAAGACTCAGTCCCTCTAGGACAAACTCATCCTTTCTCGATGGATAGCTGAAATAAACTTGTCTGAATTCAATTTGCCCCCTTATGTTGGGTATAACTTTGCCATCATCCTTGGTAGAGTCTATTTCAGGAACACGATCGATCATCTCAAATACGCGCCTCGCAGCAACGGAGGCTTCGGTTATGTAAGGTACATTAGGCAGAGCATTCATGAGGGATCTGTGATCACAAGATGATCACTCACTAGATCATATCAAAAATGAATTACATACACTAAAAAGAGAAAAAAAGATATTGTAGATTGACTCACATTCCTCCAGTGAGGATGCTGACTCCAGCTATGAAAACATGGCCACCACTTTCACCCTTTTCAGTAACAAGAAGGCCACCAACCCAAGATTGAAAAGCCCAAGTTGCTATAATCATGCCCATGCTTCCTATCATCAAACCCTTCATTAATCCTTGCTTTATGCCCAATTTCATGCTTTCTTCAAGACAATGGCTGAACTTATCAACTGTTTTCTGCTCCCCCACATAGGAGTAAACACTTCTTATGTTTGATATTGCTTGTTCTACAACAGTTCCTGCAACCTCATATGCATCCTTACTCTTGACTCCCACATTCACCATTAGTTTTCCGAACCCCATCCCGGGCACTATAAATGTCAGAGCAAAAGGAAGCGTAGCCAACGCCATTCGCCATGAGAGTAGGAAGGCGACTACAAGCCCGAATACGAGTGAACAAAGTTGAGCCAAAGTATTGGGTATCTGTAAAAAACAGCATTCAAAGTTGAGGATAAGTATATGAAAGAGAAGATTGAATGAAGAAAAGAAGTGACCTTATATGATATAACATCCTGAATGAGATGAGCATCAGCAGATATGTTAGTGATAACTTGGAAGGTTGCAGATGAAGAATGTTGGTTGTCAAAGAAACCAACTTCTTGTCGGAGGACCGACTTCAAATACTCGGTTCGCATTCTTGATGTTTGCCTCTCAGCAGTTCTTGTCCAGCAAAGTCCTTCTGTATTCACACCATGCAGCTACTATTAAATAAACTAAACAACCATGTACTAATATTAATTGGTGGTGGTGTTATAATCAAAGAGGTACCAAAGAAGCAAATGAAGCCAATTCCAAGAGCAGCATACAACAATCTGAGCCCATACTGCACAAACACAACACAGAGAAAACTAAGACATGACACAATAAAGATTTGATTCACTCTCTTTTGTATCATAAATACTAAAAATATAACTTGTGAAAGTAATTAAAGGGCATAAATGATTGATATATACCTGGTTAACCAGGTAGGTGGTAATGGCAGTAGTATGGGCAGAAGAGCCAAAAGCATCAATTGCACCACTTGTGATGTACAAAGTGAGAGGAGATGCCAATCCTTCTCCCACAGCTCCCATACTCCCCACAAACATCAGCAGCTTGTCCACACTGTCTGCAAATCTGAAAACTCCACTACCCTTTTTTCCCATTTCCACTCAACTCTTGTTTCTTTTTCATCAAAGGACTGTAATGTGTTAAATAAACATGTTCAATGTGCTCAAACAAGCACCTTAACTTTCACTTTGTTTCCATATAAATTAATAAGACTAATAGATCAATATTTGTGAATAGACAACTTCCATTTGTCCTCATTCACATTCCTTTCAGTGTGACACCTTGGCTTGGATTGTGATACATGATCAGAATTGTCAAAATTAAGAATACATGACAAATGGTGGATGCATAAATTAATAATAGGAATCATTTTCCTGTCTTAGCTTCACTGTCCTTTAGGACAAGAATTAGCCATAACTACACACTCCAGTGCTTTACATTTTAGCCAGAAACTTTGATGATTTGGTAAGAACTAGCTGATATTTATCACTACTTTACTACATTCTTTCTGTATGGATCACTTTTTCTTTAAGTTGCACATATATGCAATACATTTTTGGATTCTACTAACCAAATCTAGCTAGCTACTGATGTGTGCTGAACTGCTGATAGATTAAATGTTAGTAATCTGATGCAAACAAAGCATAATAATATGAAAACAAAGGAAGAATCATCACAACAAAACATCATCCCTTCCTTTAGTCAGTGAAACTCGTGGTTCTAATTATTTTATGCATCATTATTTAATTTATGATCTATTAATTACTTAATCTAGATATAATCTTCTACTTAATGTGTGATACATACCCCAACAAGTTAGTGACATCCTTAATAAGAACAAACAACAAAATTAACAACAATGAAGCCAAGACCTACCATGGAAAGAGTCAAGCTGATTCCAGAGATTAACTAATAAATTAAATGTAGACTCTCTTTCTGTGTAGAGAAATATTAATTGTTATAAAAACTTTCAAAACAACCAAGTGTGCGGCCGTCTCATATACATATCATTTTTTTTTTTTAAATTATGTCTCCCTCTTGAAATACATTCTGATTCTTGTACAAGAGCCAAAACATCAACATCAATGCCGAATGAAATTCTGATACACACGTACATTAAAAATTCGTGTATCATTATGTAAGATAACGAAATAAAAAATTATATTCTCAAATAAAATATGTTATATATACATCATCTAAAACGAACAACTCTAACAAAATAGGAATTTTGTCAAAATGTTGATGGATTATGCAGATTTCCTTATATCTAATTTTAAAAAGTATAAGTTGTCAAAAAATTAAAAGAAAAAGAATGTTGTTGTGCCAAAAAGTGTAGTGGAACATTTATATATACATCGAAAATTTAATTATATTCTACAAATTAGTATTTTTTTTTTGTATAAATGCATGAGGTAAAATAAATCATGAACCACAAGCATATAATATTATATGAATTACGATGATGAAATTATAGTTGTAAGTTAACAGTACATCTAAGGATAAAGATTACACTCTAAAAATAAAGTAATACATGAAACAATATGCATGTTTTATTAATGAATGTTATGAACCACAAGAGTAAAATATTACATGATACACAAGGTGAAGTTACAAGTATATTATAAAAATTAATATTCTCTTCGTCTTACAATAATGGTTACGTATTTTCAATTTAGATGTCTCACTTCAATAGTAACATTTCCCTTTTTGGTAAATAAGATCCACACAAAATAATTAATATATCTCTATGAGGCCCACACATAACACTAATACAACTATCCATTTTATATTAAAATATTATTTCACTCACCTCACTACACATTAAAATATTATATTTCTTAATTCCCATAAAAAAAGCAAACGTAACCATTATTCCGAGACGAAGGGAGTATATAAACTCTAATGATAAACATTAAGCCCTTTAGGTAAAGACAAAGTCTTTTTTTTTAATCGGTGAAAGATAAATTTATTAAAACAAGAAAAGAAAAAATACAGGCACTAGAGGTGCCAACTTACAAAGTAGTTCTTCCTCATGGATAGACGTTCTTAAATGTCACTATAGGTCTTGCATGCCAGGAGTTAGGACTAATTACAAACTCAGTCGAGAATTTAGTCTTACACCAATTCCAAAACTTATTTTTTATTTCGCTAATAACTTTATTGGATTCAAACTTCACGCCTCAAAGATAATCTTGTTCTTCTATTTCCATATAACCAAAATAATACAAATCCACAAGCCCAAAGCAAATTTTTTTACATTTTTTACCTCCAACGAAAGTCTTTTGTAAGACGGTTCATATGTGAGACGGGTCGACCCAATATTAAAGTATGATTATTATATAGGTAAAGTATGTTATTGGATAAATAAAGTAAGATATACTAAAGTATAATGAATGATTCATTAAATTATGATTTTAGGCTTTTATAGTATATATTTCATTAAAAGTATTATTTTTGGATAGTCAATCATATTGTAACACTTAATTAAAATCGCAATTCTATATGTCACTCATCACATTTTAGTAAATCATATATTAATCACTCAATAATATATTTTACCTATATATTAACAATCATACTTTAATAATTACTCGACTCGTATCACTAACATATTTCTCGTATAACTATCTTAAAAAAAAGTACCCATAAAAAAATATTAGCATACGAACACAAAATTTTCACTATATCGATTGCATACAAAACATTGTCAAGAACACAACATATTCCATGGAACCGTTTCACATAACATTCTCATTGAATCTTGTAGTTCATTTACTATTTTATTCCTAAATTAAATTATTACTCTTAAAGTTTGTTTGGTCGCTAAAAGTTATACCGATTCCTCTGTTCCTGAATAGTTTACACTGATCCTAGAGTTTTAGAAAAATAGTTTTTTAAAAAAAAATTAATTTTATTGATTTTTTGGTGTTAATGTAATTTAAAAATAATAACTAAAGTTTAAAGTATGTTGTGTTTTAGGTTGGAGTGAATTTTTAAAGTTAAAAGTATATTTTTGAGTTATAGAATTGAGATAATATTTCTTTTTGAGTGATATAATTTATTAAAGGACTAATCAGATAATTGAGAATGTGAACATAATTGTAGAATCGGAGGAGGATAAATAATTTAAAATTACACTAATTTTTCAATAATTTTATGGTTATTGTAATTCACAGCATGATAGCATTCTATTAAACCAACTGCCAATTAGTTTCAGGTAACACAGAAAAGACATAAGCATGCACAAGTATAATTAATGCGTAATACTCTCCATGTCTGCTCCAAATTAAGAGATCATTTTACTCTTTTAATTATTTGTAAAGATGCTTATTTTTCTTTTTATGAAAAAAGGACATATATGTAAATACAACTAGTATTATATTAATATTTTTTAATCCACCTAAAAAAAATAAAAATGATATTCTTTGCGCGGAGAGGGGTCCATCTTATTTTTAGTAATTTTACAAATAAAATTGAATAACATTAGCACAGTGGTAAACCAATCCCATTAGACCAGGCAGTTGATATGTTAAGTAGAATATGAATGATATATGTTCGTTTTGATCAACATAGATTTTAGGTTTTAAAAATCTCTATGTATTCTAATTTGAATTTTCAAAATTAAGATTTTAAAAAATCACTCCTATGCATGTAATCATTTCGTCTTGCTAATATTATTACATTTATTCATTTTAGATGTTAAAATGTAGTTATATTTTTCTTTTGAGGGAATGCTTCATTGTACATTGGAGGGTTTAAGTTTTTTTCTTTCTTATCTCATTTTTTAAGAAGATATATTAAAATGCTCAATTTTACCACAATAGTTAATCTTGACTCGATTTATAATTCGATTAAAATAAATGACTCGATTGTATACATATTTATGATTCAGTTGTACATATTTTATGACTTGATTATACATATTTATGATTCATGAAGTTTTTAAAATCAAATCAAGGATATTTCCATCATTTTGAACATTTTAAAAGTTAACACAAAATATTGGGTATTAAAAATTTGTAAAATTCTAAAGAGTTCAATAAAATTTTACCCCTTTTCTTCTTGATAAATGGGACCCACACAAAACAATTAAGGAGTATATTTTTATGAGACTCACATACAAATATCCACTATACATTAATATAATATATACGTCAACATTGGCTCGGATTTTCTGTGTCATTTAGTACATCATCTCTTGTGCCACACCGTTAGATGTACGACACGGAGAGAGAAATTATACCATAATCCTTAAACCCTAGGGGCAATGGTTGAATTTATTTCCCCCTCATACGTGTCAATCACTTAACTTGTGACACATAAGATAATGCACAGAAATGACGCAGAAGATCTGATGTGCCTCCACACATTGCAAATTAAAATATTATTTCTTAATTATTTTTCTCTCTCATCTATTTTCTCATAGTATAAAATACTGATACACATTCTTTTATGCAAAACATCGTCTCCTCTAACATTTTATATTAAGTTAGAAACCTACCAAATTAAAAAACAAAAAGAAAAATAGATGGTCATTGTTAAGTTAGTTTCTAAACCATACCCCCTCCGTCTCAGGCTAAGTGGGCCATTTTTTTATTTTGGTCGTCCCACCCAAAGAGTCCACTTTTCTTTTTTACACACATGGGACCCACACATTTCCTCTAATACAATTAAATGTTGGGACCCGCACTCCTACTAATACAACTATCTACTACACATTAAATAATAATACTCTTTAATCAACGTACCAAAAGGCAAATGACCATCTTAATGAGGGACGGAGGGAGTAATAATTTTTAAAATCAAGTTTTAAAACCTACATAAAACTCAAATAAACATACCTGGGAGTGACTTTGAGGGTAGATACAAGCAATACGTAGTATATAGAGATATATAACACCTTTCATGAGTATTAAAAACCATTCGAGAATTAAGGAAATGTTTCTCAAATCTCTATGCTTTAATTAGGACACAGAATCATGTACGGCAGATGTGTTCTCTAGTTATTATCAAATCAACTATACAGCTATCAGCCTATCACATAATGAAATTTATATTGAAATTCATACATGAGGTGGATTTAGAGTTTAAGAATAATGGCTTTTCTTAATTGTTTATTTTAAAGCTATTTTGATATTTTTAAGTAATACTAGATTTTTAGACATTGCAAGCACGTCAAATTTTGCAATGTGATTTTTGTGCCTTTTTTTAAATTTAAAAGTCTTAATTTTCAGCCAAACAATGAATAGTTAAAATTTTTTTTAATCGATAAATGTTAATAGTAGTTAGTTCATGAAGCACTCATGCTTCCCATTTCTACAAACTTCCTTATAACTCACCCCCTAATTAGTTCCCAATGAGAATCGAATTTGAGTCACTTACTTTAGAATAATTTTATAGTTTAAGTAGATTGTTTATTAATTTTCCATCATTTTCAATTTATCGTGTTAATCGTGTCGCTACTAATGTAGCACACAAAATTGAAAGGGTTTTTCGTGATTTTTCAAATCCTCATGTATGGGTTGAGCCTCCAAACTTTGTGGATAACCTTCTCTATCATTGTTCTTCGTATTATTAATCTATAATAATATCTCTATTTTGTTTAAAAAAATTTACACCACGTCAAAATTTCTTTACATGTAATATTTTTTTTGTTTATAAAATTTCGATCTAATCTTATCAAGATATATATTTGTGTTTTTCAAGAATATATCTCTATTTTTTAAGAGTAACATAAAACTATTCATAAGAAAATACATGTGTATAGAATATATATACTCCTACATTTTTGTTTACCTATTAGCCTTATTAGTTGTCATTATAAAACAAAGTTGAAAGAAATTTTATTTTTTATGAATTTGAATAAATATATCTCATAATTTGTTGAGTTCAACTGGCATGTGAGGAATGAATTTTTTTTTTAGTATGTTCCCAAATTGCAATTTCGATGTTACTCACATGATTAATTCTTTTGTTGCCACCTTCTTTTATCCTAATTTGCCTCTTAGGTCTTTTAGTTGATTTGAGCATATAGCTGATGGACGTGGACAACAAAAACCTAAGATGCATCTTACCAGCGGCAGAATTAACTACATTCAATTTATATCATTGATACCTGGAATTTTTTATATTCTTTCTAATTTATTTGTGTTCATATTTTGTGAAATTGTTCTGACATGAGTAAATTAATATTCCAACTGAAGGAGTCTAAACGAAATAAAATGAACTGCTGAACATCATATATCTTTTCATCAAAATTGTTAACATACGGTTTGAACAGTACTATTTGAGAATTATGTGCACGACACCATGAAAAAGAGTGTGCATGTTTAAGAATATGAGCTTATGACAACAAAATTTCTTGTAACATTCTTTTCTTTTAGAGCACGAAAATGTTAGTCATATTTTTAGTATTCAATGGGGATATAGCCACCCGTTGATGGAAAAAAACTCTATTTGTGATTTGTGAAAGACAATGCCATCTCAATACTCATCTCTTTCTCCACATGCATTCCCAAACATGCACTTGCTTGAGAAATTAAAATTCGACCATGACTTTATGAAGTATCATGAATCCACTAAAGAGATTCCAAATCATGTAGAATTAGGCAGGGATAAAAGCAGCCACATGACAGTTATCATGTCATAAAAGGTGAAATACAACATAATAAAGTACATAAAAAAAAAGTTGTACCACTCAGATTTCAAAATCGTCCACTCTTACGAAGCCAATGAGTAAAAAATTGTGCAATAAATTCAAAGCAACAAAACAAAATGAATTCAAAGCAAAGTATCAGAATTTAATTATTGTCCTTGAATCCTTCTATTAATGGTCATGGTTGTCGTTACAACAAAATCTGTGCACACCATTTTGAATCAAACGAATCAATTCATGAATCAAGTCTAGTTATGCTACCAGCTTCAGAAGCTTATACAACACCACCATTTCCATCGTTTATTTTTGCTAAATCATCCCAACGATTGATGTGTTCCATGAAGAATTTTGGTCTTCACCCGAGGTTGACTCACCCTGAAAGAATGACAAAGAATTTACTTTGAAATTTAACAAATCTAGGGAATTCTGAAAAGGCTTTCGTATGTTTCCCTGTTAACTTCTCAACGATATGCCAAAGAGCTACGTTAAACCAGGCTATAAGTTTTCACTTATCTATCACGTTTAAAGGAAACACTTAACATAAAAAAGATACCGATAAGTCTTACTCTTGGCTCTAGAGAAAGTGTAGGAGGCATTACTCCTTCTCGTGAAAAAACAGGTGACATTTGAGTGTGACATAGCCATTGTGTGCAAAACATGATTAAAAAAATAAATGAAAAGAGTGTGATAATGGGATTAGCACTGATCAAAGTGTAAGACGTGATGGAAATGTTAGAAACATAACCTCTTTTGGCTTCGTGTAATATCAAATTCAATGTCGTGGAATGTTTGAACCTCTTGCTGCTTCTATCTTCACCCATAGTTTTTTTTTCTGAAAAAAAAAAGAAACGTCAGAAAAGTCGAAAGTTAGTGCCAAATTTCTTGCATTGCTCTTTTCTTAATTTATATGTGATGCACATGTAGATATTGGAGTGATGTATGAATTTCAAAAGCCTGATCAAATTTAAAAGTCTGATCAAAATTAAATTCAAATTAATTAAGAAGTTGTAGTGATGTGGGAATTTCAAAAGACTCATAATTAAATTCAAATTAATTAAAGTGATAATATTAATTTATTAAATTTAATAAGGTTGAAAAATGTAAATTATGAAATATGGTAGGGATAGTTTAGGAAAAAAAAGTTTCTCATTAACATGCCACTTTTAATATATTAAGATTAAGATAAGATAAGATACATAAATAGATTGTAGTGTATATTACGGGCGAGGGTGAGGATGTCAATTTTAAAAGGAAAGGTGTTGTGGGGTTATTAAGTTGATTGTTATTATTATTATTTTTTAATAAGTGTACAAATAATTTTGAAATGAAAATGAGAAAATTGTTGGTTTATTTATGTGATGGAAGTAATACCGTGTCCAGTACATGACCCTATAAGAGGAGGCCGTGTACTGGCATCAGAAGCAGCTACTCGCCCAGGTCAAGGGTGAGTTCCGCGCACGAGCCGTGTAGGGTACGTAACAGCACACGACCCTGTAAGAAGTGGTCATGCGTGGGGATCAGAAATGCCTACACGGCCATGTCATGGCCGTATACAGAACACGACCCGTGTAGAGGACAAGTACACGAGGTGTGTACAGGACATGAGCCGTATCCTATTCGAAGTCAGTTTTAAAAAGTCGAGCGCATAACACGCTTAGTTCATTTCACCCGTGTTCTTGCGCCTCCCTTCGTCCGTAATTCTTTCCAAACTCCACAAATCTTCAGAATACATCAAAGTGGGGTAAGATTGAGTAGTTTAGAGGGTGATTCCCAAGAACTTTGCATCAATTTCTTTCCATCATGAGGAAGTAGTTTCATTCCATTAATGTTATTCAAATGTATACACTTATCCCTATTTTTAATCCTATTTTACCTTGTGGTTTAAGGAATTGAATATAACTTATCTTAAGAGTGTATTTATTTATGTTTGTTTTGAATTTTGGTAGGATAGATTCAAATAGTGTATAAAAGGTGGATGATGATATGTGTAATATGAATAATAGGAGTAATGCAAAGAAAGGAGAATGAATAAAAAAAGTAATTAAGGAGAAATAGTGTATAGCATGTAGATGGGGGGTGAGGATTGATAGGGTTTATACGTGTACATAAGGAAGACTGGGTAAATTTTAATGTTATTAAATTAATTAATTATGGGTGGGTGATGATATATATATATATATATATATATATAAAAGAAAATATTACTTTCTCCATCCGCTGATAGAGTATTCATTTTGTCATTTTAGTCATTCATTCCTAAAGTATTCATTTTCTCTTTTTAGTAAAATGGTCCCACATAAACCAACCACCCACTACTAATACAACTACTCAATTTATATAAAATTATAATACTTCTTAACATTTTCTTGTTCATCTTTTTGTGTGTCCCCAAGTGTAGGGAATCTGTTGCAGATAAACGTGTGACCAAGTCTATTATCAAACCCAAAGAATAATTCTAGACTCACTATTTAATCTATTTGTGACTATTATAATATAAGACAAATTTGGGTATTTTGAGAATTACCTAATTTAAAGATGCAGAAAATAAATACTAGAAATAATAAAATATCAGATAAAATTAAATATGGAAGTGTTCAAGAGAGAAGATAGATAGCACTAGACAATCCAGTTAAATCGGTTGAATCAAATCACTAGACAATCGGTTGGAATCCCTGCAGTTCTTATGAAAGCAATCATTAATTTATGTTAAACCTCTCTTTTAAAGTAAACATAACACATAAACCTAGTTTAAACCCTCAGATGCAGAAGAATAATTCATACTCCATTTCTAGGTATTTCATGCAAAATTTCATTAAAAGTTAGAGCACTAGACTTCCCTTTATAGGTACTTAAGAATTAATCCCCAATCCTCACCTAACAATCTAAGAAACCAAATCCTCTAGAATGATAATTAATAGATATATTAAGTGTCCAATATTAATTATTCTAATGAATAAAGGTTATATGGTTAAATCCCCTTTACCCATAGCATGTTGACAAATATAATCACTTTATGGCACAAGCAACAAGCAGAAATATGCATAAGATAATGACATATTATGAATGAGGGCAGACCATATAAGACAAAAATATAAGTCTAAATTCAAAGCATTAATAAGGGAATAAGTATATTGCAGATATCCAACCTATTCTAGATCATCAATTCAAACCAATTCAACCTTCAAAACCTAGCATTATCCAAGAAGTACTAGTCCATGGTGTTACAGGCAACACACATGGTTAGGTATGAAAGCATAGCCCTATGTCTATAATTCAAAAGCTTAAAAGAAAGAATAAGAAAAACCCTAGATGTGGCGTGATTCTCCGTTCTTTCTTCCGTAATTCTGAACCTTCTTGTTCCCCTTCTCAAGTAAGCAACACTGATGAATTCCCCGGGATGGGTGGATGAGATAGTGCGGTGAAAGGGTATGGAAAAATATGTACGGATATGGAAAGTTAGGGTTTGGAACACCCCAAGTGATCCTTTTATAGTTGAGGACTGATAATTCTCGAATTATGACTCAAAAGTGAGTTTTTTCACGTAAAAAACACGAACTGGCTGAAAAACGATGAAACAGGCTCGCTGGGCGTCTGCACGAGTCGTGCCAGGTGTGACACGAGTCGTGCCGGACATGGACGTGCAGCATCTCTCGGCAGCATCAGCAGCATGGGCTGGCTGCGTGGTCGGCACGAGTCGTGCCAAATGTGGCGCGGGTCGTGCCACCCGTCGGCAGCCTGTGCGACCTCACGGTTTTGCTCATAACTTCTTTATCCGATCTCCGATTGAAGTGATTTTTATACTCACGCAATCCTCTCTTCCTTGGGTTTCCAAGCATATAAAGAAACTCTAAAAATTCATCCATTTGAGTATAGCACGAGTCGTGCAAAATAGTGGCAAGAGTCATGCACTTCCAGGGCGTGCTGGGCGGCGATGGCATCTCGTGCCGCATGTGGCCGGCACGAGTGGGCTATGTGGGCGGCACGACCCATGCCAAGGCTGGCACGAGTCGTGCCATGCAGCACCAATTCTTATTTTGGTCGACTTCACTCCCGACTTCTATTTTTGCTCTTTTTACCCTCGTTTTCCACCTAAAAATAAGAAATAACACCTCACAAGCATCTATAATACAAATATATGCAATTCAATCATAAGATGCTCAAATACAGATATTAATATCATACAACGGTGCTAAATCGGACCCTAAAATATGCAGATTTTCACACTAAACACACGTGCAAAAAAACAAATGTGTACATTATGAATGGTTGGAAAGAGTACTTCCTCTATCTGAGAAGTCGACGTCTTTTTTTTGCACGAAGATTAAGGAGTATAATAATTTAATCTGTAGTGAGTTGATAAAATAATATTTTAATGTTTAGTGAGTAGTTATATTAGTTGTGTATGTGAGCTCCTGGTAATATATAGGACTCCCTTCGTCTCCTTTCAAATTGTAAACTTTTCATTTTGGATTGTCCCACAAAAGTTTGCACATCCCTTAAATAGACAAAAAGTCAAAACAATCACACATCTCCATACACTTTATTTACAAAAAAATTACACATACTTAACACATCTAACATACTTTATCATTTATTTATTACAAAAAAATATCATAATACCCTCACTGTTCTCCATGCCAGAGTGAGGATGCAAACAAAAGTGAGATGGAGAGATTATATTGTTTTGTGTGGGTCTCATGTACTTAAAAATACAATGTGCCATTTTTTGTAAAACAACTCAAAAAGAAAAAATATGTACTTCTTTGAAACTGAGGGAGTAATATATGTAAGAGAATGGAGGAGAAAGAAAGAAAGAAATATATTAATTGAGCAGAAATAATGTATAGAAGGTGCGCGAGTTGAGAATTTATAGAGTTTATATATATATATATATATATATATATATATATATATATATATATATATATAGCAGTATTGTGTAAGATCATTTTAAATTTTCTTAAATGCATTATCACTTTTTATTTATATTTAGAATTATTCATTGAGTATTATTTTTTAGCAAAATGTTATTCCCTCTGTCCAAAAAATATATGCACATATTTGGTGACACAGAGTTTAAGAAAAGTAATTTTTTTTTGTAATGATGTAAGAAATAGAAGGGATATTTTGGATAATTTAATAGAATAAAGTATATGATACAGTTAACTTTGACTAGATCGTGTTTAAAAATAATGTGACATTTTTATAATATTCTAGTATTGTAAGGTTATTATTGTCTATTGTTTCCATTTTAGGATATGTAAGTATTATTAAAATGGACCAAAATAAAAAGTGTGCAAATAATTTTGGAACGGAAAAAATATAATTTTTTATCCGTCTCACAAATTTTTTTTCATAATTATATATATATATATATATATATATATATATATATATATATATATATATATATATATATATATATAGATGATTTTAAAATCTAAGTGTAGATTTTGAATATACAAAAGAAACATAGCCTTGAAGAGGTTTATGTATGTCATAATAATTTATTCAAATTACTACCTTACTCTAAGGCACCTGGAATGGACACAAATTTTCTAGTTTAAACTAAAATTTATTTTACTCTCACCAATATATGTTGATGAATTTAAACTCATAAATGCTTTGAGTTCAACGCCATGAATTGAGTTCATTGACAAAGGAAAATACAAATAGATATATTTAATATAAAATAATTATTTAAGTAATATTTTTTTAATTGTTAATTTAAACTAAAATATGAATGTGGCTTCTATTGAGTTTAATTGAAATTCATGGTAAAGTGTGAGGTGGGGAAGAAAGGGGGAGTTTAAACTTAATAATGGGTGTGGATGCTCAGTTTATTATGTATTCTTACTCAATTTAAATTCATGAAGAGTTAGGTGGAGGAGAAAGGGGGAGTTTAAACTTGATGAGCGAGGCTTGAGAATTTAGTATTGTGAATATGAGTATATTATTTTGTTCTAAAGAATATACACTTTAATTAATAAGGGTATACCATTTTGTTCTAAAGGATACATACTTTTCATTATATTTTTATTTTTCTTCAGAAAATAAAGGATACACATCTTTATACTAAAGGGTATACAATTTAATAAAAATTCTAAAGGCATACGGAGTGTGCTTCCGTGCGCCCAGGCGCACACAAGTTTTTGTCTTGTAAAATAAAGGACACACATCTTTATACTAAAAGGTATATAATTTAGCACAAAATTCTAAAGGCACACAGAACGTGCTCTCGTGTGCCTGTGCAAACCAAGCTTTTGCCAAACTTAACAACTAGTGTGTATGCTCTAAGTAGTTTTAATATATTTTTCGGTGTAATTATTTCTCATGATTTTTATACTCCATGCAAACTCTAAAATACGGGTGCAATTATTATTCATAATTTTTATACTTCATGCACACCTCCAATATATTGTCTCTTGTAAAACAGTGTGCAAGTACACATTTTTATTTATAAATTGAAAAGAAAATTATATGTATGGATATGATTTGAACCACTAGGTAATGTACATTATGAATTCTAAGAATGAAGATGTAAAATACCTTAGAACTACAGCAGTGATATACCCTAAAAATAAACATTAAATCTTAAAAATAAACATTAAATTTATATAATTATATGATATAAATTATTAAGATGCACATAATTAAAAAATAATTTTTTAGAGAAAAACTTGTATGAGACGTCTCACGGATGGGAACCATTATAATGAAAAGTGATAATAAATTAGTATTTTATGAATAATTTATAATATAAATAAAAGGTGATAATATTTAAAAAAAATGATAACGCCTTCAATAAATAATTAAGAAAACATAAACTGTACATAATTTTTACTCCCTCCGTCCCGCAATAATGCTTATGCTTCCTTTGTAATTTAGATATCTCTCCCTTACTCATTTAATATTTAATTAAACAGGCAGACGGCGCTTGCACGTAAAATTTTTTCATAAATGGGTGAAGTTCGAGTCTGGACCTTTGTTAATCATGGAATGACCACCTCATCTAAAAATTTAAGTGGATAAATAGAGTATCATTTAATATATAATTAATACACTCTAACAACAAGTGATTAAATATGAGGTTAAATTCAAGATCTAAATTTTCTCATCATTTAACAATTGATATATAAGATTAAAAACATTAGGAAAATAGTAGATCTGGATTTTTCATACACTTGGCTATACTATATATATTAATCATCGTGTTGTGTTTGAGTAACGTACTAATTATTGAACGCATGATGTAATAAAGCTATAAAACGACATACGACACTTAGAAAAATAGAAAAAGGAAAGTAGGCAAAGGGAGCTCATCAACAATCCTAACAAACACAGCATGCTTAGCATGTTAAGCAAACATATCATAACAACATACCTATATACGCACAAAATCACATCCAAAAATAGTAGCCTAATTCCTAATATAGGAAACTTTTATCCTTAATTCTGCAAAAAAAGGCTGCATCTATGAAATCATAATGATGCAAAGTTGTTACTTTCCCTATAATGCATGCTATATATATATGCCCCCAAAGACTTACATTCTTAATACTAAGAACATTCCAATTATGGATAACATGATCATGAGAAAGGTTTTCTTGATTTCTATTTTTCTTGCAATGGTTTTAGGCCTTGCAGAGAGCTTAGAGTTCACAGACAAGGATCTGGTGTCGGACGAGCGGTTGTGGGATTTGTACGAGCGGTGGCGGAGCCACCACACCGTCTCTCGCGACCTCACGGAGAAGAGGAGGCGATTCAATGTGTTTAAGGCGAACGTGCAGCACGTCGATAAGGTGAACAGGATGGACAAGCCTTATAAGCTGAAGCTCAACAAGTTTGCTGATATGACAAACCATGAATTCAGAAACTTTTATAGCTCTAAGATCAAGCATCATCGGATGCTCCGTGGTAGCAGGCCTGCCACGGGGTTCATGCATGACGGGGCACAGAATCTGCCCTCGTCTGTTGATTGGAGAGCTCAGGGTGCTGTTACCCCTGTCAAGAATCAGGGGAATTGCGGTGAGTTGCTGTTTTTTGTCGCGCGGTGTTGAGTGGTTTTGTAGTGTTTTGAATGTGTGGTTTGTGTGAGTATTGGCAGGTAGTTGTTGGGCATTTTCTACTGTGGTGGGAGTTGAAGGGATCAACAAGATTAAAACTGGTCAGTTAGTATCCTTGTCTGAGCAAGAACTTGTGGATTGTGAGAAAGATAATGATGGATGCAATGGAGGGTTGATGGAAAACGCGTACGAGTTCATCAAGAAACGAGGCGGCCTAACGACGGAGAGAGTGTATCCGTACAGAGCCAGAGATGGGAGCTGTGATGCAGCAAAGGTAGAAAAGAAGTAGCTAATAATGCAAATTAACTTGTCCTTACAACTCTGTCAACATTTTTGTATCATGTCCCATTTTTTATGTGTAGATGAATGCACCAATAGTGATGATTGACGGGCATGAGAACGTACCTGAAAACGACGAAAGCGCGCTGATGAAAGCTGTTGCAAACCAGCCAGTATCAGTGGCTATTGATGCTGGTGGATCTGATATGCAGTTCTACTCAGAGGTGTGACATGATGAACTCTGTCATTTTTGAGTTGTGGGTTGGCCTAAAATATCGCGTTTGTTGATTGCAGGGAGTTTTCACGGGCGAGTGTGGGACGGAGCTGGACCACGGGGTGGCTGTGGTGGGATACGGAAGCACTCAGGATGGGACGAAATATTGGATAGTGAAGAACTCTTGGGGGAGTGAATGGGGAGAACAAGGGTACTTTAGGATGCAACGGGACGTGGAGACGGAGGAAGGGCTGTGTGGTATTGCGATGCAGGCGTCGTACCCGATTAAATTGTCGTCGGATAACCCGCAACCACCATCCAAAGATGAGCTCTGAGTTGTTAGATGATGCAGTAACTAGAGTTTATAGAGATGATGTATCTGTATCAAATGTTTGGTTATATGCTTGTTTGTGGTGAATAAAATATGTATGTTTGAAAGAAATGTTCTAATTAAGTGTGTTTTGATATCAACTCATTCTTGTATTTATAGTCAAACAAATACACCGGCATGAGTTGATACACACTTGTAGATCACATAATAGTAACTTAAAAAACGTATGTAAGTTTTGTCTAATCCAACAAGATTTGCTTACTCTACCCCCTCCGTTCCAAATAACAGTTAACACTGCAAATCTGAAATGGACTGCTATGCCCATACCAAAGTATAAGCCCACTAAAAATATATTTTTGGGGCCGGCTATTCGCACACACCGAATTACTCAATACACCCAATTATTTCTACACACACAAAAATTATATATACACACACTAGTAAAAGACTACATTGCCCTTACTGAAATACACCCATATATCCAATATCTTCCCTCCCACAACTCCCACATTTAATCTAACATTAAAAGCATACACCCACTTACTAACATTTCAAACAAAAAAGAAAGAGAGAAGAGGAGAAGAAGAGCACTTACACTACCAAGATGAAGATCAAACATCGTAAAATGGTGGATAGAGTGACATCATTCCTTAGCAATGTTGTTAGTAAGTAATTCTCCCTTTCAATTTATGTTTTTAAATTCTAGATTTTAGTATCATGGATAAATAATGCCAAATATGTTGAGTTTTGTTGTTGTAAATGTTGTGGGTAGCATGATATTTGTTTTAATTGGGGAAATAGATCCTGGTAGTGCTAAAAAATGTACAAATTGACGTTGGAAATAGGCTAGCGACCGTCAACCCTGGTCTGTCACTGGATGAAGTCCTATTCGAATAATAGACAGTTCGTCGGCCACTCTTGGTCGACACCTAAGGAAGGAGTTCGACCACTATCAGTCGAACAGGCTAAGAATTGAAAATATCTCACAGCTGTCGGTCGTGTTTGATCGAAATTTTTTAAAAATTTCGACCATCTTTGGTCAAACAGCAAGCAAATTTCAGCCACCATTGGTCGAACGTTTGTGAACGTATCCGGCCCTGGTTGGTCAAACATGCAGCGTCGGGAATAAAACGCGAAAAATAACTTTTTAATCAGTATAAACACATAAATATATGTATTTTTACATCCTTAGGTATTTCTTCTTCTGACATGATGCCCGTGTGAGCGAATGTGAGTGTTTATAGGTGGGGAGAAAATTTAGGGTTTAAGAATGTTGGAGGAAGAAGTTGGGTATGTGTTTTGTTTTGGAATTTTTGCTCAAAATTTTTATGTGAATGTGTTTGTATATGTATTTATGATTTTGTAAATTGTCAATGTTGTAGTGTTTGGTGTGTGTATGTAGTAATATTTTGTGTAGAATATTGTAATATGTGTGATATATGCCAAAGGGGTATTTTAGTAATTTAGTGTATATATTTATTATTTCAAAATTCAAATTGATGTATGGAAGTAATTCTGTGTGTGCGAATAGCCGGCGCTTATATTTTTTTAAAAAAATAACTAGGCTGAAAATGCCTGATTTTAAATTGGCTAAAAATATGCAGCCCAAAATCTAATCCTATTTTTTTATAAAGTTAAACAATCAGGTTTTGTGATTTATTAAATCTCTATCTTTTTTTTATCGGATAAAATTAGTTGTTAGTATAGTTAATCCATCATGTCTCCATACACCTTTATTTCTCCAAATCTCCTTATAACTCCCTATATTCGTTCCCAAAGGGAATCGAACCTGGGTCTCCCACTTTAGTGAGGAGTCCAATGACCAGGTGAACTAGCCCACCTGTTTTATTAAATCTCTATCTAGCATTGCTAGTCCTAGAGAATGGTGTTACAACGCAAAATCCATCTCACAGTATTATCACACTCTAATTTTGTGCAATGCACTTTAACACTTCGCTAAATTGCATTGCATATATATATATTATAACACTCTAATTTTGTGCAATGCACTTTAACACTTCGAAGACATGGATTCGAACGAAAGTTCGACATTCGAGTGTGACAGGACTATAAGCCCTGTTCAAAATTGGAGCAACATCGCCTTCTGGCCCGTTGGATATGATG
Source organism: Pogostemon cablin (assembly GCA_023678885.1). NCBI lineage: Eukaryota > Viridiplantae > Streptophyta > Magnoliopsida > Lamiales > Lamiaceae > Pogostemon > Pogostemon cablin. Next base: position 16,919,200 of record CM043004.1, read on the forward strand.
AAACGAGCAGCTCTATTGTTGAGAGTAGAATTTCACGTATTTTAGGTCTCACATTATACCGTTTTTAATCAAATGTGGCCATGATTTTGTGTAGAGTGACATGGTTTTCTTATCTTGCATAATTAAGATGCTACTAAGGTGTTTTGTTGAGTTTTGAAGGGTAAAACATGATCAAAAAGTTCAAAGTTTGAATGAAGAGTGAAAGTGTAGAGGACTGCTGAAAAACACGCGTCAACATTGAATAATTTTTCTGTATTTTTTTGAATTCTAAATTAATCATATGATATATGATTGGAAAGTCACGGAAGAGAGGATCGTTTTGGCATAAAAATCACTCAAATCGGAGTCTGTATGAGGAAGTTATGCTCGAAACGATGAGGTCGTGCAGCTGCCGACGAAAATTTCCAAAAAATTCCGAAAATTATCCCATCTTTCCTATTTTTTGGAGCACAATTAATTTTCTTATCTCATACCTATATATATTTCACTTCATTATTCATAAGAGCTCCACATATATTTCACATCATTATTCATAAGAGATAACACCCTCCACAAGGGGATCACCCCCCATCCATCATCTACCATCATCCACATCCATCCCATCATCCATCCACACCGAAGGAGATTCAAGGGCTATTCAAGAGGGAGATCAGCCAATCAGATAGATGGAGACGGAAAGCAGAATAACGCCGATTGATAAGCTGTCGCTGGCCTACCAAAATAATTTAATTCTGACTCACACTATACTTAATATAGCGACGAGTACGGGTCAAACCCAAGAGAGCATAATAAATTTTTAATTAAATTCAAGTGTTGATAACGATTAAAATAAATATGGGGGTTTTGATTTGGTGACAATATTGAAAATAACACAAGTAGTGAATCAATTCAATTTTATGTAACAACCAAGTAGATGAAAATTATTATTTAAATTAACCAAGTTATGAAAACCTAGTTTAGGATGACGATCCCCTCTTGTTTACTAAATTAATTAATTATATGAATTAAACATCTAGCCTAATGCGCAAACTCAAATTCTTAGATTGACGGTACGACCAATCAACCCGAATGTTCTTAGGTTTATCAACTAGGGTACGACCACTAAATTGAACTATCTACGAGTGACCCTATGGATTCGAATCCGTAAAGGCATTAAAACTCTAAACATAGAATTACTAGGCTTTGAAAACCGGCTAAGAATCATACAACCTAGATCCTATTACACCTATAGGGAATAATCTCTATCTATTACTTAATCCAATTCCTACAACAATTACGGATCATAGTTCATGGAATAACATTCAGCAGTTAAATAATTAAATAGTTGATCAGGCTAAATTAACTATCAAACTACTATTAAGAATATCAAAGCATGTAATAGAATAAACTTGCACAAAAGATTCAATGAAAAAGCCTTAATAATTAATCTATGGTTCAACGGGAGGTTCACGAAATCCTAAACTAGAAAAGGGGATTAGCCCCGCATGTTCATAGCAAATACAAAATTAAAATATAAAAATCGATGATGATCCGATGATGCTCTTCAACTTCACGCTTCCCAAAACTGCCTTTGAATGCTCCGCTCCTTTTCTGCTCTTCGAAATCACGTTCTCCTCATCTATTTCTGGCCCCCAAAAATAAATAAAATATCTCCCATATATATCTGTGTCTTGATGCCTAAGTAATCTTGCTTGATCTCTTTCCTTATTTCTCTCTTCCAAAAATATCTTCAGGATCTCTTTTTCTTTTCTCTCTTTTTTACCGTGTTTCATCCTTCATAATCGATCCTCCATCAAATCTGGAGAAGATCTGGCCCTTCAAATATGTGGAAGATATGCTGGCTGATTTCTTTCCTAATTTGCTCCACTTAACAGCCTGTTTCCACATCAATTTATAATATTAAAGTATTTATCTCTTAAAGACAAATTAAGTCAATATTAGCACATAAATAACACATAAGTCAATCAAATAAATACGAATTTCAACCAAATAATTATGCTAAAATATGACTTATCACCGACACTAGGATTTTTCTATTCCTTTCTTTTATTTTCGTTTGTCAAGACTTCTGGTATGAATTTGATAGCCAAGGGAGTTGCTTATAACCCCATGAGTTAATTTTATTTACAGTTTTAAGGTTTGAAGGATAGACATAATTGATTTGATGAACTAGACTGATTTTTGTGAATTCATGTGGATTATTATTTTGGTTTTTTTTATTCATATTGAGACTTTGCAATCATGCTTTGTAACTTCTTCATAGTAAATTCATGACATCCGCTATAATGCTTGATTTATTATGTTAGCTTGTGTGCGTTCATGAATTGAATTGTCTATCTGTTATGAATTAAGGTAGTTCCGTAATAAATACGTTAATTCTAAGAACCGGTAAATCAGATACTTGAATTGTTTAGTGGAACAATGCAATTAGACATTTAAGTAGAAAGTGAATAAAGCCTTGTAGTACTTTCAAAAAATATCTTGTTAGTCAAACTTGCCACTGTTCTTAGTCCTATTTTTGGTTAAAATGATTTAGAGTAAGAGAACTCTATCGTTGTTGTAAACGTAGTGACCAAGTAACAAAATTTATATAATATCGTCCCAATGATTTAGTTTTAGACTAACAATTATTCTAAGCAATTAACTAGAAAAAACAAGTAACAACTATTATTATTAACTAACAAGCATGAAATGGAATGATTGAAATAGATCTTAGAAAGAATGCAAGGCTAACCACCATCAAAGTCAAGGAAGCAATTTAGATAAGCAAGACTCTAGTAGCAAACATTATCAACAATGGATTAGAAGCAATCGCAATTGTACCCCTAGTCCCTATGGCCAAGGTGACTAGGTTCTCATTCCTTTTACAAGATTAAATTCCCTTAGATTGGTCTTATTATCAATTCCCATGAAGGTACTATGATTCTAAGTTTGGTTCTTCTCATTTAATTACTCAAATGTCCTCTTATAAGTGTTCTAAGCATTCAAAAGGTATGGATTATCTCTTCTCATACTAACATGCATGTTCATTTCACTAATTGATTCAATTCACCCCTTACATATAACATCGGAATGACCATTCTAACATTATGTGTATAGAAATCAATCACACAATTAATAAATGAAACATGAATCACAATTTATAAGAAGAAATCCATCATCAATGCAATTTACTATTAAAATCCTACAAATCTAGATTAACCTCAACTCTGTTGGCGTTCAATCATTTGGTTAGCGTGAACCGTTAGGGTTCCATGCATTTTTAATCTTGCGGAAGCAATAAGATAGAAATGTATTGCCTTTCACAGGGTATGTTGATGATGAACAGCTGCAGAGAACAACCTCTTGATCTTTTACTGTATTTCCAAGTCCAATCCTGACGTCATGTGGGCGACAATCTTCAGGATCTTCTCAATCAGCTCCTCTCCTCTCTTTCACGTCAAAATAGGTGAGAATTCTTGGGTGGCAGGAAGCTGAGATGACTTATTTATGGGCTACAACAGGGACCAAGATGAGAAATTAGAGTTGGGCCTCCACTGGGCTTAAGTATCTAAGTTTAGCCCAAAATTTATACTTAAGTCCAATAATAATAATATAGTCCACTAAAATATTATTACTGCACTGTCACTCCAATCCCTAATTACGTTATGGGCTCCTTCTTACCATGTTTAAGATATACAATGTCCATTAATTAATTAAGTTACTGACAACTCTATTAATTAATATCTCATCCGAGAGTAGTACCACTCAACCTCATTATCATGCCGAAATTAATCCACTTGCAAGATTTACATAGTAATCCTTTTGAGCTCCTCAAGGGGACATCATCAACTTATTTAATAGGACACATATTCCTTCTACAATCAAAAACACACCATAGAGACAATATTATTTCTCAACTCACATAGTTTATTGATTTAATATATAAATCTCACCCATTGATGAATCAAAGAGAAATATTGGCTTACATGTTGAGGTTATTGTATAGGGATTAAGATCACGAACATCCATAATAACTGAGATCAAGTTCTCCTATATAATCAGTATAAGTTGAACGATTTCAAGCGGTCCTGCTCAATATATACAAGGCATACTAATGTGATTTTATAGTCAAGACAAACTAATACCAAATCACACTACAACCATCCCTATAGATTTTCCCCGTCTATCTCGATTGTGAGCATCTGTTTATACTTATAAGAAAACCGATAATATGATCTTCCGCATGTTATCGCACAACATATTATCTACAGTATAAAGTAAATGGACGTTTGCACAAACATATAAATAAATTATAATATGCAAAAACATTTGATCATATGATTCTCATTTCAAATAAATTGTTAAAACATTGTTCATACAAAAAACTAGACTTTTATTATACAATCTAACAATCTCCCACTTATACTAAAAGACTACGCTGCCATATCTGCTGACACGCATCTAATCCCCATTCCTTATACATTCCCATCAAACGCTTTCGCTGGTAGGCTCTTAGTAAAAGGATCAGTTAGGTTATCCTCTGATGCAATCTTAGCAACAACGACCTTCCCTCTTCTAACGATGTCTCGTATCAGGTGGTAATTACACTCAATGTGTTTACTCACCTTATGAGCTCGTGGTTCCTTCGAGTTTGCTACTGCACCCTGTTATCACAATAAATTTTGATTACTTTGGGCAAACCAGGAATCACATCCAAGTCCATTAAGAAACTCCTGAGCCATACTGCTTCTTTAGCTGCCTCAGAGGCTGCTACATATTCAGCTTCCATGGTGGAGTCCACAACACATTTCTGCTTTACACTCCTCCATATTATGACTCCTCCTCCAAGAGTAAACACATAACCCCAGGTGGATTTACTAGCATCCCTATCTGACTGAAAATCCAAATCAGTATAACCCAAAAGTAACAAAGCATCTGCGCGGTAAACCAGCACATAATTCCTAGTCCTTCGCAGGTACTTCAAAATATGCTTTACCGCAGTCCAATGCCCTTGTCCTGGATTACTTTGATACCTACTAACCATGCCTATGACGTAGCAGATATCTGGTCTCGTACATAACATTGCATACATGAGGCTACCTACTGCCAAAGCATAAGGAACCAGCTTCATTTTCTGTTGTGTCTTAGGACACATTTCTTTAGATAGAGGTATTCTAGGTCTGAAAGGTAAAAAACCTTTCTTGAAATCTTGCATGATAAAACGAGCCAGAATTGTATCAATGTATGAAACTTGGGACAAGCACAACATTCTTTTCTTACGATCCCTTATTAATTTGATCCCTAGAATGTGTCCAGCTTCTCCTAAGTCCTTCATTTCAAACTGCTTAGATAACCATACCCTTACGCCAGACAATACCTTTACATTGTTTCCAATGAGAAGAATATCATCCACGTAGAGTACAAGAAATACCACTACATTTCCGTCACACTTTGTGTACACACATGATTCATCCGGACATTGAATAAATCCATATGACTGGATTACTTCATCAAAATGGATGTTCCATGATCTTGAAGCTTGTTTCAATCTATAAATGGACCTATTAAGCTTACACACAAGATGCTCTTCGCCCTTTTCAATGAATCCCTCTGGTTGCTTCATATAGATGTTTTCCTCAAGACTTCCATTCAGGAAAGCTGTCTTGACATCCATCTGTCATACCTCATAATCCATATGAGCAACAATAGATAAAAGAATCCAGATTGTCTTAAGCATGGCTACAGGCGAGAAGGTTTCCTCATAATCGATTCATTCTTTCTGAGTATATCCCTTAGCAACAAGCCTTACTTTAAAGGTTTTCACCTTACTGTCAGATCCTATTTTTCTCTTATAGACCCACTTGCATCCAATGGCTTTTACACCATCAGATGGTTCTACAAGCTCCCATACTTGATTAGAATATATAGATTCTATTTCAGATTTCATTGCCTTTGGCCATGATTGAGCATCCTTATCTTGCAGTGCTTCGTCATAATTCCATGGGTCGATTTCATGTTCACCAGGGACCAAGTCTGACGACTTTTCCAATCCCATGAATCTTTTCGGTTGTCTCACAACCCTCCCACTATGACGAGGCACCACAGACAATTGTGTATCAGGTGTGACACGCGGTGTAGTGTCCTGTGGTATTTTCTCTTGTACAATTGGTATTATGGTTGGTGTTTCCCCTCTTACTTCCTCTAGAACAATTTTACTCATGGGTTTGTGGTTCATTAGATAATCCTCTTTCAAAAATCTAGCGTTCGTGCTAACGATTAACTTTTGGTTTTTTGGATTATAAAACAAGCCACCTTTCGTTCATTTAGGGTATCCTACAAACAAACAAACTTCCGTACGTGATTCTAACTTATCAGTATCCGCCTTCAACACATGTGCCGGAGCAACCTAAGTCCGAAAGTATTTCGGACTAGGCTTTTGCTTGGTCCACAATTCGATAAGTGTGGAAGCTACTTTTCATGGCTTGTTACACCTTCAAATCTTAGACTTTTTGTGAGTTATTTATATGGATATAAAGCCAAGGAAGAGAGAATCGCGTGAGCGCAAGAATCACTCAAATCGGAGTTTGGATATACGCGGAAAGGTGAGACTGCACAAGCTGGTTCGATGTGGTTCGACCACGACAGCTCTGGTTCGACCATCCATGAAGGTCGAACCATAGTCGAACCATATGCCTAAAACTACGTTAAATTGAAGATTTTGATTCGACCATGGTTCGACCAAGCCCATAGGTCGAACCAAATGCCTGGAATAGCTCCAGATCCGTATTTTTACACCCCCGGTGCATGTATGTGCATGTTTTGACATGAAAAAGCCCATCCAAGGTCCATAAGGAGAGCTTACAAGTATAAAAGGGGATGTAGATCACACCAAGAAGGCATTGGAGAACAACAACACAATCATCATACACCCCACAAGGGGGGATCACCCCCCAACCATCATCAACATCCTTTCCCCCATCCATCCATCACTTTGAAGATTCGTCTGTGGAATCAAGAGGAGAACCAAGAGAATGATTCAAGATAGAAAAGGATGCGACGACTCTCGCATCTAGGGTTTTATTCATTTCCTAATTTATCTTGTGATTTTCCAGACTATGGGTAAGATCTATCCAACATCCATGATTGTTTTTTGCAACATCATGGGTTAGAACCGTTTTGGTAGATCTAGGGTTTATGAAGGTTTTATGAATTAATTAAACTCTTTTGTGTGTCCTCCGTACAACACTACTTGTGGATTGATTTTATATATGATTGTGCTTTCTTAATCCATATTCACAGTCGTTTTGTGCATCTTCAATTGGTATATAGAGTTTGAATATATATCTTAGTTGTAGATTGAGTGCGTTCACCGCTGAACAGGATTCCATGTTATGATTCTAAGTGAGGGGACTCCGAAGATTCATTAGAACTGTTATATATGAATATTTATTAATTGAATTGAATTTGGGTTAGTAAGCTGGATAAAGAGGGTAATTTTATAGTACCTATAAAGGGAGATCATATCGGGTTAGAGTACTAATTGGCCATGGAAGTAATTGATACTGATAGTGCCCAGAAAGGGGGTAAAATTATATCTCTTGCTCCGAGGTTATTCGGACATGTTACACGCATATTTACTTATGTCTATAGAGTAGATTTGCATAGTTTATTGATGCGTCCATAGTCCAAAAGGCAGAGTCAGCTAGCACTTGAGAGGGAAGTAAAGTAGTAAAACTGGATTACCTCTAGAGCTACCTATTCTCATACTTGATCCACTTTCGTATTCTTCTAGTGCTATTTTGTTTTATTTGTTATTTTAATTAATTGTTTAGTAGTTAATAATTATATACCTCAAACGTTATTGCCTTTCATCTTAATTAATTTAGTAAATAATTAAATTGATAATACGCCGTCCTTTGGGTTCGATATTTAACTTGGTCACTTGCTTAAGTTGCAACTGATATCTTTAATACTTGAGGATTAATTTTGCGTAGTTTTTGACGCCGTTGCTGGGGACGGCTGTTATTATTAGTTTGTTATTTCTAGTTGATTAAGACTTTTTTTTTATTATTTATTTCTATCTAACCTTGAATTTTTTTGAGGTACTTGTGCACTAGGAAAAGGAGAGGAAAGAAAGGAAGAAGTAACACACAGAGCTAAATATGACTGAAGCAAGGCAGAATCTAGATAATGTACATACATAAAATTTTCACGTACAATGGGATTTGCAACATGGGGTTGATAAGAGCAAGGGGGAAAGATGATGATTTTGAGATACATCTCGCTCTTATTAACATAGTAGAGAAGAATCCCTTTTCTGTAGGTTGTTTTGAAGATCCATATCAGTATCTCCGAAGATTTCTTGGTTATGATCATGCTAGGTGGATTGTCCTATTCAAGTTCTTTTGATAGATAGGGCGGAAGTTTAGTATGAGACTCTTGATGCCACAGACTGCACTACGTGGGACCAACTGCAGCAGAAGTTCTTGAAGAGATACATGCCACCCTCAAGGATCTTAAGAATGAGGCAAGAGATCACTCAATTTGTTATGAATCAGGGTGAGAAATTCCATGAGGCATGGGATAGGTTTAAAGACATTCTCAGGAGGTGTCCGCAGCATGGGATGTCTAAGGCTCAATACATAAGTATCTTCTATTATGGATTGGATTGTGAGTCACGTGTTTTTATTAATGCATCATCAGGAGGAGAGCTGTTATCTAAGATAACACTTGAAGAAAAAAGTTGTTTGAAGACATCTCTATGAATTCACGTGACTGGCCTATGAAAAGAGTAAGAGGATCATACGTACTTGACAAGGTAGCACAGGTTGAGCATCAAGTGGTGAAGTCGAATAGGGATGATGAGATCGTCTCTAGTCTAGCTAATATCAAAAAGCTACTAGAGTCCCAGCAAAAACAGATTACAGAGTTGACACAAAAGGGGCCTAGTATCCAGCAGCAAGAAGTGAAGAGTGTTGAAGATACCTTCAATCGAAACATGGCAAGGAATGCTGCAAGTGTTAACCGCATCGAGGCTACTATGAATGCTAAGCATGCAGATTTATCTAAGCAGTTGAAAGACCTTACTTTGATGATGGAGCAGATGGACGAGAACGTGAATAAATTGACACAAACGTTGGAGAAAGGAATGTTCCTGTCTCAAGGTATAACGAACCCAAAAGAATACAAAGCCATCACATTGAGGTCTGGAACACTGCATGATGGACCAATGATGCCAGAAATGAATTTTGGAGCTCCAGAAGCTTGATTTGACCAGGGTTCGACCAAGCCAACAGGTCGAACCACATCATGGAGGTCGAACCAAGCACCTGGGCAACCTCCAGATCTTCCAGCAGATCGGTTCGACCAAGACCCTCATGGTTCGACCAACCTTATTGGTTGAACTGAGGTCAAACCAGTCTGTTTGCAGCACCTTTTTTTTTCTGAAGTACGGTTCGACCACGACCAGTATGGTTCGACCAACTCTGTTGGTCGAACCATGGTCGAACCAACCTGTCCGGGAGAGAACACATTTTCAAAAGCACGGTTCCACCATTACTCGCCTGGTTCGACAGTACTCATGGTTGAACCATGGTCGAGCTACCTCGTTCGACAACTTTTTCGCGCGTAATGCTCTACCTGATGTTAATGCTACTCCAGTGCCATCCCAAGGGCAGAGTACTAAGCTTATAGTGGAAAAGGAATGGGAAAGAGCAAAGAGGTTGAGAGCCGAGAAACATAGACTACAGATGAACAATGAAGATGTGGTTTTCTCTCTTGATCAAGCAATGAAGATGCCCATGAAGACTCAATCATGCAAGAGCATAGATGTAGTTTCTAACTTGTTTAATCTTGATTTTAATAGGACAGATGATTCTAAATTTGAGTGGAAGATTGACAAGGAGGAGTTTAGACAGCGATGAGAGGAAGAAAATTTTGAGGATCATATTTTTGTGACCAAGAAAGGTGAGGTGCTGAGTGTAGACAAGAAGAGGGAAATAAAGTACTTGAATATGAGGATGCGAGAAGACTGCCATCCGATCCAGTAGTCTACAAAGCGGTATTCCATCGTGACTCTTCGACGTTAAATATGAGCGCCTGTTGGGGGCTTGTCCCTTCCATTTTATTGCTTTATTATTTCTTTCATGTGAGTGAGGATTTATTATATTTGAGGTGCTCACATTTCGGCAATTACATATCTTTTCAAACTTAGTTTTACTTACGTTTTTACTAATTTTGGGGGGTGTGATGTACTTACCTGGTCTTATGAGCACTAAGGGTATAATTTTTCCTTTCGTTGGTTGTTTGTTTGTTAGGAGGTTGATTTTTTGCGGCATATTGATACTTTAACCAGTGTTGGTATGTCAATTTTTTGCAGCTTACCTAATGTTTAATGTGTCGTGTTGGTGTTTCTAGTGTGTGGAGTCGATTATATAGTCAATTGAGTCTTTCTTAGAGTTCTTGATGAGAGTGAATATAAGCGTGTTTTAGTGTCAAATTTAACACCTTTTTATGGGTGATGTTATATATTAGCACAAGTGTTATATTTGATATATGTGAGAAAAAGGGTGCGTTTGAGGTGTTTTATTGTGTTTTAGGTGGAAAAATGATCAAAAGTGCAAAGTTGGAGAAAATGTGCAATTTGTGCAGGAATGCTGAAAAACGCACGTTCAACTTGTGTAATATTTCTGTATTTCTTTAGAGCTATGAATTAGAAGTGTGATATATGGTTGGAAAGCCACAGAAGAGAGGATCGTTTTGGCATAAAGAACACCTTAATCGGTATCCAAACGAGAAAGTTATGATCAAAATGGTGACGTCGCAGAAGCTGTTCCTTTTCAGCACGGATGTTCTATATTGCATGACTTGTTACATATACAAATGTTGGAGTTTCTGAGAGTTCTTTATATGGATAGAAATAAAAGGAAGAGAGGATCGCGTGAGCGCAAGAATCACTAAAATTGGAGTTTGGACGAGGAAGTTATGCTCAAAATCATGAAGTCGCGCAGATGGCAGCGAGAATTTCCGAGAATTTCCGGAAATTTTCGAAAATTACCTATATCTTGGAACACAATTAATCTCCTTATCACATAATTCTCCATGATTTACCTATATCTTTTATTTTCATATTAAGTCCCTTCTCACACCTATATATATTTTACATCATTATTCATTGTGAGGGAGAGCCACATCCATCTTACACCACCCCACAAGGGGGGATCAGTACCCCAACCATCATCCACATCCTTTTCTCTATCCATCCTTCACTTTGAAGATTCGTTTGTGAAATCATAGGAGAACCAAGAGGAGGATTCAAGATGAAGAAGAATGCGACGATGCCCGCATCTAGGGTTTATTTCGTTTCCTAATTTATCTTGTAATTTTTCTGACATTTGGGTAAGATCTATCCAACACCCATGATTGTTCTTCGTAACATCATGGGCTAGAGCTTTTTTGGTAGAATTAGGGTTGTGAAGGTTTTTATGAATTAATTGATCTTTCATGTGTAAACTTCATACAACACTACTTGTGGAATTATTTTATATAAGATTGTGTTTTTTTAATTCATACTCATAGTCGTTTTGTGCATCATTAACAGTTATGTAGAGTCTGAATACATATCTTGGTTATTAATTGAGTGCGTTCACTGCTGAGCAGGATTATATGTTATGATTCTAAGTGAGGGGACTCCGAAGCTTCATTAGAACTATCTTATATGAATACTTATTAATTGAATTGAATTCGGGTTATTAAGTAGGATAAAGAGGATAATTTTATAGTACCTATAAAGGGAGATCATATCGGGTTAGAGTACCAATTGGCCAGGGAAATAATTGATACTGAGAGTACCTAGAAAGGGGGGTGAAATTATATCTCTTGCTCTAAGGGTACACACATATATTACACGCATATTTACTTGTGTCTATAGAGTAGATATGCATGGTTTAGTGATGCGTCCATATTCCACAAGGCAGAGTCGGACATCAACACATGGAAGGGAAATTAATGAGTGAAATTGGATTATCCTAGGACTACCTATTCTCTCTCTTGAGTCACTTTCGTAATTCTTCTAATGTTTATTTTAGTTTAATTGTTATTTTATATTTTTGTTAGTAGATTAATAATTCAAACCTCAATCTTAATTGCCATCTTATCTTAATTAATTTAGATAATAATTAAATTGATAATACGTCATCCTTTGAGTTCAATATTTACTTGGTCGCTTGCTTAAGGTGCAACTGATATCTTTAATACTTGAGGATTAATTTTACGTGCTTAGAAAACGCGCATCAAGTTCTTGGCGCCGTTGCCGGGGATGGCTGTTATTATTAGTTTATTATTTCTAGTTGATTAAGACTTTTATTTGTGATCATTTATTTCTTTCTAACCTTAAATTTTTCTGAGGTACTTGTGCACTGGGAAAAGAAGAGGAAGGAAAGGAGGAATAACACATTGAGCTATACATGGTTGAAGCAAGGCAGAATCCGGATAATGTTGGCATACATGAAATTTTCACGAACTATAGTATTGGTAACATGGGCTTGATAGGAGCAAGGGGAAAGATGATGATTTTGAGATACATCCCGCTCTTATCAGCATGGTAGAGAAGAATCTTTTTTCTAGAGATTGCTTTGAAGATCCATATCAGCATCTCCGAAGATTTCTTGGTTATGCGAACACTCAAAAGGGTGCTGGAGCTAATGATAATGCTAGGCGGATCGCCCTATTCAAGTTCTCTTTGATTGATAGGATGGAAGCTTAGTATGAGACTCTTGATGCCATAGATTGTACTACATGGGACCAACTGCAGCAGAAATTCTTGGAGAGATACATGCCACCCTCAAGGATCTTAAGAATGAGGCAAGAGATCACTCAATTTGTTATGAATCAGGGTGAGAAATTTCATGAGGTATGGGATAGGTTTAAAGATATGCTCAGGAGGTGTTCACAACATGGAATGTCTAAGGCTCAATATATAAGTATCTTCTACTATGGATTGGATTGTAAGTCGCGTATTCTTATTGATGCATCATCAGGAGGAATGTTGTTATCTAAGACAGCACTAGAAGTAAAAAAGTTATTTGAAGGCATCTCTATGAATTCACGTGACTGGCCTGTAGAGAGAGATAGAGGATCATATGTACTTGGAAAGGTAGCACAAGTTGAACATCAAGTGGAGAAGCCGAATAGGGATGATGAGATCGTCTTTAGTCTAGCCAACATCAACAAGCTACTAGAGTCCCAGTAGAGGCAGATTACAGAGTTGACACTAAGGGGGCCTAGTATGAAGCAACACGAAGTGAAGTGTGTTGAAGATACCTTCAATCGATACATGGCTGAGAAAGATGCAAGGTTTGACCGCATCGAAGCTAGAATGAAGGTTGATCATGTAGATTTATCTAAGCAGTTGGAGGACTTGGCTTTGATTATAGGGCAGATGGCCGGAAACGTGAATAAATTGACATAAATGTTGGAGAATAATGCCATCACATTGAGGTTCAGCATGCAGTACGAAGGTCCGATGATGCCGGCGATCGAGAACGAAGGAAGCAGGGGAGTTGCACGACCAAAACACATCAACTCGACCAGACCTGATGGTCGAGCTAAGGTCGAACAAACTTCATAGAAATAGAATTTCGATGCTCTATTTTCTATCCCACCGATCAACCAACACAACTCTGTTCGACCTGACCATCTTAGTCGAGCAGTGGTCGAACAACAACGGGGGAAGACGACTTTGTGATCACAGCCGCCATTCAACTAGAGCACTGCCGTTCGACCAGACCACTAAGGTTGAATGGTGGTCGAACAAAAACTGGAGAAAGGGAGGCCACAATCAGCAACGTTGTTTGACCAACCTCAGTCTGTTCGACCAGACTAATTTGGTTGAACAGAGGTCGAACAGTTTCGTTCAGTACTCGATTTGATACCAAATGCTACACATGTCGTTCAAAACACTCCAGAGCCATCTCAAAAGTAGAATACTGAGCTTATAATTGAGAAGAAGTGGTAAAGAGCAAAGAAGTTGAGAGCCGAGAAGCTTAAACTGAAGATGGATAATGAAGATGTGGTTTTCTCTCTTGATCATACAATGAAGATGCCAATGGGGACTCAATCTTGCAAGAGCATAGATGTGATTTCTAACTTGTTTAATCTTGATTTTTTTATGACAGATGATTCTGAATTTAAGTGGAAGATTTACAAGGAGGTGTCTAGACATCCATGGGAGGAAGGAAATTCCAAGGATCATATACTTGTGACCAAGAAAGGTGAGGTGTTGAGTGTAGATAAGAAGAGGGAAAGAAAGTACTTGAAGGTGAAGATGCGACAAGACAGGCCTTTGATCCTGTAGTTCAAAAGGTTACAACCGTCGTGAATCTTCGAAGTTAAACATGAACGCCTGTTGGGGACTTGTCCATTTTGTATTATTGCTTTATTATTTCTTTCGTGTGAATAAAAATTTTTATATTTAAGGTGCTTACTAATCGGCAATTACATCTCCTTGCAAACTTAGTTTCAACTTACGTTTTTACTAAGTTTGGGGGGTGTGATGTTATTACCTCATTGAAGCACCAAGAGTATAACCTTTTCTTTGTAATGTTTGCTAGGGGAGTTGATTTTTTCTGGTATGTTGAAATTTTAATTGGTTTTGATGAGTCCGATTTTTTGCAATTTGCTTAGTGTTTAGTGATGTGTCTAGTGTGTGGAGTCAATTAGATAGCCAATTGAGTCTTTCTTATAATACTCTTATTTTATTATTGATGAATCTGTGATGATGAGGTTGATGGGCGTTTTCTCAACACACAAAATTAATCCTCAAGTATTAAAGATATCAATTGTAGTTTCGAAAGATGACCAAGTATTTATCGTACCCAAGGGATGGATTATTATCAATTCAATAATATTCTAAATAACTAAGATTATGTTGGTAAATTAGATTTGGTTTAATTGTGAAACTAAATAACATATAATTGAAATAGCAGAATAAATAAACAAGCAATAGAGAAATTTTGATTGTGATCAAGTAAGTAATAGAGTAGTTCTTCAGGTAATCCAGTTTTATTTAATAATTTCATTTCCATGTGTTGATGTCTGACTCTGCCTGGTGGTTTATGGACGAATCACTAAACCATGCAAGCATACTCTATAGACACAAGTAAGCAAGCGTATGACACGTGTGAATATCCTCGGAGCAAGACGTATACTTCACCCCCTTTCTAGGTACTATCATAATCAATTATTTCCCGTGCACTTAGTACTCTAACCCGATTTGATCTCCCTTTTTAGGTACTATGAAGCTATACTCTTTATCCTACTTATTAACCCGAATATAATTCAATTAACAAGTATATATATAAGACAGTTCTAATAAGACCTTGGAATCCCTTCACTTAGAATTATAACATGCAATCCTGCTCAGCGGTGAACACACTCAATCAATAACCAAGAGATGTATTCAGACTCTACATAACAGTTAAAGATACACAAAATGACCGTCAGTATGAATTAAAAAGGCACATTCTTATATAGAATAAACCACAAGTAGTGTTGTACGGAGTTTACACATGAAAATTCAATTAACTTATAAAAATTTCATAACCCTTGAACTACCGGAGCGGTTCTAACCCATGATTGATCTAGGAACAATCATGGCTAGTTGGTATGATCTTACTTGACTCGCCAGACGAACCTCTCCTCACGACTCCTTCGGATGATGGTAGGGTTTGGTGAAGGATGGATGATGAAAGCTTCTTTGTTCTCCTGCGAAAGCTCTTTTTTATACTTGTAAACTCTCCTTACGGGCCTTGGATGGGCTTTTTGAGCGAACACGCACTGAAGGTGTAAAAATACGAATTTGGTAAGTTTTTGGACATCAATTTGACAAAACAAGTTGGTCGAACTCTTCCATGCAGGTCGAATCCCAGGTCGAATCCGTCTATAACTTGGCCTCTGACTCCGGATTCGACCAGAGTGTTGGTCGAACTGAATGCTTCTTGGTCGAACATGTACTACTTCTATTTAGGTCTCCAGTTCGACCACGGTTCGACCAAGTGGTTTGGTCAAACTCATCTGTCGTGGTCGAACTACACTTTTTCGAGCTCAGTTCGACCAGAGGTGCTGGTCGAACTTCCTTCTTCTTGGTCGAATCCGACCCCTGAGTGGTCGAATCGCACCCCTGTTTCTTCCTCTTTCCGGATCCGATTACTTTCAACTCGTTTTCCATAGAAAATCAACACAAATAATCTTGTAAACTCCCTATTCGTGACTTTCGACCATGTATAGCAATTCACATCAAATTACAACCATTTATTATACCATAAGTAAAAGAATCCAGGCTCAAAACTATTGAATTTACACACTCATCAAATCCCCAAACTTACATGTTGCTCGTCCCGAGGCAACGAAATCAAAACTAAGGAGTAGTGTAAAATTCACCAACTACCAACACAATTCATACTCACACATGCAATTTATCAATCGAACACAAGTATTACAAGCATAATATGCATCATTCATGCAAAACATTACTCAATTATAATACCTTTCAGAGTACAAATTCATCTAGCTCACAAGATAAATATTTACTCTCACTCTCAAGTGTAAAAGATATACACTCTAACAGGTTAGTGTTTACGCTCATATTCAATCCATACTTCTGCGTAACCATAAGCTTGGAAAGGGTATCAAAACTCAACAAATAATCAATTCCTTATGAGGATCACAAAGGACTTGCTTTTGGATTGTAATGTTAGCTCTTTGGTAAAGGTAGGAAAATTTGGGTAAAGTGACTAATTCACTAGTAGAGAATTACCTTGGAGTTTTGCTTTTCGTCACATAACTTCGTCTGTTTCTCCACCTTCTTCTCATCAACTTCATAGTTTGAATTCTCCTTCTTTTTTCAAGCATCAACATCATATTTCTTCAATGAGCAAGGGTACCAATTTCGAGCACTACCCTTCTAAGCAGTCGGGGTACCAGTTTCAGGTACTACCCCTAAACAAGATTTAACCATATTTCTTTCTTTTTCATAATTCTCAACCAAGCTTCAACCTTTTCATTCTTTCAAGCATTTACGCACCTCAACTCTGAACGTTATGTTAATTATTCAAACACGATAGGCCAAAGCCAGAGTCACAAACATATAATTACAACTCCAAATGGAGCAACCAAAATGCGGAAATAAATCCTATCTAGATAACAAATGCTCGAATCTAATTACATGCATAACAATGGAATTGATCAAGCCATCCTGTGAAGGTCGGGCGCCATCGAAGAGCGCTTCGTTCCGAGCCTTCCATATGAGGAAGACGCTGCCGTAGAGAGCGAGCGTCCACCACCTCCTTTCACGCACATGCACACGTCGGTCCTTGCTGAGCCACTTGAAGTCGGCCTTCAACGTGGTAACCTATCTCCTCCACTCCACTTCGTTCCTTACCCGGTTTCATACATACCTCGTGAATGGGCAACCGAAGAAGAGATGGTCTCTCATCTCCAGGGCACCCACACAAAGCACGCACTCCACCGGGCCTTCATAATATTTCCATCTGTCCATGGTAAGCAGACGATTCCTCAGAGTAATCCACATCCTGAACGAATGTTTCTGAGGAACCCACAAACTCCACAGCTTCTTGTAGATGGGCTGTACCAGTGTAGTGTTAGCAGCAAGCCAATACAGTTTGCCCACAAGAAGCTTACCCATCTCCGAACACGACGCGAATGAGGTGATGATGTCGCCTCCGATCCGTGCTCGAACCCTATCCCTCGCAGGAAGGATATCCTTCCACACTATTAAGGCACTGTAGTTAACCTCAACATCCCAGCACGAAGAGGACTGAAGATAAATGACATTAATCCATTTAATCCACAACGACCTCTTCTCCAGGTGCACATCCCACAACACACCGCAGAAGGCTACATCATTCAGGAGATCGAAATCCCTAAGTCCCAGGCTGCCCTGTTCCTTAGGCAGAATCACCTCCTCCTAATGAACTGTACCCCTCGTGGTTCCCCAAAGAAATTTCCGAATCATAAGTTCAACTCTGTCTACAATTCCTTTAGGAACCTTCACCATTGAAATCCAGAAGTTCATCACCCCATACACCACTGACCGAATGAGCTTCAGTCGGCCCGCATATGAGAGCAAATGCGTGGACTAGCCCCTGATCAAATTGGATATCTGAGTGATGAGCAGCTCGAAGGATGACTCACGAAGCTTATTTCCCTGCAGCGATACTCCCAAATATCGCACGGGAAAGGTGCCTTCCTGGAAAGGCAAAACCTCACGAATCGCCTGCTCCTCATCCTCCGGAACACCTGCCATGAACAAGTGAGATTTATCCATGCTCACCTCCAAACCTGACATTCGAGCAAAGAGATCAAGAGCCTTAGCAACAACTTCTGCGGAGGAGCGGTTGCCATAGGCGAAGATGATCAAGTCGTCCGCGAATGCCAGGTGAGTGACGCCTACTTTAGCACAATGCCGAGAGTGGTGCTTGTAGTTCTCTCTCACAGTCAGTCTCATAAAGAGGCAGAAGAAATAGTCCATGTAGAGAACAAACAACAGGGACGACAGTGGGTCCCCTTGATGCAAGTCCTTCTTACCGTCAAAGTACCCCTCCGGAGTGCCGTTGATCAAGATGGAGAATGAGATGGTGGTGACACATTCCATGATCCATCCTATCATACGCTGGAGAAACTTCAACCCTGTAAGAACTCCACGCAGAAAACCTTAATCCACCGAATCATAAGCCTTCTTAATATCCATTTTTATAGCCATTCTTATATACTGTCGATGCTTTGCCCAACCACAATTCTTCATTATCTCCTGAGCAAGCATTACGCAATCTCTCATCCTTCGATTCTTTATGAATCCAAAATGATTCTCAGCGACCAACTTATCCATAAGATCTGTCATACGTCCCATAATGATTATAGAAATAATCTTATATATCACATTGCAGCACGAATAGGGCAGAAGTCCCTAACAGTGGGTTCGTGCTTCCCTTTCGGGATGAGTGTAATAAACGTAGCATTCATCTGTCGCAGCAACTGCCCGGACTGAAAGAATTCCTGGACAGCGGCCACAACATCCGTTTCTACTACGTCCCACGCATCCCTGAAGAAGGAAGTCGTGTACCCATCCGAACCTGGAGCCTTGTCCCCGTTCATTCTTCAAACAATCCCCTTTATATCCTCGGCCGTTATAGGTGCTACAAGATCCTGTGCTTGCTGATCACTCAGCACAGCACCCTACTCGAACACACTATTGTCAATCTCCTCACAATCCCCTGCTGTGCCCAATAAGTCCCTGTAGAACGTAAGGAACTCTCCAATGACTTCATTCTTGGAGGAAGTGTGCCTTGTTTCGGTACGTATGGAGGGGATGATATTCCTTACGTTGTTAGACTTAATCTTCTTGTAGAAAAACTTTGTGGGTTTATCTTGGTTGATCAAATACTCTGCCTTGGCCATCTGAGAGAGGAGTAGGTGCTCGACGTGACACAAGAAGTTGACCCTCTTGGCTACGTCCTGAACTCTGTCCCATTTCTCAATGTTACTCGGATCAACATGGCTATCCAGCTGTAGGCTGTCAAGTTCCATTCTAGCTCTCTCTGCTCTCTCAGCGATGTGGCCGAAGTCTCTCTTGCCAAGCAGGCGTAACTTTGGCTTGAGGAGCTTCAGCCTGCGGCATACGCTGAATTGAGCCGTGCCCCAAATGTGCGAGTCCCATACCTCACGCACTGTATCCAAGTAGCCACTGCTAGTCTTCCACATGTTCACATATTTAAACGGTCTGCCCTTCGAGTGCTCTGCATTTATGCACCTCAACTTTCCACTAATGAATAGGGTATTAAACAATGCTCAAGTAAAGGTCTAATAAAGCTTTTTTTTATCAAGGTTTGCCAAAGAAAAAGCTTTTTAAGGCTCAAATGGGCTTACAATGATACATATTAACAGGTGATGCGTGTTTTCTTTGCACGCAAAATTAATCCCTAAGTATTAAGGATATCAATTGCAGCTTAGCAAGCGACTAAGTGAATATCGAACCCAAGGGACGACGTATTATCAATTTAATTATTTACTAAATTAATTATAACAAGTTGGCAATTAAGTTGGAGGTTTGAATTATTAATCCACTAACAATTAAATTAAATAACAAATAAAATAAAAGATCACTCGAAGAATACGAAAATGGATCAAGTATGAGAATTGGTAGTTCTAGGATAATCTAGTTTCACTCATTAATTTTCCTTTCATGTGTTGATGTCCGACTCTGCCTTGTGGAATATGAACGCATCACTAAACCATGTATATCTACTCTATAGACACAAGTAAACATGCGTGTAACACGTCTGAATAACCTCGGAGCAAGAGATATAATTCCACCCACCTTTCTAGGTACTATCAGTATCAATTATTTTCCTGGCCAATTGGTACTCTAACCCGATATGATCTCCCTTTATAGGTACTATAAAATTATCCTCTTTATCCTACTTAATAACCTAAATTCAATTCAATTAATAAGTATTCATTTTTGATTGTTCTAATGAAGCTTCGAAGTCCCCTCATTTAGAATCATAATATGTAATCCTACTCAGCAGTAAACGCACTCAATCAATAACCAAGATATGTATTCAGACTCTACATAACAGTTAATGATGCACAAAACGATCGTGAGTATGAATTAAAAAAGCACAATCATATATAAAATAAATCCACAAGTAGTGTTGTACGGAGTTTACACACGATAGTTCAATTAATTCGTAAAAACCTTTACAACCCTAGTTCTACCAAAAAGGCTCTAGCCCATGATGTTATGAAGAACAATCATGGGGGTTGGATAGATCTTACCTGGATGTCCGAAAAATACAAGATAAATTAGGAAACGAATAAAACCCAAGATGTAGGCGTCATCGCGTCCTCCTCCGTCTTGAATTCTCTTTTTAGTTCTCCTATTGATTCCACAGACAAATCTTCAAAGTGATGGATGGATGGAGAAAAGGATGTGGATGATGGTTGGGGGGTGAACCCCCCTTGTGGGGTGTAGTATGGTTGTGGCCTCTCTTATGGCTCTCTTGTTCCAATCTATTGTATTCTCCCCATATTTATGAATAATGAATAATGATGTGAAATATATATAGGTGTGAGAATATAATTAAATAAGGAAAGAAATATATATGGGTGAATCATGGAGGATTATGTGATAAGGAGATAAATTAGATAATTTTCGGAAATTATCTCTGGCAGCTGCGCGACTTCACAATTTTAAGCATAACTTGCTCGTCCCATCTCTGATTTGAGTGATTCTTGCACTCATGGGATCTTCTTTTCCTTGGCTTTCTCTGAATATAAAGAACTCACAGAAAATCCAAGATTTGTTGGTTTAACAAGCCATGTAAATAACACAGCTATTTTGTTCGGCACAGCTCGCGTGACGTTACCACTTTGATCATATCTCTCTCGTTTGGATTCTGATTGGGATGTTCTTGATGCCAAAACGATCCTCTTTTTAGTGGCTTTCCAACCATATATCACACTTCCCGTTCAGATCTCTACATGAATACAGAAAAAGTACGAAAATTGGATGTGAGTTTTCAGCATTCTTGCACAAATTGCACATTTTCTCCAACTTTGCACTTTTCATCATTTTTCCACCTAAAACACAATAAAACACCTCAAGTGCACCTTTTTCTCATATATAATAAATATAAAATACTTGTGCTAATATATAACAAGAATTTCCATCAAAAAGGTGTTCAATTGGACACTAAAACACGCTATTTTTCCACTCTCAACAATCCCCCAAACTTACCTATTGCTCGTCCCGAGGCAATAAAATAAAAATAAAAAGATAGAGAGAGTATGAAAATTAGCGGGAAAACGAGGACTATGACTCATACCATATTGAATATACAATTGTCCTCAACTTAGGTCATGCAACTTTCATTACATGTAATAATCAATTCATAACATATAAGTTAAGACAATCACCACCAATTCAAATGATCCATTGACATGCTCTCACGGGAAGTCGAACTCTAGTGTAAATATGTACACTTATGGATTAAGGTGTTTACGCTCAGATTCAATTCAAGTGAATGCGTAACCATAAGCTTGTCAAACGTCTCTTTACCACTAAAAGTATGATTCGACAATGGGATCAAAAAGAACTTTTCTTTTGGATGTAATGTTGGCTCTTTGGTAAGGGTAGGAAACATATTGATAAAGTGACTCAATTAGTAGAGAATTAAAACTGGAGATCTTTTGTACTGCAAATTTTTACACTTCAAGCCTATTCAGCTTCATGCTCTTCTAATTTTCTTTTCTCTCCTTTTTCTTCAAGCTCAACACTTTTTCTTTCTTTTCTTTTTTCTCGAGGTACCAGTTTCGGGCACTACCCCTAAGCAACTTATTTTTAAGCTCATAATCACTTGTACAACTCTAAATATTTTATTCTTTCCAAACTCCATCAAAATCAACTTCACACACTTTGACAGCATTTAATTCTCTACTAAATATAGGAATTTAAGGCTCAAATAGGATATCAAAGTGGCTATCTTCGTAGGTTGCCAAAGAAATAAGGCTTTTAGGCTCAACGAGGTTAACTACGGATAAACATCATTCGGTAGGAAATTATTTGGCTAAGTGACTTATAAATTCAAGGATGGCCTTAAATCATCTCCCATCATCTAATACACATATAGTTTTAAGTAAGACAAGAGGCAAGTTGTAGAATGCATACACAAGAACGATACTCACCAGAAAGAAATATCATGTGATTATGTACATGATCAACGAGGCTCAAAATCTCACATGGTTTTTAACAAGTAACAGAGCACTTTTCATAGTATGTAATATCCCACAAGTACACATAGAACTTCATATCACAATATAACTCAAGTACACTTCATTCATCAATTTCAAGAGCTCATGAATTTCAAGCACAATTTAAATATTTACGCTCACATGGATCACAAGACCATGATCACAATACTTCCACTCCATAAATTAAAAGTACACATAAAAATTAGAATAAGGAAACGAGGGCACCTGATTTTTTTCTTCTTCAAAATCATCACGAGCTCCTCGAGTCAAAGCCTTAATGTAGAACTCGTCTTGCCACTCTTTTACCTTTTTCTATCATCAAAGCTCAAACACTCATCATCATAGGATTCATCAATAATAAAATAGGAGAACTATAAGAAAGAATTAATTGACTAATCTAATCGACTCCACACACTAGACACACCACTGAACACTAGGCAAATTGCAAAAAATTGACACATCAAAACCGATTAATGTTTCAATATACCGCAAAAAATAACTCCCCTAGCAAACATTACAAAGAAAAGATTATACTCTTGGTGCTTCAATTAGGTAAGAACATTACACCCCCCAAACTTAGTAAAAACGCAAGTTGAAACTAAGTTTGCAAAGAGATGTAATTGCCGATTAGTAAGCACCATAAATATAAAAATTTCTTACTCACATAAAAGAAATAAAGCAATAAAACGGAAGGGCAAGCCCCCAACAGGCGCTCATGTTTAACGTCGGAGAGTCATGACAGAATACCACTTTGTAGACTACTGGATCAGAGGACGGTCTTCTCACATCATTACCTTCAAGTACTTTCTCTCCCTCTTCTTGTCTACACTCAACACCTCACCTTTCTTGGTCACAAAAGTATGATCCTTAGAATCACCTTCCTCCCATGGCTGTCTAAACTCCTCCTTGTCAATCTTCCAATCATATTCAGAATCATTTGTCTTAGAAAAATCAAGATTAAACAAGTAAGAAATCACATCTATGCTCTTGCACGATTGAGTCTCCACGGGCATCTTCATTGCTTGAAGGTTCGACTCAAACGGTTGGTCGAATGGCTTTCTTGGGCATGATTGCGCAGTCTCACGGTTTTGAGCATAACTTTCGCATCCGACCTCCGATTGAGTTGATTCACCCGCGAAAATGATCCTCTCTTCCGTGGCTTTCTGATGGACTAACTTTGGAGCTGATTCAACTAGGATTCGACCTGTAGGTCTGGTCGAATTGAAGTCTTCTTGATCGAATTGACCTTCTGTATGAATTTTGTCCTCCGATTCGACCTGAGGGCCAGGTCAAATTGAAGAGGTCTTGGTCGAATCGAGCTTCTGATGAAACAGGATGCTCCGGAGGGTAGGATTCGACCTCAATTCGACCAGAAGGTCTGGTCGAATTGAGGCTCTGTTGCTTCCAAATCACATTCGGGTGCCTCATTCGACCTCACCTGTTGAATTTGACTTGATGTGTTGGTCGAATTGGGGTCGAATTGAGCTCCAAACATCTCTAATTTCAATTTCAGCCTCATCGGTCCCTCGTACTGTATTCCAAACCTCAATGTGATGGCATTATTCTCCAATGTTTGTGTCAAGTGATTCACATTTGTGGCCATCTGCCCCATCATCAAGGTAAGGTTCTTCAACTGCTTAGATAAATCTGTATGGTTTGCATCAGTTTTCGCCTCTAGCTTGGCCCTTAGACGATTAACCCTTGCATCATTCTCAGCCATGTATCGATTGAAGGTATCTTTAACACTCTTCACTTCTTGCTGCTGCTTGATACTAGGCCCCCTTTGTGTCAACTTTGTAATATGCCTTTGTTGGGATTCTAGTAGCTTGTTAATGTTAGCTAAACTAGAGACGATCTAATCATCCCTATTTGGCTTCACCACTTGATGTTCAACCTGCGCTACATTTCCAAGTACATATGATCCTCCATCTCTCTCTACAGGCTAGTCACGTGAATTCATAGAGATGGCTTCAAATAACTTTTCTGCTTCAAGTGCTATTTTAGATAACAGCGCTCCTCCTGATGATGCATCAATAAAAATACGCGACTTATAATCCAATCCATAGTAGAAGATGCTTATGTACTCAGCCTTAGATATTCCATGTTGTGGGCACCTCCTGAGCATATCTTTAAACCTATCCCACGCCTCATAAAATTTCTCACCATGATTCATCACAAATTGGATGATCTCTTGCTTCAATCTTAAGATCATTGAGGGTGGCATGTATCTCTCCAAGAACTTCTGCTGCAGTTGGTCCCATGTGGTGCAGTCAGCTACATCAAGAGTGTCATACCAAGCTTCCGCCTTATCTATCAAAGAGAACTTGAATAAGGTGATTCGCCTAATATTATCATTAGCTCCAGCTCCTTTTTGAGTGTTTGCATAACCAAAAAATCTTCGGAGATATTGATATGGATCTTCAAAATAAATCCATAAAAGGGATTTTTCTCCACCATGTTAATAAGAGCGGGATGTATCTCAAAATCATTATCTTCCCCCTTGCTCCTATCAACCCCATGTTACCAATTCCATAGTTCGTGAGAATTTTACGTATGGCAGCATTATCCGGATTCTGCCTTGCTCCGGCCATGTTTAGCTCAATGTGTTATTCCTTCCTTTCTTTTCTTTCCTTTTCCTAGTGCACAACTAGAAAAATTCAAGGTTAGATAGAAAATAAATAATCACAAATAAAAGAAAAAAAATCTTAATCAAATTAGAAATAATAAAATCAATAATAACAGTCGTCCCCGAAAATGGCACCAAGAACTTGATGCGCGTTTTCTTTGCATGCAAAATTAATCCCCAAGTATTAAGGATATCAATTGCAGCTTAGCAAGTGACCAAGTGAATATCGAACCCAAGGGACGACGTATTATCAATTTAATTATTTACTAAATTAATTAAGACAAGTTGACAATTAAGTTGGAGGTTTGAATTATTAATCTACTAACAATTAAATTAAATAACAAATAAAATAAAAGATCACTCGAAGAATACGAAAGTGGATAAAGTAGGAGAATAGGTAGTTCTAGGATAATCCAGTTTCACTCATTAATTTTTCTTTCGTGTGTTGATGTCTGACTCTGCCTTGTGGAATATGGACGCATCACTAAACCATGCATATCTACTCTATAGACATAAGTAAACATGCGTGTAACACGTGTGAATAACCTCGGAGCAAGAGATATAATTTCACCCCCCTTTCTAGGTACTATCAGTATCAATTATTTCCCTGGCCAATTGGTACTCTAACCCGATATGATCTCCCTTTATAGGTACTATAAAATTATCCTTTTTATCCTACTTAATAACTCGAATTCAATTCAATTAATAAGTATTCATATGTGATAGTTCTAATGAAGCTTCGGAGTCCCCTCACTTAGAATCATAACATGTAATCCTACTCAGCAGTGAACGCTCAATCAATAACCAAGATATGTATTCAGACTCTACATAACAGTTAATGATACACAAAACGACCGTGAGTATGAATTAAAAAAGGACAATCATATATAAAATAAATCCACAAGTAGTGTTGTACGGAGTTTACACACGATAGTTCAATTAATTCGTAAAAACCTTCACAACCCAGTTCTACCAAAAAGGCTCTAGCCCATGATGTTACGAAGAACAATCATGGGAGTTGGATAGATCTTACCCGGATGTCCGGAAAATACAAGATAAATTAGGAAACGAATAAAACCCTAGATGTGGGCGTCGTCACATCCTCCTCTGTCTTGAATTCTCCTCTTGGTTCTCCTCTTGATTCCACAGGCGAATCTTCAAAGTGATGGATGGATGGAGGAAAGGATGTGGATGATGGTTGGGGGGGATTGAAACCCCCTTGTGGGGTGTAGTATGGTTGTGGCCTCTCTTATGGCTCTCTTGTTCCAATCTATTGTTTTTCTCCCCCTATTTATGAATAATGATGTGAAATATATATGTGTGAGAATAGAATTAAATAAGAAAATAAATATATGTGGGTAAATCATGAAGGATTATGTGATAAGGAGATAAATTAGGTAATTTTCGGAAATTTTTAAAAATTCTCAGAAAATCTCGCTGGAAGCTGTGCGACTTCACAATTTTAAGCATAACTTCCTCGTCCCATCTCTGATTTGAGTGATTCTTGCGCTCACGCGATCCTCTCTTCCTTGGCTTCTCTGAATATAATGAATTCATAGAAAATCTAAGATTTGTTGGTTTAACAAGCCATGCAAAGTAACACAGTTGTTCTATTCGGCACAGCTCGCGTGACGTTACCACTTTGATCATATCTCTCTCGTTTGGATTCCGATTGGGGTGTTCTTGACGCCAAAATGATCCTCTTTTCAGTGGTTTTCCAACCATATATCACACTTCCTGTTCAGATCTCTACACAAATACAGAAAAATTACAAAAGTTGGATGTGCATTTTCAGCATTCTTGCACAAATTGCACATTTTCTCCAACTTTGCATTTTTCATCCTTTTTCCACCTAAAACATAATAAAACACCTCAAGTGCACCTTTTTCTCACATATAATAAATATAAAACACTTGTGCTAATATATAACAAGAATTTCCATCAAAAAGGTGTTCAATTGGACACTAAAACACGCTAATTTCCACTCTCAACAACAGGTAAGGTAGAATTTAGGCTAAGTGACTTGATTACACAATGATGGCCTAAGATCATATCCTAGCAATTTCTCAATCATAAGTCTCACACAAGACGCCAAGCCAAGTTCTAGAATACGGTCATATGAACGATTCCCTCAAGAATAAATAATCACGAACTAGCATGATTTAAATGGCTCAAATCCTCACATGGGTAATTAGATTCCTAATTACTCCTTAAAGTAAATAACCAAGATCAATTTCACAATAAATTCACATACTTATCAACCATACATGCTTCTAATCAATAAAAATTAACACATGAAAAATATGAATGCATCATACTAAACCAAGAACCCCTCATAGCAATACAATCCATACAAGTATAGTCACTTCTCAATCTAACATCCAATCAATTCAATATACGTACATGCCACTCAAACCACAAATATCCATCCTATAAAGAGAAAAAGAGAAGGGGATGAGATGAAACAGACAAAGACAAAAACCTGGTGCATCCTACTCCTCTGGAGCATTATCATCATCGCTCGCACCCTTTTTGTCATCACCATTCATCTCCATGCGCAATCGATCTACATCTCTATGAAAAGCAGTGAGATTCATATCCATCATGTGCTCATGAGCAAACAACCTCTCCAATCTCTGATCCATCTCCACATAGTTATGCTGCAGTGTGTTGTACTTCCCATCCAGTGCTGCGAAGTTTGCATTTACCAATTCCAGCTACCTATTTGTCTCCTGCTGGTTCACATTCAGTGTAGCGAACTGCTCATGAATCAACCTAAACTGCTCCTGCAAATAAGCATCTGGACCAGCCCACTGCTGCTGTGGCACCGCTGTAATGGGTCGTGGTGGCCTCTCATGTGGCTGTGGATCTCCAATCTCCGGATCCACCTGATCCTCTCCAAGCTCCTGTTGCTGCTGTGGATGTGGCTGAAAACTCCCCTCGTCTACAATTCTTTGCAACTCCTCCATCATCCCCTCAGCATACATCTGAGCTACAGTCCTCCAATCACCCTTTGTCAAACAAGTGATGGAGATAGCAGTGTGCCCGAGGGTGTTCATCAACATGTTCCCCTCATTTCGAATAGTATTCAATACACCCAAATCATAAGGGAACATAAAAGTAAAGGGCTTCGATCCCCTTGTGAAGAACCAATCTCCATCTCTCAGATGGGCAAATCCTCCCTTCACACATGTGCTCATCACCAAATTGGGATCCTCCAGGATAGGTGAAATGCCAGTGAAGTCCATATGATAGTACTCAGCAATCGAGGTAAGCAACCCTCTTATGTTCACTCTTTGAAATGGAGAACACCTGAACCTAATAAGCTGATAAATAAGGTATGATCCCATATTGAACCTCACTCCATTGAGCATACACCAGAGGATATATAATTCTCCCCTCGACATACAGCTTCCCTCAGACCGAGCAAATAGTGTGTTTCTCAACACTCGATCCATGTATCGGAGCACCAGATTCTGAATCAACGAAGCACGAGCACTGCTAGTCTTGTAATCTACATCCTCACCAGAAATTTCTCTCCAGAATCTGTTAGCATTGAAGTACCCATTCTCAGCCCTTGAAATTCCCCCAGGAGTCTGAAACAAGATATTCAAATCCTCTGCTGACCATGTCCTATGCTCACCTCCAAGCTGAAACGAACACATATACAGAAGGTTGCTCGAGACCTTCTTCACAGTAATCGAAAATAATACTTCAACAGTTACATGGAAATAAGTAGGCTTTTTCAACTCCATGAAGTGACGAATTCTAACTTGATCAAACATCCACAGGATATCGTCTCGAATGCTTATGGTAATCATCTCCATCATCTTGATACCTCGTTCGAACAATCTTAACCGACACATCTTCCCATTTCTCCTTGATCTCATCCCATTCATTTATCCGAATCTTAAAATTCATAGGCAACCGCTCTTATTGCCTTATCTTCTTTGTCACTGCATTTTCACAAGACGGTCTATCTTGCCTTTTCTTGGATCGAAGCTCGGCTTCCTTTCCTTTTCCTGAAAATAATACTTCAATACAACAACCAAGGAAGGAAAACCAAACTAATGCATTTAACTCTACTCAAGACTTCAAGTTTTTCAATGCATAGTCGAACCAAACAAGCATGCTCCATCCTAACGATCCATCAATTCAATTCACATGCTTATTCACCCTCATTCCAATCATGAATACGATCAACAAACGATTTAACCAACCAAAAGCATGCATTACTATTCAAACACTTTTCTAGCAATTCAACATGCTTCATCTTAAACTACTCACATTCCTCATAACTTCACATAATCAACATGGTTCAATTTAATACAATCAATCAAAATCAAACCCAACAACAATTCATACGAAATTATGCACCAAAAATCCAAACCATACCATGAATCTATAAAAAACTTAGTTTAATCAACATACCCGCTTATAATCGACGATTAGAACTTCAATCCTAGGGCATTATGGTTGAGAAAACAGGCCATGGCTTAGAATGAACAAGTGTGATAATTCTTCATAAATCACAACGAACCCTAGTTTTACAACTAGATTGCTCCAAAAACACGATGAATTGAATGAAATGTGTGTGGATTGTGGTTAGAACTGATCGAAATCCACTAATTTTGGAGTTTGGAATGCAGGGGTTTCGATTCGGAATGAATTCGGGTGGAGGTGGTGTGTGAAGTGCTCGAATGAATGTGAAAAACAGGGTTAAAATTGACTTACCTGGCCTCGATTTGACAAATCCGAGTGGTCGAATCAGATTGACATGGTTGAATCCTTGGTCGAACTCCTTTGCTGGACAACCCATAATCACGATTCGACCACCGTTCGACCAAGTGCTTTAGTTGAACTCTTCTATCGTGTTCGAACTTGACTATTTAAAACTTTCAAGTTCGCGATTTGCCCTCACTTCGACCAACCATTTGGTCGAACTAATAACATTTTGGTTGAACCCTTCTGTACAACTTTTTGATTACCAGTTAGATGTCCTCCTTTGGTCGAACACCTGATCGAACTCTCCACTGCTTGGATGAATCGACCTGTAACGAAGTCTCTGATCTCCAGTTCGACCAGGGCTCTCGCGTTCGACCTGCATGTCTAGTCGAACTTACCCCCTGATGCTCCAAACTCGAATTTTCTTCATCCCCTGCATACTTTAAGCTAAAAAATGAACAATAGGTACCAAAATAGACCAAAACTAGCTCGAGAATCAATCTTAAACTTGACATCCATAAGTAACTCCGCATATGAAACTCAAAAACAACACCAAACACCACAAAACATTAGGCAAATTGCAAAAAATCGACACACCGATATGCCGCAAAAAATCAACTCCCCTAACAAACGTTACAAAAAAAATTATACTCTTAATGCTTCAATGAGGTAAGTACATTACACTCCCCCAAATTTAGTAGAAACTAAAGTGAATCTAAATTTGCAAAGAGATGTAATTGCCGACAATTAAGCACACGTCAAATATAAAAATTTCTTACTCACACAAAAGAAACAAAGCAATAAAACGGGAGGAAAAGCCCCCAACAGGCGCTCATGTTTAACGTCGGATAGTCACGACGGTACCAATCTAGTACAAGGTATCCTCAAAGACGATGCAAACATCATCTGGCGACTTGTAATGCTTCAATCGATGCTCATTCGCTGCGACAATATCCCCATCTTTGTCCATAAGCTCAAAACTCTCCCCTCCGCAGGCTCTATGGATAATGAACGGCCCCGTCCACTTTGATTTCAATTTTTCTGCGAAAAGCTTCAAACGAGAGTTAAAAAGTAATACCTCATCACCTTGCTTGAACTCCTTGTATGAGATCTTTGAATCATGCTATTTCTTCATTCTTTCCTTGTAGATCTCCGAGTTCTTATAAGCTCGATTTTTGAACTCATCCAATTGATTGATATGAGTCATCCTCAACTCCTTTTGATCCTTCAAAGACAAGTTCAAACTCCTCAATGCCCAAAAAGCTTTATGTTGAATCTCTATGAGTAAGTGGCACGACTTCCCATAGACGATTTGATATGGTGATATATCCAACACCGTCTTGTAAGCAGTTCAGAACCCCACACAACATCATCGAGCTTCATAGCCCAATCCTTTCTTTTGGTTCTGACTACTTTCTCCAATATTTTTTTCACTTGTCGGTTGGAGACTTCAGCTTGCCCATTCGCTTGAGGGTGATAGGGTGTAGTAACCCTATGCTTGACTCCATAATCCTTAAGCACCTTTTCAAGAAGTTTGTTGACGAAGTGAGACTCTCCATCACTCACTAGTGCTCTAGGAACTCTATAATGGGCAAAAATATCTTTCTTCAAGAAAGATAAAACAGTCCTTGAATCGTTCACGCGAGTGAAAATGGCTTCCACCAATTTAAAAACGTAATCCACTGCTAAAAGGATGTAAAGAAATCCATTAGATGGGGAAAAAGCCCCATAAAATCGATCCCCCATACATCAAAGATCTCGACAACAATGCTTGGCTGAAGTGGCATCTCATCTCGTCGATGTATGTTCCCCATCCTTTGGCATCTATCGCATGTCGCCACATAAGTTTCACAATCTTTAAACAAGGTCGGCCAATATAGAGCAGATTGAAGTACCTTTGCTGCTGTCTTTTGAGCTCCGAAGTGCCCCCCATTAGGTTGTGCGTGGCAAAAATCAAGTACACTCTCCATTTCCATCTCGAGCACACACCTACGGACTATGGAATCCGTACTTATCTTGTAGATAAACGGATCATACCATATAAAAGTCTCAACATCCCTCTTGAATTTCGCAAGTTGATATCGGTTGAGATCTCTAGGAATTTCACCTATGCAATGTAGTTCACATAATCCACATACAATGGATCCATCCCTTGAGCATCCACTACACTTACTCTTTCAACTCCTTCAACAAGCACCGCCATTATCTTCTTATCAGGAAACATCTCTTCAATATAATCAAAAGAATAATCACAGTGCTCCCTTGTCTCCAACCTTGATAGGTGATCATCCAAAACATTCTCAGTATCCTTTTTATCTCATATCTCCATATAAAATTCCTGCAGAAGAAGAATCCATCTAATGATCCTTGGTTTTGTTTCCTTCTTCTCCATCAAGTATCAGATCGCAGAATGATCCGTATACACTATCGTCTTCATGCCAACCAAATACTGTCGAAACTTGTTGAACGCATACACCACAGCTAGAAACTCCTTTTCAGTCACCGTGTAGTTCTTTTGGGCAGCATCAAAAGTTTTACTTGCATAGTAAATGGCGCAGAACTTTTTATCCTTCAACTGCCCAAGCACCACTCCAAGTGCTAAATCACTCGCATCACACATAAGTACAAACAGCTGAGTCCAATCCAGTGTAATCAAGATAGGTGCAGTAATAAGCACCTCTTTTAAAACCTGAAAAGCTGTTAGACATTCATCATCAAAAGCAAAAGGAACATCCTTTACAAGTAAATGAGATAAGGGCTTGGAGTATTTCGAGAAGTCTTTTATGAATCTTCTATAGAAACTGGCGTGTCCAAGGAAGGACCACACTTCTCTTTCATTAGTAGGTGGAGGAAGCTTCTCAATTGCCACCACCATTGCTATATCTACCTGCAATCCCTTGGCCAAAATATGATGGCCAAGAACAATCTCATCTTTTACCATGAAGTGGCATTTCTCCCAATTCAAGACAAGATTAGTATCTTGGCATCTCTTCAAAACAGTAGCAATGTTAGATAAACAAATATCAAAAGAGGAACCAAATACAGAAAAATTATCCATAAACACCTACATGATCTTTTCTATCAACCCATCAAATATGGCCATCATGCAACGCTGAAATGTAGCAGGCGCATTACATAATCCAAAATGCATCTTTCTAAAGGCAAAAGTTCCATAAGGGCAAGTAAAAGTAGACTTTTCTTGATCCTCGGGTGAAATCATAATTTGATTATAACCCAAGTACCCATCCAAAAAATAATAAAACTCATACCCTGCACGACGATCAAGCATTTGATCCATGAAAGGAAGGGAAAAATGGTCTTTGCATGTATTTTCATTCAGTTTCATGTAATCCGTACACACACGCCATCTCGTAGGAATTCTAGTGGCTAAAGTCTCACCATCTTCGGCTTTCACTATAGGCATGCCCCCTTTTTAGCGACAACATGTAATGGAGTCACACGGGGACTATCACTAATAGGATAAATAATTCTTGAATCAAGCCACATTAAGATTTACTTCCTAATCACTTCTTGAATAGTGGGATTCACCCTCCACTGATTCTGAATGCTACTCTTGTTCTTACCTAACAATCTTATTCTATGCATGCAATAGAAAGGACTAATCCCCTTTAAATCATCAAGAGACCAACCAATCACAGATTTTTACTTTCTAAGCACATCTAACAATTTCTCATGTTTATCATCATCACGGGAAGAAGATACAATTATAGGATATTTTTCATTGTCACCTAGGTAGGCATACTTCAAGTGCTCCGGTAACGGTTTCAACTCCTCTTTCTTCTCTTCCTGAGGTGCACTCTCTCTATCCAATGACAAGTACTTCCTAGTCCACTTGAGCTCTTCAATTTTGGCCCTTGTCGACTCATACCTGTCATCACCCAAAGCAAGCAAGTTTTCAAGAAATTCAATACATACCTCATTGGAGAGTTCATCTAGCTCAGTAGTAGGAAAAGTAAGAGACTCTGCCAAACATGTCTCAAGAGGATCCTTCGAAAGAATCAAAGACATGTCTTCCTTCACTCTCTGCTCCACTACATCAATATTGTAACACTGCATCTCCATTGGCATCTTCATTGCTTTGTCAAGGTTAAATAGGACCTCTTCTTTATCCATCCTTAGCCGCAACTCACCCTTCTGCACATCTATCATGGCTCTCGCAGTAGCAAGGAAATGTTTCTCTAAGATAAGAGGGACATTATCCTTGTCATCTTCCATCTCCAGCACTAGAAAATCCACAGGAAATACTAGCTTCTCTACTTCGACAAGAACGTCTTCGATCACTCCCTTTGGAAAAGTCATAGACCTGTCCACTAGTTGTAGAGCAACTGTCGTGGGGGTTAACTCCCCCAAACCAAGCATTTGAAAGGTGGACAACGGCATCAAGTTGATGCTTGCCCCAAGATCACACAAGGCTCGACGTACCGGCCCCTTTCCAATTTCACATAAGATTGTGAAGCTTCCCGAATCCTTCAACTTAATTGGCAGCTTCCTCTGAATGATCGAGCTACAGTTCTCAGACAAATTCACCATCTCAATTCCTTTCAAACTTCTCTTATTCAAAAGAATATCCTTCAGAAAGCAGGCATAATACGGCATCTCCAATATAGCTTCAGAAAAAGGAATGTTCAAACTTATTTTGTTTATGATTTCTGAAAACTTCTTGAACTTCTCTTCTAATCCCTTCTAAACTAGCTTGAGAGGAAAGGGCGGAGGTATCTTTGTTTTGGGAATCCCTCATTCATCATGTTCAGCCTTCCCCGCTTTATCCTTTTCGGCTCTCAATCTCTTAGCTCTTTCCCACTTCTTCTCTGCTATATATAATCTCAGTATTCTGCTCTTTAGAAGACACTAGAGTAGTTTCAACATCATGCGAAGCATTCAATGCAGAAAATGGTATAGAACGGGAGAGTTCGACCTGAGTTCGACCTGGTTAGGTAGTTGAACTCGGTGAGTAGTGGTCAAACTGGACATCTGAAAGTTTGTTCTTCTCCTTACAGGCTGGTTCAACTAGGGTTCGATCAACTGGTGTGGTCGAATCCAAGCGATCATGGTCGAATCTAGCTTCAGATAAAACAGAGTGCTTTGGACAGTGGAGTTCGACCTCAGTTCGACTAGAGGCTCTGGTCAAACTCACCTATTTTTGGTCGAACTGGTCTTCTGACTCCTCTGAACGTCGCCAGGTGCTGAGTTCTACCTCTCCTATGCAGTTCGACCTGCATGTCTGGTCGAATTGGGGTCGAATCGGGCTCCTAACACTTTAGACTTCAATTCCGGCTTCATCGGTCCCTCAGACTGCGTTCTAGACCTCAATGTAATAGCGTGACAAGACTTTGGATTCTCAATACTTTGCGAAGGTAGCTTTCCTTTCTCAATTGTTTTAGTCAATTTATTTACATTTCCAGTCATCTCTCCCATTAACAACGTAAGGTCTTTTACTTGCGTAGACAAATCCTTATGATGACCATCAATCTTTTTCTCTAACTTGGCCTCAAGACGGTCTACTCTTGCATCATTCCTTGCCATATACATGTTCACAGAATCCTCAAAGCCAGGCTTTCCTTCTTCCACTTTAGCTCCCGGATCAACGCCAATAGGAGGATGCATCGCATTATTCGGATTGCTCCATGAAAACTCCGACCTCCTTGGTTGTTGATAACCACCCAAGGGATCACGATTGTTGTAGTTCCCTTGATAGTTTCGGTTTCCTTGATTTGGGTACCTAGTTCCTTGAATACTTTGACCCATGGCGTAATTTGCCTCCTTGATCTCCTCTTGGCTAGCTCCTTCAAAGCCACCATCCTACTGCATCATTAGTACTCTCTGAGATAAATCCTTGATCTGCTTTTGCTGAGACTCTAGTAGCTTGCTAATATTAGTCAAGCTAGAGACGATCTCATCATCTCTTCCCGACTTCACCATAGTATGCTCAATCTGTGCTACTTTACCAAGGACATAAGTGCCTCTCACTCTATCAGTCGGCCAATCTCTAGAGTTCATCAAAATATCTTCAAAAAGCTTCTCGGCCTCATTGTGTGACTTAGTAAGAAGTGCTTCATTAGAAGAAGCATCAAGTAAAACACGAGAATCGCAGTCCAAGCCATTATAGAAAATACTGATATATTGTGCTTTAGATATCCCATGTTGTGGACACTTCCGAAGCATGTCCTTGAATCTGTCCTAAGCTTTATGAAACTTCTCATTGCCATCGATAAAAAATTGATTGATTTCTTGCTTCATCTTGAACACCTTTGAAGGTGGCATGTATCGCTCCAGGAATTTCACTTTCAACTTCTTCTATGTATCACATTCAGCAGCATCAAGATTATCGTACCAATCTCTCACCTTTTCATTCAGCGAGAACTTAAACAGTATGATCTTCCTCGCATCCTCATGAGCTCCTGCATCTTTTTGTGTGTTTGCATACCCAAGGAACTTATTTAGATGTTGCTGAGGATATTCGAATGTTCCTCCAGAGAAGGGACTCCTTTCAATCATTGTGATAAGAGCAGGGTGTAGATCAAAATCAGCTCCGATTCCTCTTGCTCCTAACAACCTAGCATTACCTGTTCCGTTGTTCTTAAAGACTCCCCAGATGGCAAGTGTGTTCGGATCTGCTGCCATGTTGATTGCTTCAACTTCCAAATTTACTTCGGTTACAGCTTCAATCGTTTGTGAATTCATCACGTCAACTTCAATTCCTAAGTTAAGAGCTTCAGTTGGGTCTACTTTCTTATTCTTATTCTTCTTCTTCTTCCTCGACGATGCTCCGATCTCTGGATTATACGGCTCTAATTCACCTTTCTTTGATCTTGTGAGCATACACCTAAGAAAAATAAGTATTAGAAATCAAAAACAAGAATAATAATCTCAATTAAATTAGAAATAATCAAAAGATATTTAATGTCATCCCCGACAACGGCGCCAAGAACTTGATGGGCATTTTCTCAAAACACAAAACTAATCCTCAAGTATTAAAGATATCAATTGGAGTTTCGAAAAGTGACCAAGTATTTATCGTACCCAAGGGACGGATTATTATCAATTCAATTATATTCTAATTAACTAAGATTATGTTGGTAAATTGGATTTGGTTTAATTGTGAAACTAAATAACATATAATTGAAATAACAAAATAAATAATCAAGCAATAGAGAAATTTCGGTTGTGATCAAGTAAGTAATTGAGTAGTTCTTCAGGTAATTCAGTTTTATTTATTAATTTCCTTTCCATGTGTAGACGTCCGACTCTGCCTGGTGGTTTATGGACGCATCACTAAACCATGCAAGCGTACTCTATAGACACAAGTAAGCAAGCGTATGACACGTGTGAATATCCTCGGAGCAAGACATATACTTCACCCCCCTTTCTAGGTACTATCATAATTAATTATTTCCCGTGCACTTAGTACTCTAACCCGATTTCTTTTTAGGTACTATGAAGCTATACTCTTTATCCTACTTATTAACCCGAATATGATTCAATTAACAAGTATCTATATAAGACAGTTCTAATAAGACCTCGGAATCCCTTCACTTAGAATTATAACATGCAATCTTGCTAAGCGGTGAACGCACTCAATCAATAACCAAGAGATGTATTCAGACTCTACATAACACTTAAAGATGCACAAAATGACCGTGAGTATGAATTAAAAAGGCACAATCTTATGTAGAATAAACCACAAGTAGTGTTGTACGAATTTTACACATGGAAATTCAATTAACTCATAAAACTTTCATAACTCTAGAACTACCGGAGCGGTTCTAGCCCATGATTGATCTAGGAACAATCATGGCTAGTTGGTATGATCTTATTTGACTCGCCAGACAAACCTCTCCTCACGACTCCTTCGGATGATGGTAGGGTTTGGTGAAGGATGGATGATGAATGCTTTTTTGTTCTCCTGCGAAAGCTTTTCTTTTATACTTGTAAACTCTCCTTACGGGCCTTGGATGGGCTTTTTGATCGAACATGCACTGAAGGTGTAAAAATACGAATTTGATAAGTTTCCAAATATTAATTTGACCAAACAAGTTGGTCGAACTCTTCCATGCAGGTCGAATCCATCTGTAACTTGGCCTCTGACTCCGGATTCGACCAGAGTGTTGGTCGAATTGAATGCTTTCTGGTCGAACAGGTACTGCTTCTGTTTAGGCTTCCGGTTCGACCACGGTTCGACCAAGTGGTTTGGTCGAACTCTCCTATTGTGGTCGAACTGCACTTTTCTGAGCTTAGTTCGACCAGAAGTGCTGGTCGAACTCCTTTCTTCTTGGTCGAATCCAACCCTTGTGTGGTCGAATCGCACCCCTGTTTCTTTCTCTTTTCGGATCCATTCACTTCCAACTCATTTTTCATCGAAAATCAACTCAAATAGCCTTGTAAACTCCCGATTCGTGACTTTCCACCATGTATAGCAATTCACATCAAATTACAACCATTTATTATACCATAAGTACACGAATCTAGGCTTGAAACTAGTGAATTTACACACTCATCAGAGGTGTGCTTGAGTTTTGATGAAAGAACAGGTAAAAGAGTGGCAAGATGAGTTCTACACTGAGGCTTTGACTTGGTCGAGTTGAACAACTCGAGGAACTCGTGCATACATTGAAGAAAAATCAGGTGCCCTCATTTTCTAATTCTAATTTTTATGTGTACATTTAATTCATGGAGTGAAAGGATTGAGTTTATATTCTTGGTGATTTATGTGAGCTTATATTGTTTTAAATTGTGCCTGAAATTCATATGCTCTTGAAATTGATGAAGGAAGTGTACTTGAGTTATATTGCGATATGAATTCTATATGTACTTGTGGGATATTACTTACCATGAAAGGTGATCTGTTACTTGTTAAAAACCCATGTGAGATTTTGAGCCTCATTGATCATGTTACATAATCACATGATATTTCTTTTCTGGTGAGTATCGTTCTTGTGCGTGTATTCTAGAACTTACCTTGAGTCTCCTTGAATACTCATAATTAATCTAGCGGATTATGGAAATGATATTAGGCCATCTTTGCTATTTAGCCTATTTTTCCCATATTCTTTACCTGAATTCATTAAATCCCTTGTCAGCCCATTTGAGCCTTTTTAAATTCATTCTTTTGATAGCCAATAAAGTTTAATTGAAGAGAGTGGTGATTTAAGGGATGATAAGGATGATGAAAGAATAGTCTTAAGGATGAAAAGAAAAATTCTTGGAGTAGTGCTTAAATCTAGTACTCCATTGAAACAAACACCCTAGGGTAGTGCTTAAGTTTAGTACCCTATGGAGGATGTGAGAGGTAGTGCCTGAAACTGGTACCTCAAAAGAAAAAAGAAAAAGAGAAAAAGGGTGAAGAAAAGGAGAATGATAGAGTTGAAAGAAAATTTTGAGCTTGAAGGAGAAAGATGGAAGAGTGTTGTGCTTAATTGAAGTGATGAGGAAAAAAAAGATTGAGAGAGACTGCCATTTGATCGATCCGAGTTTTGAGTCACTTGTCTATATATTTCCTACCTTAACCAAAGAGCCCACATTACAACCAAATAAAAAGACCTTTTTGATCCATGATTTGCTAGCTACAAGTAAAAGAAGAGTTGAGACAATAGGCAAGCTTATGGTTACTCATGCACTTGAATTGAATTTGAGCATAAACACCTTAACCCATAAGTGTACATCTTTTACACTTGAGTGCGAATGATATATCCTTCCCATGAGAACATGTCAATGGAGCATTTGAATTGGTGGTGATTGTCTTATCTTGTATGTAATGAATTGATCATTATATGTAATGAGAGTTGCATGACCTAAGTTGAGGACAATTGAATTGTGAATTATTTGTTTGTCATAGTTCTTATTTCCCCGCTAATTTTCTCTCTCTCTCTCTCTCTTTGTATTTTTATTTTGTTTCCTCGGGACAAGCAATGGGTAAGTTTGGGGGATTGATGAGAGTGAATATAAGCGTGTTTTAGTATCCAATTTAACACCTATTTATAGGAATTGATGTTATATATTAGCACAAGTGTCTTATATTTGATATATGTGATAAAAAGGTGCATTTTAGGTGTTTATTGTGTTTTAGGTTGAAAAATGATCAAAAGTGCAAAGTTGGAGAAAAGGTACAATTTGTACAGGAATGCTGAAAAACGCACGTCTAACTTGTGTAATATTTTTGTATTTTTTTGGAGCTCTGAATTGGAAGTGTGATACATGGTTGGAAAGCCACAGAAGAGAGGATCGTTGATGAGTATTTTCTCAACATACAAAATAATCCCCAAGTATGAAGGATATCAATTGTAGTCGTGACCAAGTGATTATTGAACCCGAGCGACGGATTATTATCAATTTAGTTATATTCTAATTAACTAAGACTATGTTGGCAAATTTGTTTGGAATAGTTACGAACTAAGTAATGAAGAATTTAGATAGCAAACTAAATAAACAAGCAATAGAGGAAATACGGTTGTGATCAAATAAGAAATTAGGTACTTCTTCAGGTCATCCAGTTTTACTTATTAATTTAATTTTCATGTGTTATTGTCCGACTCTGCCTTGTGTCTTATGGACGCATCACTAAACCATGCAAATTCACTCTATAGACACAAGCAAACAAGCGTATGACACATGTGAATATACTTGGAGTAAGAGATATAATTCACCCCCCATTCTAGGTACTATTAGTATCAATTATTTCCCGTGCACTTAGTACTCTAACCTGATATGATCTCCCTTTATATGTACTATGATGTTATACTCTTTATCCTACTTATTAACCCGAATAATATTCAATTAACAATTATCTATATAAGATAGTTCTAATAAGACTTCGGAATCTCTTCACTTAGAATTATAACATGTAATCCTGCTCAGCAGTGAACGCACTCAATCAATAACCAAGCTATGTATTCAGACTCTACATAACAGTTAATGATGCACAAAATGACCGTGAGTATGAATTAAAAAAGCACAATCTTGTATAAAATAAACCACAAGTACTGTTGTATGGAGTTTACATATGGAAATTCAATTAACTCATAACCTAGAACTACCAGAGCGGCTCTAGCCCATGATTGATCTAGGAACAATCATGGTTGATTGGTATGATCTTACTTGACGCGCCAAACGAACCTCTCTTCATGACTCCTTCGGATGATGGTAGGATTTCAGTGATGGATGGATGATGAATGATGTGTGTCTTCTTTTCTCCTGCGAAAGCTCTTCTTTTATAGTCATGAAACCTCCTTATGGGCTTAGGATGGGCTTTTGCTTGAAGCACACGTCAAATTTGGTAAAAGACATCCTGAATTACCATAAATAGCAGCAGCAAGAATCCGTTCGACCACGCCGTGACTGGTCGAGCAAGGCCTCCAACTCGAGCAAAGGTCGAGCAAGCTCACTGCAAGTTTTTGCACATTTTGTTCGACT
Source organism: Pogostemon cablin (assembly GCA_023678885.1). Lineage (NCBI taxonomy): Eukaryota > Viridiplantae > Streptophyta > Magnoliopsida > Lamiales > Lamiaceae > Pogostemon > Pogostemon cablin. The sequence continues at coordinate 16,960,787 of CM043004.1, forward strand.
TCACTCATCTTCTCGACCAAGATAATTCTGGTCAGGCAACATCTCCAAGTCGAGCAAGTTCTCTGGACAAATCTGCATAATCTGCTCGACTTGGTCACCTTGTTCGACCAAAGTGATGATGGTCGAAAAAGGTCTTGAAGTCAAACAGCCTTCGAAAATTGCCTCAAAAATCGTGTCTTCTAATTTTGAGCCTTTAAGACCTGTTTTCCTGTACAAATATGCTTAAAAAGCCCTTGTACCCTCTGATTCATGCCTTTTTCGTAAACAAATCGATTCGTCTCAATAAAAGACTCAATCGTGCTCAATTCCCACACAAATCAGAGCCCAAAATACGTAAATCTACACTCTCATCAAATCCCCAAACTTACATGTTGCTCGTCCCGAGGCAATGAAAATCAAAACAAATCCAGAGAGTGTAATCACGAGATCAAGCACAACCTATCCTAACACATGTAATTATAACAATTCAAAACATGCAATCCATCACACCTTTCATTCACGCAAAAACATCAATTAATCACAATACTTCTACAAGTGCTAAGTCATCTAGCACATGGGTAAGTGTTTACTCTCTCTCTCTCAAGTATAAAAGATGTATACTTTATGGTTAATATCGACACTCAATTTCAATTCATATACTCCCGTGACCATAAGCTTGACAAGGGTCTCAAAAATCCATCTATAACTATTTCAATACTAGGATCACAAAGGACTTGCATATAGGTGGTAATGTTGGCCCTTTGGTAAAGGTAGGAGAATTTAGATAAGTAACTAAATTACTAGTAAAGAAGTACCTTTGAAAATTGCTTTTCAACTGCTTCCTTCTTTTCACCTTCTTCCTTCTTATAATCACTTCAATTTGTGCTTTCTTCATCTTTACTTGGATCAGCATCTCTTCTTCGCAGTAGAATACTAATTCCGATGTTCTTCAAGTATAAGGGTACCAATTTCGGGCACTACCCTTTATAGCATTCGGGATACCGATTTCAGGCACTATCCCTTGCAAGATTTAACATCTTGTCTCTTGATTCTTATTACATCAAACCCCTCCTTCCTATTTCTCTTCAAAACTTCATATAGCATTTATTTACCCGCACTCTTTGCTAGTAATAAGTGTTCAAGGCTCACAAGGTAAACAGTTATTTATCAACGGCTTGCCAAAAAAAGCTTAAAGGCTCAAAAGGGCTTCCAATGATAATCATATAATAAGGTAGGATAAATTTGGCTAAGTGACTTAATCAACAACAATGGCCTAAGATCATTTTCTAGCATCTATCAATTATAGACTTCAAACAAGACTCCAAATCAAGTTCTAGAATACGAGTATATAAACGACTCTCAAGAATAAACTATCATGCTTATAGCACTATTAAAGGCTTAAATCCTCACATCGTAATAGAATCTTAAGCACTCTTCAAAGTATGCAATCAATATCAATTTTCTATGAACTACAAGTAAAAATAGAACATGCTCGTCATCAACAAATCAACATGTATCAAAATAAGGCACATGCATAACATGAACAATCCTCATCACTAAACAATCCAAAGCAAATCCATGTAAACATCCAACAATCAATCACCCAATCAATTATCAAGTACATGCCACCCACACATGAATCATACACTACACCCACAGCAATCAAGTCTCTACCTGTAAAGTGTAAAAGAGAATAGGGATGAGAAGAATAAGAAAAGATAAAAGACCTGGCAACTCTACTCCTCCGGAGCACCATCATCACTCTCATCTCTGTGCCAATCATCGAAATCACTCTGAAGAGTATCGATCTTCCTATCAAGAGCTTGATAATTCTCATTCAAATCTCCCAATCTAAGGTTAAGCATAGCATAATCATCATTCGCCAATGCCAGCTGCCTATTCGTCTCCTGCTGATTTGCATTAAGCGTGGTGAAGTGCTCATTCATCAATCGGAATTGCTCCCGATAGAACTGATCCTGAGCTCGCCAATAATCATGCTGCTGTTGTGGCAGTGGCTCATAAAACTCTTGCTCATGTGGCTGTGGCTGTGGAGGCTGCACCGGAGGTAAACCCATCTCCGGATATACAAAAGATGGCGGCGGCTGCGGCACTTCCTCTACAAAGTCAATCGGGTCTCCTATAAGAACCATGTCCTCATCTAAGACGATCCCCTGGGCACGCATCTCAGCAAGAAGTCTCCAAACTCCTCTTCCCAAGCACGTCTCTGAGATCACCTTGTGTTCCTCAGTATTCATCAATAAATTATTGTTGACCCTAACGGTAGTGAGATCAACAATCACCAATGGAAATTTGAACGTACTAGGATTATTTCCTCGGATGAACATCCAAGTATCATCTAGTTGCTCAATCAGCCCCATCCTCACACATGAAGTCAAGATCAAGGCCGAATCTCCTCGGATAGGCCTGTGCCCGCTCAAATCGACTCTATAGTACTCAGCTATCAAGGTGATGAGTCTTCCGATGTTCACGCGCTGAAATCCATGAGTCGTGAACTTGTGAAGCTGATTGAAAAAGTACGCCGCTACATTGAAGCGAACTCCATGAAGCATGCACCATAGCACGTACAGCTCCCTCCTCAGAATACAGCTTCCTTCGGACCTAGCAAACAGCGTGTTGCTCAAAATTTTGTCCATGTAAGCGATCACGGGGTTGCGAATGAAGGCAACCTTGGAAGTATTTGAATTATATCACTCTCGCCTCCCCGTAATAGCTCTCCAAAACTCATCCGGCTTAAAATCATCATGCTCCTCATCAACTTCATTCTCACAGCCAATCAATTCATTAAACTCTCAGGCCCACACCATCTGCTCTTGCCCGCCAATCTGCATCCGAATACCATAAGGAAGGTATCGATCTCCACGCTCAATCCTTAACGTGCATAAGACCTCCGCAGTAATATGAAAATAAGTCTCCTTCTTCATCTCCATGAACCTAGTAATGCCCACCTGATTGAACATCCAACGAATATCATTGATAATGTTCATCTGCACTATCGCATGATCATCCTGATACCGCGTCCTCATGATCTTTTGCGCTATTGCAGTCCACAGCATCTTCTTCTCCTCCCAATTTAGAATTTTGTTTCCGTAATCAGATGGCCACCTCTTCTCCATCCTCATTTTCTTGACTATCTCTCCAAGCGAAGGCGACCTGGGTCCCTTCCTCTTGGATGATGAAGCAATCTCTTTTCCTACAAGAAGAATACTTCAATACATACCAAAAGAGATAGATATACTCATCCTAAGACTAGCATGAATCCTACTCAAGACTTCAAATTCATGTGCTTCAATCAGCTTAACCTCAAGTGTTCATTCAATCATAATTTGCACTATACATCAACACTTTCAATCAAGAATAATTGAAACTCTCTTAGTCTTATCACTACTCCACACAAACATGCTTTCTACATCACATGAACTTCAACCAAAATACTAGCATGTTCATCTTCCACCTTCAATTGCATCAAAACAACACTTCAATTCAATGAGCCCACATATATAAATCAAAGTTTACTTCAAGCCCATACTAAATACACCATTAATTTCACAAAAATTCCACAATACAACGTAAATCGAACCATGAAAATTCAAGTGCAATTTCAAATAAGAACTTCAACAATTCACCAACCAAAACTAGCATGAATCCACTCACCCATTTTTCACTAAGCATTAACAACTACAATTCAAGAGTAAAAAGTGAGGAGAAATCATACCTTTGTTGGACATTGTATGCGTGTGGTGTTCGGAAACGAAAACCCCTAAAATTCAAGTGAAGAGCCCCAAATCGGACTTAGAATCTCTCGAATTTGGATGTGGAAGTGTGAGAAATGGAGAATTAGGGTGTAGGGAAGAGTTTGGGAAGAAGGACTTACGGTTTGGGGTCGGTGCTCGAGAAAGGGTGACGGGTGTATGTCGAATGAAATGAAAACTAACCTTTTAAAACTGTTTTCGAAGCCCGTTCGACTTTAGCTCGACTTGCATTTTGAAATCGATCAAGGGTTTTAAATCGAGCAACCCAGATCTGCCCTTTAAATGGCATCATTAGACCTCTGTTCGACCAAAATATATTGGCCGAACAAGTGCTAGAAGTCGAGCAAACTACCTAGTCATGCTTCCTATTCTCCTCTGTTCCGTTCGACTTCGGCTCGACTTTACCTTTCTGATCGAGCAACCATTGCTTGGTCGAACAAACTCTCTATAAGTTTTTCACATTTTGTTCGACCTTTACTCGACTAAGACAACTTGGTCGAACAACCTTTCTGGAAGAATTTGCACATTTTGTTCGACTTCCGTTCGATTTCCCACTGTAGTTGAACAACCTTGTCCAGGTCGAACAACCCTACTGGAAGAATTACACATTTCGTTCGACCTTTGCTCGCTCAAACATCATGGTCAAACAACCTCTTGAAGTCGAACAACCTCCCGAACTCCATAAACTTCGTACTTTTCTTGTATTTCCCTGCAGCAATTAAACTCTAGGACAATATCAAGTATCAAGATAGCAATTTCTAAGCTCGAAAACCACTTATATACCATATAACATCAAGTATAACTCCATAACAACACTGAAAACAAAAACACCACTAAACACTAGGCAAATTGCAAAAAATCGATACATCAAAACTGGTTAAAGTTTTAATATACCTAAAAAAATCAACTCCCCTAGCAAACGTTACAAAGAAAAGATTATACTCTTCGTGCTATGATGAGGTAAGTACATCACACCCCCCAAACTTAGTAGAAACTATAGTGGAAACTAAGTTTGCAAAGAGATGTAATTTTCGAATAATAAGCACGTCGAATATACTCACACTAATGAAAATAAAGTAATAAAACAGGAGGGAAAGCCCCCAACAGACGCTCTTGTTTAACGTCGGAGAGTCACGATGGTACCTATCTAGTGCAAGGTATCTTCAAAGATGATGCAAGCATCATCCGGCGACTAGTAATGCTTCAAACGATGCACATTCACGGTGATAATGTCTCCGTCTTTATCCATAAGCTCAAAACTCCCCCCTCCATAGGTTCTATTGATAATGAACGGCCCCATCCACTTCGATTTCAATTTCCCTGTGAAGAGTTTCAAACGAGAGTTAAAAAGTAATACCTCATCACCTTGCTTGAACTCCTTGTATGAGATCTTTGAATCATGTCATTTCTTCATTCTCTCCTTATAGATCTCTGAATTCTTATAAGCACGATTCCTGAACTCGTTCAATTAATTGATACGAGTCATCCTCAACTCCTTTTGATCCTTAAAAGACAAGTTTAAAATCCTCAACACCAAAAAACCTCGGTGCTGAATCTCTACGGGTAAGTGGCACGGCTTCCCATAGACGATTTGATACTATGACATATCCCACACCGTCTTATAAGCAGTCCAAAAACCCACAAAACATCATCGAGCTTCATAGCCCAATCCTTTCTATTGGTTTCGACTACTTTCTCCAAAATTTACTTCACTTGTCGGTTGGAGATTTCAGCTTGCCCATTCGCTTGAGGGTGATAGGGTGTAGTAAGCCTATGCTTAACACCATAATCCTTGAGAACCTTTTCAAGAAGCTTATTGATGAAGTAAGTAACTCCATCGCTTAATAATGCTCTAGGAACTTCATAGCGGGCGAATATATATTTCTTCAAAAAAGATAAAACAGTCCTTGAATCATTCACACAAGTGGGAATGGCTTCCACCCACTTAGAAACATAATCCACTGCTAGAAGGATGCAGAGAAACCCATTAGATGGGGGAAAAGGCCATATAAAATTGATCCCCCATACATCGAAGATCTCAACAACAATGCTCGGCTGAAGTGGCATCTCATCTCTCCTGCTTATGTTTCCCATCCTTTGACATCTATCGCATGTCTCCACATAGGTCTCACAATCTTTAAACAAAGTAGGACAATAAAGAGGAGATTGAAGTACCCTAGCTGCCATCTTTTGAGCTCCGAAGTGCCCCCCGTTAGATTGTGCATGAAAAAAATCAAGAACACTCTCCATCTCCATCTCAGGCACACACCTACGGACTATGGAATCCCTACGTATCTTGTAGACAAACAGATCATACCATATAAAAGTCTCAACATCCCGCTTGAATTTTGCAAGTTGATAACGGTTGAGATCCCTTGGAATTTCTCCTATGGCAATGTAATTCACATAATCCGCATACCATGGATCCATCCCTTGCGCAGCCACCACACATGCTCTTTCCGCTCCTTCAACGAGTACTGCCATTATCTTCTCATCGGGGAACATCTCTTCTATGTACTCGAAAGAATCATCACAGTGCTCCCTTGTCTCCAACCACGATAGATGATCCATCAAAATATTTTCCGTACCCTTCTTATCTCGGATCTCCATATCGAACTACTGCAGAAGAAGAATCCATCTAATGATCCTCGGCTTCATTTCCTTCTTCTCCATCAACTATCGGATCACAGAGTTATCCGTGTACACTATAGTCTTCATGCCAACCAAGTACTGTCGAAACTTATTGAATGCGTACACCACAGCTAGAAACTCATTTTCAGTTAAAGTGTAGTTCTTTTGTGCAGCATCAAAAGTCTTACTCGCATAGTAAATGGCGCAAAACTTCTTATCCCTCAACTGCCCAAGCACCACTCCAAGTGCTATATCACTCGCATCACACATAAGTACAAACGGCTGAGTCCAATCCGGTGTGATCAAGATCGGTGCAGTAATAAACACCTCTTTCAAAACACGAAAAGCTGTTAGACACTCTTCATCAAATACAAAAGGAACATCCTTTTCAAGTAAATGAAACAAGGGCTTAGAGCATTTTGAGAAGTCTTTTATGAATCTTCTATAAAAACCGGCGTGTCCAAGAAAGAACCGCACTCCCTTTTCATTAGTAGGTGGTGGAAGCTTCTCAATTGCCTCCACCTTTGCTCTATCCACCTGCAATTCCTTGGCCGAAATATGATGGCCAAGAACAATCCCATCTCTTACCATGAAGTGGCACTTCTCCCAATTTAAGACAAGATTAGTATCTTGGCATCTCTTCTAAACAGCAGCAAGGTTAGATAAACAAATATCAAAGGAGGAACCAAACACAGAAAAATCATCCATAAACACCTCCATGATCTTTTCTATCAACCCATCAAATATGGCCATCATGCAACGCTGAAATGTAGCAGGTGCATTACATAGTCCAAAAGACATCTTTCTAAAGGCAAAAGTCCCATATGGGCAAGTGAAAGTCATCCTTTCTTGATCTTCGAGTACAATCATAATCTGATTATAACCCGAGTACCCATCTAAGAAATAATAAAACTCATACTCTGCAAGACGATCGAGTATTTAATCCATGAAAGGAAGGGAAAATGGTCTTTGCATGTATTTTCATTCAGTTTCCTGTAATCCATACACACATGTCATCCTGTAGGAATCCTAGTGGCTAATGTCTCTCCATCTTTAGCTTTCACAATAGTCATTTCTTGAATAGCGATTCTGTATACTACTCTTGGCCTCATCTAATAATCTTTTTCTAAGCATGCAATATAAAGGACTAATACCTTTTTAAATCATCAAGAGACCAACCAATCGCAGACTTAAACTTCCTAAGCACATCTAACAATTCCTCAAGTTGATCATCATCAAGGGAAGAAGATACAAATACCGGATATTTTCCATTGTCAGCTAGATAGGCATACTTCAAGTGCTCCGGTAGCAGTTTCAACTCCTCTTTCTTCTCTTCTTGAGGGACGCCCTCTCTATCCAATGGTAAGTACTTCCTAGTCCACTTGACCTCTTCAACCTTTGTCCTCTCCGATTGATACCTGTCATCACCCAAAGCAAGTAAATTTTAAAAAAATCAATGCATACCTCGTTAGAGAGTTCATCTAGCTCCGTGGTGGGAAAAGTAAGAGACTTTACCAAGCATGTCTTAAGAGGATCCTTTGAGAGGATCATATCTTTCTTCACGGTCTCCTTCACCACGTCTATACTATGACATTGCCTCTCCATGGGCATCTTCATTGCTTTGTCAAGGTTAAATAAGACCTCTTCTTTATCCATCCTCAGCCGTAGCTCACCCTTTTGCACATCAATCATAGCTCTCGCAGTCACAAGGAAAGATCTCCCCAAGATTAGAAGGATATTATCCTTGTCATCTTCCATCTCAAGCACAAGAAAGTCCACAGGAAAGACGAGCTTCTCTACTTTGACAAGAACATATTCAATAACACCCTTTGGAAAAGTCATAGACTTATTTGCTAGTTGTAGGGCCACCGATATGGGATTTAACTCCCCCAAACGAAGCCTTTTAAAGATGAACAAAGGCATCAAATTGATACTTGCCCCCAAGATCGCACAAGGCTCGTCGTGCCGGCCCCTTTCCAATTTCACATAAGATAGTGAAGCTTCTCGGATCCTTTAACTTAGCTGGCAGCTTTCTCTGAATGATTGAGCTGTAATTTTCTGACAGATTCACTATTTCAATTCCGTTCAAGCTTCACTTTTTTAAAAGTATATCCTTCAGAAAACGAGCATAATACGGCATCTCCAAGATCGCTTCAGAGAGAAAGAAATGTTCAAACTTATCTTGTTTATGACATCTGAAAACCTCTTGAACTTTTATTCCAATCCCTTTTTGACAAGCTTGAAAGGAAACGGTGGAGGTATCTTTGTTTTGGGAATTCCCCATTCATCATGTTCAACCTTCTCCGCTTTATCCTTTTTGGCTCGCAATCTCTTGGCTCTTTCCCACTTCTTTCTACTATACCCTCAATGTCATGCTCTTGAGATGGTACCATAATGTTCTGATCAACGGGTGTAGCATTCTGGATCGAATCGGGCTCTGCACTAAATTGTTTGACCTCTATTCGAACTAGCTGGTATGGTCGAACAGAATAGGATTGGTCGAGCAACTTATCTGATTGCGAGCTCTGTTCCTTCAAGTATTGCTCGACCACTATTCGACCAAGATAGTCAGGTCGAATGGCACTGTCTTGGTCGAACAACTTTGCAGATCGAGAAATCCCATTCTTCAAGTGTTGTTCAACCTCCGTTCGACCAAGATGGTCTGGTCGAACAGCATGGTGTTGGTCGAACGGTGAGTCTGAAAATAGAGTATCGTAATTCTATTTCTCTGGAGTCTGCTCGACCTCTATTCGACCAGCAGGTCTGGTCGAACAACTATAGTTTGGTCGAGCAACTCCCCTGCTTCCTTTATTTTCACTCGCCAGCATCATCGGACCTTCATATTGCGTTCCCGACCTCAATGTGATGGCATGGCAAGACTTTGGATTCTCAATACTTTGAGATGGAAACTTTCCCTTCTCAATAGTTTGAGTCAATTTGTTTACGTTTCCAGCCATCTCCCCCATCAACAACGTAAGTTCTTTCACTTGTGTAGATAAATCCTTATGATTATCATCAATATTCTTTTCTAACATGGCCTCTAGACGATCCACTCTTGCATCGTTCCTTACCATGTACCTGTTCATCGTATCCTCGATCTCCTCTTGGCTAGCTCCTTCATAGCCACTATCCTGCTACATCATTGGTACTCTCTGAGATAAATCTGTGATCTGCTTTTGCTGAGACTCTAGTAACTTGCTAATATTAGCCAAGCTAGAGACAATCTCATCATCTCTTCCCGACTTCACCATAGTATGTTCTACCTGTGCTACTTTACCAAGGACATAACTGCCTCTCACTCTATCAGTCGGCCAGTCTCTTGAATTCATCGAAATATGCTTAAAAAGCTTCTCGGCCTCAATGGGTGACTTCGTAAGCAATACTCCATTAGAAGAAGCATCAAGAAACACACGAGAATCGCAATCTAATCCATTGTAGAATATACTGATATATTGAGCTTTAGATAATCCATGTTGTGGACACTTTCGAAGCATGTCCTTGAATCTGTCCCAAGCTTCATGAAACTTCTAATTACCATGGATAGTAAATTGATTAATTTCTTGCTTCATCTTGAACACCTCTAAAGGTGGCATGTATCGCTCCAAGAATTTCACTTTCAACTTCTCTCATGTATCACATTCAGCAGCATCGAGATTATCGTACCAATCTCTCGCTTTTTCATTCAGCGAGAACTTAAACAATATGATCTTCCTTGCATCCTCATGAGCTCCTGCATCTTTTTGTGTACTTGCATACCCAAGGAACTTATTTAGATGTTGTTGAGGATCCTCAAAAGTTCCCCCAGAGAAGGGACTCCTTTCAATCATGGTGATAAGAGCAGGGTGTAAATCGAAATCGGCTCCAGTCCCTCTTGCTCCTAACAACCCAGCATTGCCCCCTCCGTTGTTCTTAAAGACTTTAAAATGGTAAGTGTATTAGGATTCGCAGCCATGTTGACTGTCTCTACTTCCAAATTATCTTCGATTGCAGCTACAATCGTTTGCGAATTCAGCACGTCAACTTCAACTCCTAAATTAAGAGCCTCAGTTGGGTCTACGTTATTGTTCTTATTGTTCTTCTTCTTTTTCTTCCTCTACGATGCTCCAATCTCTGGATTATAAGGCTCTAATTCACCTATCTTCGATCTAGTGAGCATACACTTAAGAAAATAAAGTGTTAGAAATCAAAGACAAGAATAATATAATCTCAATTAAACTAGAAATAATAAACTGATAATCTATGTCGTCCCTGGCCAACGGCGCCAAGAACTTGATGAGCGTTTTCTCAACACACAAAATAATCCCCAAGTATGAAGGATATCAATTGTAGTCTCGATAGGTGACCAAGTGATTATCGAACCCGAGGGACAAATTATTATCAATTTAGTTATATTCTAATTAACTAAGACTATGTTGGCAAATTTGTTTGGAATAGTTACGAACTAAGTAACGAAGAATTTAGATAGCAAATTAAATAAACAAGCAATAGAGGAAATACAGTTGTGATCAAGTAAGAAATTAGGTAGTTCTTCGGGTCATCCAGTTTTACTTATTAATTTCCTTTCATTGTGTTATTGTTCGACTCTGCCTTGTGGCTTATGGACGCATCACTAAACCATGCAAGCTCACTCTATAGACACAAGCAAACAAGCGTATGACATGTGTGAATATCCTTGAAGCAAGAGATATAATTCACCCTCTTTCTTGGTACTATCAGTATCAATTATTTCCCATGCACTTAGTAATCTAACCCGATATGATCTCCCTTTATAGGTACTATGATGTTATACTCTTTATCCTACTTATTAACCCGAATAATATTCAATTAACAAGTATCTATATAAGATAGTTCTAATAAGACTTCGGAATCCCTTCACTTAGAATTATAACATGTAATCCTACTCAGCAGTGAACGCACTCGATCAATAACCAAACTATGTATTCAGACTCTACATAATAGTTAATGATGCACAAAACGACCGTGAGTATGAATTAAAAAGGTATAATCTTATATAAAATAAATTACAAGTAGTGTTGTGCGGAGTTTACACATGGAAATTCAATTAACTCATAAAACTTTCATAACCCTAGAACTACCAGAGCGGCTCTTGCCCATGATTGATCTAGGAACAATCATGGTTGATTGGTATGATCTTACTTGATGCTCCAGATGAACCTCTCTTCACGACTCCTTCGGATGATGATAGGGTTTCGGTGATGGATGGATGATGAATGAAGTGTGTCTTCTTTTCTCCTACGAAAGCTTTTCTTTTATACTCATGGAACCTTCTTATGGGCTTAGGATGGGCTTTTGCTTGAAGCACACATCAAATTTGGTAAGAGGCATCCGGAATTACCATAAATAGCAGCAACGAGAATCAGTTCGACCACGCCGTGACTGGTCGAGCAAGGCCTTCAACTCGAGCAAAGGTCGAGCATGCTCACTGTAAGTTTTTGCACATTTTATTCAACTTCACTATCTGCTTGACCAAGATGATTCTGATTGAGCAACATCTCCAAGTCGAGCAACCTTCTTTGGACAAATCTGCATAATCTGCTCGACTTGGCCACCTTGTTCGACCAAAGTGATGATGGTCGAACAAGGTCTTGAGGTCGAAAAGCCTTCAAAAATTGCCTCAAAAATCATGTCTTCCAATTTCGAGCCTTTAAGACCTGTTTTTCTGTACAAATATGCTTAAAAGCCCTTGTACCCTCTGATTCGCGCCTTTTTCGTAAACAAACCGATTCGTCTCAATAAAAGACTCAATCGTGCTCAATTCCCACATAAATCAGAGTCTAAAATACATGAATCTACACTCTCATCAATCGTTTTGGCGTAAAGAACACCTCAATCGGAATCCAAACGAGAAAGTTATAATCAAAATAGTGACATCGCGCAGGTTGTTCCTGTTCAGCACGGATGTTATACTTTACATGACTTGTTACATATTCAAATGTTAGAGTTTCTGAGAGTTATTTATATAGATAGAAATAAAAGGAAGAGAGGATCGCGTGAGCACAAGAATCACTAAAATTGGGGTTTGGACGAGGAAGTTATGCTCAAAATCGTGAAGTTGCGCAGATGGCAGCGAGAATTTTCAAAAATTTCCGAAAACTACCTATTTCTTGGAGCACTCTTATCACATAATCCTTTATGATTTACCTATATCTTTTATTTCCTTATTTAAGTCCCTTCTCATACCTATATATATTTTACATCATTATTCATTGTGAGGGAGAGCCACATCCATCCTACACCACCCCACAAGGGGGGATTACCCCCCAACCATCAACCACATCCTTTCCTCCATCTATTCATCACTTTGAATATTCGTTTGTGGAATCATAGAAGAACCAAGAGGAGGATTCAAGACGGAGAAGGACGCGACGATGCCCGTATCTAGGGTTTATTTCATTTTCTAATTTATCTTATAATTATCCAGACATCCGAGTAAGATCTATCCAACACCCATGATTATTCTTCGTAACATCATGGGCTAAAGCCTTTTTGGTAGAACTAGGATTGTGAAGGTTTTTATGAATTAATTGATCTTTCGTGTGTAAACTCCGTACAACACTATTTGTGGAATTACTTTATATAAGATTGTGCTTTTTTAATTCATACTCGCAGTCGTTTTGTGCATCATTTACTGTTATATAGAGTCTGAATACATATCTTGGTTATTGATTGAGTATGTTCACTGCTGAGCAGGATTATATGTTATGATTCTAAGTGAGGTGACTCCAAAGCTTCATTAGACTTCATTAGAACTATATTATATGAATACTTATTAATTAAATTGAATTCGGGTTATTAAATAGGATAAAGAGGATAATTTTATAGTACCCATAAAGGGAGATCATATCGGGTTAGAGTACCAATTGGCCAGGGAAATAATTGATACTAATAGTACCTAGAAAGGGGGATGAATTATATCTCTTGCTCCAAGGGTATTCACACGTGTTACACACATGTTTGCTTGTGTCTATAGAGTAGATATGCATGGTTGAGTGATGCGTCCATGTTCCACAAAGCAGAGACGGACATCAACACATGAAAGGGAAATTAATTAGTAAAATTAGATTATCCTAGATCTACCTATTCTCTCTCTTGAGTCACTTTCATAATTCTTCTAGTGTTTATTTTAGTTTAATTGTTATTTTATATTTTTGTTAGTAGATTAATAATTCAAACCTCAATCTTAATTTTCTTCTTGTCTTAATTAATTTAGATAATAATTAAATTGATAATACATCATCCTTTGGGTTCGATATTCACTTGGCCGCTTGCTTAAGCTACAACTGATATCCTTAATACTTGGGGATTAATTTTGCGTGCAAAGAAAATGCGCATAAGTTCTCCTATTTTATTATTGATAAATCTTTGATGTTGATGTGTATTTGAGCTTTGATGATAGAAAAAGGTAACTAGGTGGCAAGACGAGTTCTAAATTGAGGCTTTGACCTGATCGAGTTGAATAACTCGAGGAGCTCGTGCATATGCTGAAGAAAAATTAGGTGCCCTAGTTTCCTTATTCTAATTGTTATGTGTGCTTTTAATTCATGAGAGTGGAAGGATTGAGTTTATATTTTTGGTGATCCATGTGAACTTAAATTGTTTAAATTGTGCCTAAAATTCATATGCTTTTGAAATTGATGAAGGGAGTGTACTTGAGTTATATTGCGATATGATGTTCTATGTGTACTTATAAGATATTGCTTACCATAAAAAGTGTTCTGTCTTGTTAAAAACCCATATGAGATTTTGAACCTTATTTATGTACATAATCACATGACATTTCTTTTCTGGTGAGTATCATTCTTGTGCGTGTATTCTAGAACTTGCCTCTTATCTTATTTGAAACTACATGCGTGTTAGATGACAGGAGATGATTTTAGGTCATCCTTGAATTTATAAGTCACTTAGCCAAATAATTCCCTATCAAATGATGTTTATCCATAGTTAGCCCCGTTGAGCCTAAAAACCTCACTCTTTGGCAGCCTACGAGAAATAACCAGTTTGAGCATCTGAATTTTTTTAGCCTTGATTGTCCTTCTAGAAGAGAATTAGTGGATTTTCAAAATGTGTTGATGGAGCTTGATAACAGCTTTGGAAGCAATGAAATTGGTATTGATATAGTGATGGATCTTGAAAATGCATCTAAGGAGAATCATGGAGTAGTGCTTAAATCTAGTATACTATTGAATCAAATACCCTAGGTTAGTGCTTAAATCTAATACCCTATGGAGGATGCGAGAGGTAGTGCCCGAAACTGGTACCTCAAGAAAAAAAAAGAAAAAAATGGAGAAAAAAATGTTGTGCTTGAAAAAAAAAAGTTAAAGAGTTGAGGAGGATGTTTTGCTTAATTGAAGTGATGGAAAAGAATGAAAGATCATGATGGATCACGCTTGATTTATCCGAGTTTTGAATCACTTATCCATATATTTTCTACTTTAACCAAAGAGCCAACATTACATCCAAAAGAAAAAGCCCTTTTTGATCCCATTGACGAATCATACTTTTAGTGGTGGAGAGTTTGAGATATTTGGCAAGCTTATGCTTACGCATGCACTTGAATTGAATCTGAGTGTAAACACATTAACCCATAAGTGTACATCTTTTACACTTGAGTGCGAGTGATCATATATACTTTCCATGAGAACACGTCAATAGAGCATTTGAATTGGTAGTGATTGTCTTATCTTGTATGCTATGAATAGAGTATTACATGTAATGAGAGTTGCATGACCTAAGTTGAGGACAAGTGTATTATGAAGGGGGTATTGGTCATAGTCCTTGTTTTTTCGCTAATTTTCTTACTCTCTCTCTTTATTTTTATTTTGTTGCCTCGGGACGAGCAACGGGTAAGTTTGGGGGATTGATGAGAAGGAAAATAAACGTGTTTTAGTGTTAAACCTAACATCTTTTTTATGGAAATTATTGTCATATATTAGCACAAGTATCTTATATTCAATATATGTGAGAAAAATGTGCACTTGAGGTGTTTTATTGTGTTTTAGGTGAAAAATGATCAAAAGTGCAAAGTTGGAGAAAAGGTGCAACTTGTGTATGAATGCTGAAAAAACGCACGTCCAACTTGTGTAATTTTTCTATGTTTGTTTGAAGCTCAAAACTAGAAGTTTAATATATGATTGGAAATCCACAGAAGAGTGGATCGTTTTGGCGTAAAGAACACTCCAATCAGATTCCAAATGAGAAAGTTATGATTAAAATGGTGACATCGCGCGAGCTGTGCCAAACAGAATGGCTGTGCCACATTTCATGGCTTGTTACACCTTCAAATCTTAGACTTTTTGTGAGTTCTCTATATGGATACAAATCCAAGGGAGAGAGGATCGCGTGAGCGTAAGAATCACTCAAATTGGAGTTTGGATGTGGAAGTTATAAGCGGAACGGTGAGACTACGCAAGCTGGTTGGACCACGACAACTCTGGTTTGACCATCCATGAAGGTCGAACCATGGTCGAACCATATGCCTGAAACTACGTTAAATCATTAATTTTGATTCGACCATGGTTCGACCAAGCCCATAGGTCGAACCAAATTCCTGGGACAGCTCTAGATCCGTATTTTTTACACCTCCGGTGCGTGTATATACGGGTTTTGACGTGAAAAAACCCATCCAAGGTCCATAAGGAGAGCTTACAAGTATAAAACGGATGTAGATCACACCAGTAAGGCATTGGATAACAACAACACAATCATCCTACATCCCACAAGGGGGATCGCACCCCAACCATCATCCACATCCTTTCCTATACATCCATCACTTTGAAGATTCATCTATGGAATTAAGAGGAGAACCAAGAGGAGGATTCAAGACGTAGAAGGACGCGACGACTCCCACATCTAGGGTTTTATTCATTTCTTAATTTATCTTATGATTTTCCAAACTATGGGTAAGATCTATCCAACACCCATGATTGTTCTTCGCAACATCGTGGGTTAGAGCCATTTTGGTAGATGTAGGGTTTATGAAGGATTTATGAATTAATTAAACTCTTTTGTGTCATCCGTACAACACTACATGTGGATTGATTTTATATATGATTGTGCTTTCTTAATCCATGTTCACGGTCATTTTATGCATCTTCAATTGGTATATAGAGTCTGAATATATATCTTGGTTGTAGATTGAGTGCGTTCACCGCAGAACAGGATTCCATGTTATGATTCTAAGTGAGGGAACTCCGAAGCTTCATTAGAAATGTTAAATATGAATGTTTATTAATTGAATTGAATTCGTGTTAGTAAGCAGGATAAAGAGGGTAATTTTATAGTACCTATAAAGGGAGAACATATCGGGTTAGAGTACCAATTGGTCAGGGAAATAATTGATACTGATAGTACCTAGAAAGTGGGTGAAGTTATATCTCTTGCTTCGAGATTTCACACGTGTTACACGCATACTTACTTGTGCCTATAGAGTAGATTTGCATGGTTTAGTGATGCGTCCATAGTCCACAAAGCAGAGTCGGTCTGCACTTGAGAGGGAAGTTAAGTAATAAAACTGGATTACCCTAGAGCTACCTATTCTCCTACTTGATCCACTTTCGTATTCTTCTAGTGCTATTTTAATTTATTTGTTATTTTAATTAATTGTTTAGTAGTTAATAATTCTATACCTCAAACGTTATTGCCTTTCGTCTTAATTAATTTAGTAAATAATGAAATTGATAATACGTCGTCCTTTGGGTTCGACATTTAACTTGGTCGTTTGCTTAAGCTACAACTGATATCCTTAATACTTGGGGATTAATTTTACGTGCAAAGAAAATGCGCATCAGTGTGCCTGGTGCAGACAATTTGGATTCAATCCCTTCCTTCGATAAATAATTCCTAAACTCTCCCAAGAGATATTCGCCACCACGATCAAGTCGTAGTGCCTTGATACATTTTCCAAGTTGCTTCTCCGCATCAGCCTTGTACTATTTAAATATATCAAAGCACTAAGACTTGCGGCGCATCAAATAAATGTATCCATATCTAGGATAATCGTCAATGAAAGCGACAAAATATTCATAACCATCTCTTGCCTGGACAGATATAGGACCACATAAATCAGAATGAATCAATTCCAACAGATCCTTGGCTCTATACCCCTTTCCTTAAAAAGCCTTTTAATCATTTTTCCTTCCAAGCATAATTCGCAAGTTGGATAATTTTCCACTACTAATGAACTCAGAGGTCAATCAGCTATCAACCTTAGAATCCAAAAACCATTGTTAAAGGTTGGTACCTTTAACAACTCCTGGATTAACAATGGAGATTTTGAGCTACGACAGCGGAGATTACCCGTTGTCATAGATGGCTACGACAATGGAGATTCCCCGTTGTTAAAACATATTTTTGTTACCAATACAAGATTTAACAACAGATATTTATAGCTACAACAACGGGATACACCATTGTTAAAACTAACCTACGACAATGGGTTTTACACCGTTGTTAAAAGTCTGGACTTTTAACAATTGCTGGGTTAACAACGGAGGTGGAGGGGCTACAACAACGGGGATTTCCGGTTGTCTTTCCACAGTTTTGGCATAGTGTAATATGACCAAGCCTAAGATTTCAAATATATGTTTGGTTCATTTTCGAATGTTCTTTTCTCTTATTAGTAGATGTATCATTCAATTCAACTTGTTGCACTGTGGGAGAAATTGGATTAAGAGTGTACAAATTATCTATCAATGTACCATTACAGATAATAATTCTATTTTTTCTTATAATAACCTTGTCATTAAAAGAAACAGAATATCCATCCATAAACAATTTAGACACCAAAATTAAATTCTTTCTATGAGGTACATAAAGACAATTCCTCAAAACAAGAGTTTTATTCTTATTGAAAAATAAATAAACCTCTACCACTGCAACGATCGCTACTCTTGTAGCATTTTCCATGAGTATGGTAATCTCCCCATCACTAAGCTGTCGGGTTTGGTGGAACCCCTGCAAAGAATTGCAGACATGGTCAGTGGCTCCCGTATCTACACACCAAGTGTCAGCAGATACAGCCCCTAAACACGATTCAACAACTATTATAAAAGACTTTCACCTTCAGAAGAAGCCAGTCAGCCTTTTAATGTCCTGGTTACTTGCATTTGAAGCACTTGCCTTTAGGCTTCTTGACCGCACCACCCTTTGGATTCACTTATTTCACCGGTAATGAATTTCCTTGCTTCTTCTTATACCTACCGCCGCTCGGCCTAGGATGAGTAGCATTTTCAGCAACATGAACTTGAGGAGCTCGACAAAACAGCCCTTCCGCCGCCACAAGTTCTATCAGAAGCTTCGCCAACGTGTACATACATTTGTTCATACCGCAGTTCAGACGAAACTGCTCAAAACTCCTAGACAAGCTTTGGAGTATGATATCGACTTGGGTTTCCCCATCGATTTCAGCTCCAAGGACCTCCAACTCATTGAGTTGGCCCATCATTCTAAGAACATGCTCTCTTACGAGAGTGCCCTCAGCCATTTCAGTATTCATCAATACAGACATTGTTAACATTTGATTGTTTGGTTAATGTGAACTGTTAGGGTTCCATACATTTCTAATAGGCAGCGGAAGCAAGTAAACAAGAAACATATTACCTTTCACCAGGGCATGTTGAAGAAGACGGATTCTCACCACCAGCCTGCGCAGCGTCACCGTTTTGGGCATAACTCTCTCATCCGATGTCGGATTTGAGTGATCTATATGCCAAAACGATCCTCTCTTCCGTAGCTTTCCGTCAGTATATCACACTTCTTGTTCTAAAGACTGTACGATTTTATTAAAATCGTAGAAGATGGCTGACAGCAGCAGCAAACAACCTTCCAGTCTTCTGCTGTATTCCCAAGTCCAATCTCGACGTCGTGTGGGCAACGATCCTCGAGATCTTCTCAATCTGATGTTTCCTCACCCTCCTCACAGTTTTAGGCATGATTAATCTCTTAGATTAGGGTTTCTGGATAGCTGAGATGACTTATATATGGGCTACAGCAGGGACCAGGAGGAGAAATTAGAGTTGGGCCTCTATTGGGCTTAAGTATCCAAGCTTAGCTCAAAGCTTATACTTAAGTCCAATAATAATAATATATACCACTAAAATATTATTACTGCACTACCATTCTAATCCCATAATTACGTTATGGGTTGCTTCTTATTATGAGTCTGACAGTCTCCCCATGTTTAAGATATACAATGCCCATTAATTAATTAAGTTACTGGGAACTCCATTAATTAATATCTCATCCGAGAGTAGTACTACTCAACCTCATTATCATGTCGGAATAAATCCACCTGTAGGTTTTACATGATAATCCTTATGAGCTCCTCAAGGGGACATCATCAACCTATGACGGACATGGATTCATTCTACAATCAACAGCACACCATAGAGACAGCACTACTTCCAAACTCACCGAGTTTGTTGATTTAATTACATGTAAATCTCACCCATTGATGAATCAAAAAAATACATACTGCCTTACGTGTCGAGGTTATTGTATAAGGATTAAGAGCACGAACATCAATAATAACAGAGATCAAGTTCTTCTATAAGTCAGTGTAAGTTGACCGATCTCAGGCGGTCCTGCTCAATACACACAAGTGCACTAGTGTGATTCTATGGTCAAGACAAACTAATACCAATTCACACTACAACCATCCCGATAGAGAGTCCCCGTCTATCTCAATTGTGTGCATCTGTTTATACTTTATAAAAAAACCGATAATAGGATCTTCCGCGTGTTGTCGCACAATATATTATCTACAGTATAAAGTAAGTGGACTATTGCATCTACATATAAATAAATTTTAAGACGCAATCATTTGATCATATGATTCTCATTTCAAATAAATTGTTATGACATTGTTCATACTAAAGCTAGACTTTTAGTATACAATCCAACAGACATGCCCTCCGACCTAGCAGGACGACTCTAGTGCCCAAAGAGTTCCCTAAGATTCAGCATCATATCATAGGCAAAGTTCATAGCATGATGTTGATGCTGACGTACACTTGACATTGAAGCTAATATATAGCACTTAGTCATCCTATCAGCTTTGGTCCACCTATTATAAGCAGCTCTTTGCTCTTCAGTAGAGTCAGTAGGTTTCGCAGGACATTCATCAGTGAGTACAAAGATGTAATCTTTAGTAGTTAAAATAATATCCATGTTTTGTTTCCAGTCAACATAATTTGTGCCAGTAAGTTTGTGTTCTTTAAGTATAACAGAAAGTGAGTTGAGTGCCATTTTAAAATCCTGAGAATCATAAATAATAAACAGATCAAACACTTCAAATTTATCAATTTATATTGATTCCCTCAAAACAATATAAAATAAAATTCACCAACATCTCAAGCACTGTGAATTTGCATGTCACATTAGTGTGGACGTATATAAACCCGAACATTTACAAGAGAAGGTTTTACCCATTAATTTCATTCGTCAACCTAAGTTTAAGACAAAATAATTAATAGTCGGTTCCTTTTTAGCCATGGAAATAACAGCAGTGACTCCGTTGGGGAGGATACTTATTATTTGCACCCAAGTCTACACCATTATTTAATCATAAGTCCATTACACAAGCTTATGTGCCTTACAGTTGGAGAAGTGCACAGGCGCTTGGATAACTTCCTACAATCATCATAAAGAAGTTTGTACCAGTGATCCGTGAATAAACTCATCCGTTGTGGAGGAAGGTCTATTGCCAATACGCAAGTTTACTCACATCACTTACAAACCAATAATGGAGGTCGCGGGAATTATTTACCAATCCCCTCTCCCACTTAGTTATTTAACACCGAGGGTTTTTTAACATACATATAATATTCAAATATAATACACAACCTAACATGGATTTATTACGGCAAATAAATCATATAGGGCATGCATCCACATATATAACAATAATAGACAATTAAATCAATTAATACAGTTATATATCATGAAATAAATGTATAAAATGACAAATCGCTAAAAATGAACCCGGCTATCCGACGGACAACACCTCCACGACTTGTGCAGGGTAGCAGCACGAGTCATGCTGCCCATTGTTCAAGAATTCACGCGTCTGCCCCAGCATTCCACGCATGCCCGATTCGTGCAGTCTATTGGCACGAGTCCTGCCGTGTCTTCCAAGCCCGACGTCGTCTTCTACCTGTACGACACCATTCTACCTCGACTGCCTTGCCCCGCACCCCAAGCACTCACCTGCACGACTCGTGCCGACTGATATCATCAGTTGTGCCGTCAGCCCATGTTGAGAGTGGAAATTAGCATGTTTGAATGTCCAATTTAATACCTTTTTTTATTGGAATTATTGTTATATATTATTACAAGTGTCATATATTCAATATATGTGAGAAAAAGGTGCACTTGAGGTGTTTTATTGTGTTTTAGGTGGAAAAAGGATCAAAATGCAAAGTTGAAGAAAAGATGCAATTAGTGTATGAATGCTGAAAAATGAACGTCCAACTTGTACAGTTTTTTTGTGTTTGTGTGGAGATCAAAACTAGTGGTGTGATACATATTTGGAAAGGACTGAAGAGAGGGTCATTTTGGCTTAAAACACACCCCAATTGGATTCCAAACGAGAAAGTTATTATCAAAGTGGTGACGTCACGCGAGCTGTGCTGAACAGAACAGCTGTGTTACTTTGCATGGCTTGTTACACCTTCAAATCTTGGAATTTTTGTGAGTTCTTTATATGGATAGAAATCCAAGGAAGAGAGGATCGGTGAGCACAAGAATCACTCAAATAAGAGTCAGGATATGGAAGTTATAAGCGAAACGGTGAAACTGTGCACTGCAGTTCGACCAGAGTTTGACCACGACACAAGCGGTTCGACCACGTGTCGTGGTCGAACCAGAAGCCTGAACAGCGAAAAATTGGGATTTTTACTCCCTGTTCGTGAATTTTCGTGCATTCCAAGAAAAACTTATCCTAGGTCCAAAAGGAGAGCTTACAAGTATAAAAGGGGATGTAGATCACATCATTATTCATCTATAGGATTAGATACGGATTGGATACAATACAACCATCCTACACCCCACAAGGGGGTTAACCCCCCAACCATCATCCACATCCTTTCCTCCATCCATCCATCACTTTGAAGATTCGTCTATGGAATCAAGAGGAGAACCAAGAGGATGATTCAAGACGGAGAAGGACTCGACGACTCCCGCATCTAGGATTTTATTCATTTCCTAATTTATCTTGTATTTTCCAAACATCCGGGTAATATCTATCCAACACCCATGATTGTTCTTTGCAACGTCATGGGCTAGAGCCTTTTTGGTAGAACTAGGGTTGTGAAGGTTTTTACAAATTAATTGAACTTTCGTGTGTAAACTCCGTACAACACTACTTGTGAATTTATTTTATATATGATTGTGCTTTCTTAATCCATATTCACGGTCATTTTGTGCATCTTCAATTGGTATATAGAGTATGAATATATATCTTGGTTGTAGATTGAGTGCGTTCATCGCTGAACAGGATTTCATGTTATGATTCTAAGTGAGGGGACTCCGAAGCTTCATTAGAATTATCATATCTGAATACTTATCAATTGAATTGGATTCGGGTTGATAAGTAGGATAAAGAGGGTAATTTTATAGTACCTATAAAGGGAGATATATCGGGTTAGAGTACCAATTGACCAGGAAAATAATTAATACTGATAGTACCTAGAAAGGAGGTGAAATTATATCTCTTGCTCCAAGGTTATTCACACGTGTTACACGCATGTCTACTTGTGTCTAAAGAGTAGATATGCATGGTTTAGTGATGCGTCCATATTCCACAAGGTAGAGTCGGACATCAACACACGGAAGGAAAATTAATGCGTGAAACTGGATTATCCTAGAGCTACCTATTCTCCTACTTGATCCACTTTCGTATTCTTCGAGTAATATTTTATTTTATTTGTTATTTTAATTAATTATTTATTAGTTTAATAATTAAATCTTAAAACTTTATTGTCTTCGTTTTAATTAATTTAGTTAATAATTAAATTGATAATACGCCGTCCTTTGGGTTCGATAATTCACTTAGTCGCTTGATTAAGCTGCATTTAATATCCTTAATACTTGGGGATTAATTTTGCATACAAAGAAAACGCGCATCAACCTGAGTCGTGCCGTCAACATCGTGTAGCCTTGCACCTCCTTTCACAGACTCGATCAGTCGATGCCTTAGACCCGCCCAGAAGTGGCTGAGACCCGATCGGCTGGATGAAGGACTCTCTCTGATCGCCGTCTTGACTGGCCCGGAACCTCCATCAGACGAATCTGGAATGTCACTCACGGTATATCCCAAGCGCCATTTCCCACTGCAGGTGGTCCACAGCGGAAGTTCCGACAACGTCGCTCGTCCAGGAAGCTTACCCTACCGCCCTGTGCAGTCGCCTGTCGCGACACCGTCCAAGCCACCTAGAGCATCACGCCACTGCAGCCATCGTCGTGACTCGCCAGGCATCCAGTCACATCTCATCGCTGACCTCGCTGCCATGTGCAGTCGATAAGCCCTGTCGATGCATCCCATGTGAACTGCACTACAGAGACCTGCCTTCGCCAGGGACCATCCAGCCTGCTTCTCCTGACAATGCCGCTTTCACCAATTGTCGACCTTTTCACCATCATCGATCGGTCGCTGCTCGCGGTATAGACGTGTGTGTGTCATGTCCAGCCACAACATCACAGCAATTTTCGGCGATAGAGGCACATAGGGTTTCATGCATAATTAAAAAAAAAATACCAAATCCTAATTCACATGCTTTTCTATACGATAATTAAATCACGTATGGCACATAAACCCTTGCCTAACGTGTCATGTTTAGCCACGAAATCGAAGCCTGATACCAATTGTTAGCATTTGATTATTTGATTAGCATGAACCGTTAGGGTTTCATGCGTTTTTAATCCAGCGGAAGCAATAAGATAAAAATGTATAACCTTTCACCAGGGTATGTTGATGATGAATAGCTACAGAGAACAACCTCATGATCTTCTGCTGTATTCCCAAGTCCAATCCTGACGTCGTGTGGGCGATGATCTTCAGGATCTTCTCAATCTGCTCCTCTCCTCTCTTTCACGTCAAAATAGGCAAGAATTCTTGGGTTGCAAGAAGTTGAGATGACTTATTTATGGGCTACAACAGGGACCAGGAGGAAAAATTAGAGTCGGGCCTCCATTGGGCTTAAGTATCCAAGTTAGCCCAAAACTTATACTTAAGTCCAATAATAATAATATAGTCTACTAAAATATTACTACTGCACTGCCGCTCCAATCCCATAATTACGTTATGGCTCCTTCTTATTATGAGCCCGACAGTCTCCCCATGTTTAAAATATACAATGTCCATTAATTAATTAAGTTACTGACAACTCCATTAATTAATTTCTCATCCGAGAGTAGTACCACTCAACCTCATTATCATTCCGGAATTAATCCACTTGCAAGATTTATATGATAATCCTTTTGAGCTCCTCAAGGGGATATCATCAACTTATTTAATAGGACACATATTCCTTCCACAATCAACAGCACACCATAAAGATAATATTTCCCAACTCACTGAGTTTATTGATTTAATATATAAATCTCACCCATTGATGAATCAAAGAGATAAATATTGGCTTATGTGTCGAGGTTATTTTATAGGGATTAAGAGCACAAACATCCATAATAACTGAGATCAAGTTCTCCTATATAGTCAATATAAGTCGAACGATCTCAAGCGGTCCTTTTCAATACATACAAGGCATACTAATGTGATTTTATAGTCAAGATAAACTAATATCAAATCACACTACAACAATCCCGATAGATTGTCCCCGTCTATCTCGATTGTGAGCATCTGTTTATACTTTATAAGGAAACCGATAATATGATCTTCCACATGTTGTCGCACAACATATTATCTACAGTATAAAGTAAATGGACTTTTGCACAAACATATAAATAAATTATAATATGAAAAAATGTTTGATCATATGATTCTCATTTCAAATAAATTGTTAAAACATTATTCCTATAAAAAGCTAGACTTTTAGTTTACAATCTAACAAACTCATCATGTGGCTAGCCTCACAAGAGGTCTAGCCACCAGCAATTATCTTACAAACCTTACAAAGTCCATAAAATGTCATTGGTAACTTCAAATTAAAAGAAATGCAAAATAAAATTAGAAGTTCTTCCCTTGCGCTTAATAGTTGATCTTCTTCCTTCATAAGTTTTCCACTCTTATAAGCCTCAAATCTATCTAAGGATGGTGTGGGTGAAAGATGTATGGAGAGAATTATGGAATCAAAGTGGTAGAAATGGATGAATTTGGTGGATTTGGACGTAGGAGAGAGTGTGTGTAAATGTGGTGTGATAGTGTGTGTTTGATCTTGGTAACTGCTCAAATAGGACTCTCTCTCTTCAGTTTTCGCACAAATTGGGTATTTATACCCCTTGGAATCTTCTAGAACATGTGCACAACTTATTCTAGATTCGGCACCTACACAGCTCGTGTAGCAGTACACGGCTCGTGCGCTGCATACCTAACTCAGCGTGTACTGCGTATTATCGGACATGGCTCGTGCGCTGCACACGATCCGTTCCTTGCGTGTAGCGTGTTCTGATGCTGGCACACGGTCACCTTGTACAGGCCCGTGTTCTGCACACGGGGAGTGTGCTCGCGCATGACTTGTACGCAAGAACACGAGGGCGTGTGATGCACATTTCTTTGCACGCAAAATTAATCCCCAAGTATTAAGGATATCAATTGCAGCTTAGCAAGCGACCAAGTGAATATCGAACCTAAGGGACGGCGTATTATCAATTTAATTATTTACTAAATTAATTAAGACAAGTTAGCAATTAAGTTGGAGGTTTGAATTATTAATCTACTAACAATTAAATAAATAACAAATAAAATAAAAGATCACTCGAAGAATACGAAAGTGGATCAAGTAGGAGAATAGGTAGCTCTAGGATAATCCAGTTTCACTCATTAATTTCTCTTTCGTGTGTTGATGTCCGACTTTGCCTTGTGAAATATGGACGCATCACTAAACCATACATGTCTACTCTATAGACCCAAGTAAACATGCGTGTAACACGTGTGAATAACCTCGGAGCAAGAGATATAATTTCACCCCCCTTTCTAGGTACTATCAGTATCAATTATTTCTCTGGCCAATTGGTACTCTAACTCGATATGATCTCCCTTTATAGGTACTATAAAATTATCCTCTTTATCCTACTTAATAACTCGAATTCAATACAATTAATAAGTATTCATATATGATAGTTCTAATGAAGCTTCGGAGTCCCCTCACTTAGAATCATAACATGTAATCCTGCTCAGCAGTGAACGCACTCAATCAATAACCAAGATATGTATTCAGACTCTACATAGCAGTTAATGATGCACAAAACGACCGTGAGTATGAATTAAAAAGACACAATTATATATAAAATAAATCCACAAGTAGTGTTGTATGAAGTTTACACACGATAGTTCAATTAATTCGTAAGAACCTTCACAACCCTAGTTCTACCAAAAAGGCTCTAGCCCATGATGTTACGAAGAACAATCATGGGTGTTGGATAGATCTTACCCGAATGTCTGAAAAATTACAAGATAAATTAGAAAACGAACAAACCCTAAATGTGGGCATCGTCGCGTCCTTCTCCATCTTGAATTCTCCTCTTAGTTCTCCTCTTGATTCCATAATCGAATCTTCAAAGTGATGAATGGATGTAGGAAAGGATGTGGATGATGGTTGGGGGTGATCCCCCTTGTGGGGTGTAGTATGGTTGTGGCCTCTCTTCCTCTAATCTATTGTATTCTCCCCCAATTTATGAATAATGATGTGAAATATATATAAGTGTAAAAAGAGAATTAAATAAGGAAAGAAATATATATGGGTGAATCTTGGAGAATTATGTGATAAGGAGATAAATTAGGTAATTTTCAGAAATTTTCGAAAATTCTAGCTGGCAGCTGCGCGACTTCACTATTTTAAGCATAACTTCCTCGTCCCATCTCTGATTTGAGTTATTCTTGCGCTCACACGATCCTCTCTTCCTTGACTTTCTCTGAATATAAAGAACTCATAGAAACTCTAAGATTTGTTGGTTTAACAAGCCATGCAAAATAACACAATTGTTCTATTAGGCACAGCTCGCGTGACGTTACCACTTTGATCATATCTCTCTCGTTTGGATTCCAATTTGGGTGTTATTGATGCCAAAACGATCCTCTTTTCAGTGGCTTTCCAACCATATATCACATTTCCCGTTCAGATCTCCAAACAAATGCAGAAAAATTATGAAATTTGGATGTGCGTTTTCAGCATTCTTGCACAAATTGCACATTTTCTCCAACTTTGTACTTTTCATCCTTTTCCACCTAAAACACAATAAAACACCTTAAGTGCACCTTTTTCTCACATATAATAAATATAAAACACTTGTGCTAATATATAACAAGAATTTCCATCAAAAAGGTGTTCAATTGGATACTAAAACACGTTAATTTCCACTCTTAACAGCGTGTTCATGCGTGCCCTGTTCTTCTTTCTTCATTTTAGCTCCCGACTCTAGTTTTTACCTGTTTTATACACATTTAAGTTCATTTCCACACATTTATAAATCTGTACACACTTCTCCTAATTAACATATAACTCTGCCAAAAGTTACACAAATACGGATAAAAACATCCGAAAATCCTCAAATAAAGACACTAAAATATAGGTGAAAATGATGACGATCAGCCACCCGGAGGTATTGTTGTTTGTATTGATTAGTATCTAGGAAGGGGGATTGGTAATATTCACGCACTTTAGGATTTAAACCAGATTATACTGTTAGCTTTGAATCAGATCATATCCAGTAGGAGATAGGGTTATGTGGTGTATTTTCATAAAATCTGCATGAATGAATAATTGAAAGTCTAGGAATTCAAATTAATTGGTCAATACCGGATTACCTTAGAACTATTGATCGTTTCTTGAATTAATCTTAAATCTTTCTTCTGTAATTTATTTTAATAGTTATTTAATTTTCTGTTCTTTAGATAATAATTAAATTCACAACTCCTGAATATCGGTTACTTGATTCTGATTAATTTAGTAATTTTAGAAGTAGATAATTAACTATCCTTTTGGGATCGATAATTTAACTTGATCTTAGGCACCTCTGGGGTTAAAGAGGAAGAGATCAGTCTTAGGCATATGACGGGCACTGCTAAGACTGGTATTAACATATCTGATTTTTCTCATTGGAAGGGATACCAAGCTAACTTGGAAAAATTAAATACAAGACAAGGAATCCATCAGAAGAAATACCGGATAGATGTGTCATGGGAATACCCCTGAGTTTAGATGAGAGATGGCTCAAGTCCGAACAATATAAAGCAGTGGTATGATTTTGGGGCGGGAGCCTCAATATATACTGTCGCACCAAGCTTCCCGGAACTTTTAAAACTACCAGACTGGCTAGGAAAAGCAGTTGTGAAAGCCTGGGAAAACAATCTGACTTTGTCCAGGGAGATGTATTGGAGCTTTACTTCACTAGTGCGGCACCAAAACCAGTTGGGAAAGGCTGCCACGAAGCCTTTCATTTTATCAAACTAAGAAGACCAGATGTGGGATCATCAAATAGAATCAATGAGTCTTCTGGGAAGGAACCAATCTTGGTTTCTACATATTCGGAGGATCAAATCTCTACGCGAAGAGTGAGGGGTTTGTACGCCTGCATTCAGGTCATGGATCAGGTAAAATTCCCTTTTGAATTCGAACACAAAACAATGGACGGGTCCTTCCTGTTGAACACCTTAATGGGAAGAAAAATACAATTTACGGAGGATGCTCTCGAAGATAAGCGAGAGCTTCTTTGGAGGAACAAGGTACCGGTGATTAAACAAACTCATCGAAAATACTGTAACATAGCCCATTTTGGGCAATGGACGAACAAAATATACACAAGCTTCTCTACCCAAACAGAACCAGAGTTTGGAAAAGAAGTAATGTTGGGCATAGGGAGAATAAGAATTGCTGAACCCCCTTCAGCAAAAAAGGAAGAACGAGGGAAAAAGAGGGCAAAACCTCTTCAAAATACGTAAGAGCCGGGTGACCCTTCAAACTCCAAAGGGGATAAATGACTCTTCAAAAAAGTAAGAGTCAGATGACCTTTCCAAAAGGGCAAAAGGCCATGTGACCCCTGCAGGAGCCAAGAAGGATAGGGCTAAATTAAAAGCATCCAAGGCAGAAAAGTGGACTAAGTCCGCTGCTAAAGTTGGCATCCAAGGCAAATGACGTAAGCGCTTACGTAGGAATGATGAGGTAAGTACTTACATAGGCATGATGACGTAAGTAGTGATGTCATAGAGATTAAAGAGGCTTTGGAATCCGGATTTCAGGTCCGAGAGCCTCTATAAATAAGAAGTTTGAGGAAGCAGAAGGCATCGACCATCACCCTCTGTTTTCTTTCTTTAAACATTGTAATAAGCTTTCTTTCTTTCTTTCTTTCTTTCTTGTATGTCTGTTCTAGTTCCAGCTACCATATATAGCTAAAGGAGTTCCTCTTCTTATTCTGTGAGGATGAGTGTGTTATAAATTTCTCCATTCAATAAATAAATAATCTTGGGCTACTGCCCGAAGCATGTAACCTTTCATTTTTCTTTGCAACCTTAATCTCCATACTTTCCGACGAGAAACAGTAGCAGCATCCTATATACCCAGCATAGAAAACGAACCAGGATTGTGCTGAGGTCCGCTGAAGGAATGGGATTGAACCATCACACTGCGGGACGCGTGATTGGTTGTGAGGAGCAACTGTAAAACCTCCTGGATACCCAGTAAAAAAAAGTACTATTACTGTTTCAAGTTGGTTAGTTACGAGATTAATGTTGTTTAATTAATGTATGGAAGCATGATGGGTCTGATATGGTCGTAATTGACTATATCTATTTTGAAAAATAGAAAGTAATGAAAATTTGGCAAAATAAAGATATGACTTAAGTTGATTGGGGCTAAAAATCTTCAATGACCTGTTAAAGGACCAAAAAGTTGAATGCTTCAAAGTTAATGGACCAATTTCAAATTTTGTAAACTTAGTGGACTAATTTCAAAATTTTTGAGGAAATGTAATCTTCAATAACCTGTTGGTCACCTGCTATAGCAGGTAAAAGGACCAAATTGTTGAACTTTACAAAGTTAATGGACTAAAATCAAAATCTAGAAAACCTATGGACTAATTTCAAAAACAGGGAAACTTAATGGACGAAAAACTTTATTAAGTCATATATATATATATATATATATATATATATATATATATATATATATATATTATAGATTTTTGTCAAAATAATTATTTATATTTTTTATAGTAAAATAAGATTAATAAAAAAATAGATTGAAGAAAAAACATGTAAATTTAGGCAAATAATTGTGTGAGACCGTCTTACGGAATGAATTCAGCGAGTTAAATAAAAAGTAGAATAATATTTAATAAAAAATAATACTTGATTGATGAAAAGTGATAGTGATGCATTGAAATATGAGTATTTTATGAACAATTCGTATTATAAATAAAAAGTGACACTCATTTTAATATAAAGTGATAACATGCCCAATAAAAAATTACTAATTTATTAAGAAAACGAAAAATAGTCATAACACAAGACAATCTCATGTAAGTGTGGCCTGTAATTTAGTATAGAAAATAGTGTAGACTATTGGAGATGAATTACTATTATACTCCATAAAGCAATACTCATTTCCTTCCAATTTCAACACTTTTGCGTTTTAATTCGTTTTAACTTAAACTTCACACTTTTATAAAAGATAATGACATTAATCTACTACAATACTAAATTCTAGTTAACTTTTAAACACTTGCAAATCTTGTACATTTGGCGTTAATTTAGGTATTGATTATAATACATATTAAATATTTAATGAGTGGAATATGAGATGGAACAAGAAAATTGAATAAACAATCTCATTTTTCCCGATAACATACTTTAATTTTAAAATTATTTTCTCCTATCCGTCCAATGTCGGGATAAAGTATTTTTTCTCCGTAAGTTTGGCCATTTACAATTTTTACCCCAAAAAACATAAGATTTGGGCATTTATCTCATTATCTTCAAAATTGCGCCAATGATGCCCCGTTTTCATCGGAATTTGATATTTTCACCGGAATCGATCACGTGCATGTCATATGATCATCAGATTTGGCATTTTCCAATGGGACAAAATATTTTTTTGCCTCGAAATTTGGTCATGTACAATTTTTGCCCCAAAAAGATAAGATTTGAACATTTATCCCAATATCTTTATAATTACGCCAATGATGCCCCATTTTTGCTGGAATTTGACATTTTCGCCGGAATCAATCACGTTCATGTCACGTGATCATCAAATTTGGCATTTCCCGATGAATTTGCTGGAGAAATAGTGGCAGCCCCGCCAAAAACAATAATAATATTTTAATAATAATTTAATAAAAAAATTCCCATCGATGAACTCAGTTCTCACGTGCCCTCCACGTGCTTCCACAATCATTGCAAACTCCCTCTTCTTGTCAACCAGGGGATCCCCATGTACCCTCTCACCACTATGGGTAGTAGTCGTCAGATCTTCCGCCCGCGCCACCTCACTCCCGCCGCAAGCTCCCCTTCATCATATACTTCCACGTTAGAATTTTCATGTTCTTGAGTACCACCG
Source organism: Pogostemon cablin (assembly GCA_023678885.1). Classification (NCBI taxonomy): domain Eukaryota; kingdom Viridiplantae; phylum Streptophyta; class Magnoliopsida; order Lamiales; family Lamiaceae; genus Pogostemon; species Pogostemon cablin. The sequence goes on from CM043004.1 coordinate 16,992,909, forward strand.
CTGTCTTCTTCCACGAGTCATACAACCATATGGATGCTCGTCACTACCCTCATCGCTTCCGTCGAGTACCGCCTAGCGCCAGAGAATCGTCTTCCGACGGCATATGACGACGTCATGGATGCAGTGCAGTGGACTAAAGCCTAAGCACTTGCCTGTCGCGGCGCCGACCCTTGGATCGAAGAATTCGTCAACTTCTCTAGGGTTTTCCTAATGGAAAGCAGCGCAGGCGAAAATATGGTCTACTCGTGGGAATGCGCGCACTGGATATTGATCTCTAGCCAACTAGATTCATGAGACTGATAATGAACCAGTCGTTCTTTGGTGGGGTGTGAAGGACTGAATCGGAGCTAAAAAATGCCAACGACCCGATCCTCCCTTTGCATGGCTCCGATCTCCTGTGGTCACTTGCACTGTCGGAGGGTGCGGATCATGATCATGTTTACCGTGATCCGTTCATTGGTGATGGGCCCCCAGAGGAGAAGATCCAACGGCTGCCGCCTATAGTGGTGAAAGGGTACACGGGGGATCCCCTGATTGACAAGAAGAGGGAGTTTGCGAAGATGGTGGAAACACGTAGAGGGCACGTGAGAAATGAGTTCATCGATGGAGGAAATTTTTTTTAATTAAAATATCATTAAAATATTATTATTATTATTGACAATGATGTCACTGTGTCGCCAAGTCAGCAAATTTGCCGAAAAATGCCAAATCCGATAATCACATGACATGCACGTGATTGATTCAAGCAAACATGTCAAATTCTAGAGAAAACGGGGCAACATTGGTGCAATTTTGAACATAATGGGATAGATGCCCAAATTTTATTTTATTTGGGGTAAAAATTGTACATGACCAAACTTACAGGGTAAAATATATTTTATCTTGCAGGGAAATGCCAAATTCGATGATCACGTGACATGCACGTGATCGATTCTGGCGAAAATGTCAAATTCCGATGAAAACGGAGCAACATTGGCGCAATTTTGAAGATAATGGGATAAATACTCAAATCTTTTTTTTTTAGACAAAAATTGTACATGGCCAAATTTATGGGGAGAAAAAAAAAATTATCCCGTCCAATATCCATCCATTTTTCAAGTAAAACTCAAATTCCTATTTGCATGATTTCATCCATCAACAAAAAGCAACATTTCAAGAACTTTTTTTTTTTAATCCCACTTTAATTACATCAAACCATTGAATTCCAAACTCCCTACAGCCGACCAAAAGAGAACAATTGAATTCCCAACCCGCACAAGCCGTTGCTTGTTTTTATTCCGTAAACTTGGAAAAAGCAACGAATTTCGTGGCTTTCAAGATGAATTGAAATGGATGGAATGAAAATCTCTCACCCACCGATGCCGCTTCTTTCTTCTATTCTCCACTTTTGGTTATGACTTCAACAACCCACTGTTGATAAGTCAGTGTCACTCCTACCAAACCCTCTCCACGTATTTTACCTATCATGATCACTGTTTTTCGGTATTAACTTTTCGAAAACATCTTCGCTCTAGCTAATGGATCCTGCTACCTCTCGTCCTGCTGTAGTCATCGACAATGGCACTGGGTAATTTTACATATTGATCGATTTTGCATTCCATATTGCTCTTAATGTGTTTGATGTAATGCTTCTTTGAGTAATGTTATGTGGGATGGCTAAATCTTCATGATGTGTGTGCTTATTTTGATGTGGGGTTCTGCTAAAGGTTGATTCTTTATCCCCCATACCCACCCCACCCTGGGGTTGGTAAATTGCAGGTATACTAAAATGGGTTTTGCTGGAAATGTAGAGCCATGCTTTATTGTCCCAACTGTAGTTGCACTAAACGATTCATTCGCCAATCAGCCTCGGCCTAGTTCTAGGAAGGGCAGCAACTGGTTGGGGCAGCACAACGCAGGGGTGATGGCGGATCTTGATTTCTATATAGGTGAAGAGGCATTATCTAGATCTAAATCTAGCACCACTTACAGTTTGAGCTATCCCATTAAGCATGGGCAAGTGGATAATTGGGATTCAATGGAGAGGTTCTGGCAGCAGTGTATGTTTAACTATCTGCGGTGCGATCCAGAGGATCACTACTTTCTGTTGACTGAGAGCCCGTTGACTGCACCGGAGAGTCGGGAATATACTGGAGAGATCATGTTTGAGACTTTTAATGTTCCTGGGCTCTACATAGCAGTGCAGCCTGTGCTTGCTTTGGCTGCCGGATACACAACATCCAAGGTTGGTTTTCAGTTTGGTAGTGTTGGAGTATGGCATTCTCTTTTCTTCCTTGATATGTGGAGATTGTTTTGTGGGATCATTTGAACTCCATTATACTATAAAAATCTGTGTCGTGTTAAAATCTTAGAATGGGTATTAAAAAAATTTCCGCTTTCTTTGTGAGCTAAGAACTAATCATCTGTAGCAAATATCATTGAGGTTTCTTAAGTATGCATTTATTGATAGTTGAATTTATATCTAGATTTTGCTGAATATGCTTTTACTGATTTGGATTTTAAAAGTGATGGATGGACATTTGATCTGAAAGCTAGTCCTTTTTCTATTTAGGATCATGTAATGACAATTTGTCTTGTGCCAAACATTCTGTCTCTCTAATAATGAACAGAAATTGTTGATTTAGGTAACATGTGAATAGAGGATAAGTTTTCTTTAGTTGGGTCCAATCTATTGAATGATCTAGTGCACTGAAATCAATTCTGCAATTTCATCGTTAATCCACTCTCCGCGCTGTCCTGGAGCTTGATTAGTTACCTCGGCTAATGGCATTGTAATTGTCCGCTTATATTAGGAGATTGGCATAAGATTATATGACATAATCAAGAGTTACCTTTTGAAATCTTGTTTTCCTTATATTTCAATACTTCTTCTTAGTGTGAGATGACAGGTGTTGTGGTGGACATTGGAGATGGGGCTACTCATGTTGTGCCAGTTGCAGATGGTTACGTTATTGGGAGCAGCATTAAGTCCATTCCAATTGCTGGGAAAGATGTAACTCGGTTTGTTCAGCACCTCATGAGAGTATTATTCTTCTCTATTCTGTATTAAAAGTGGTCACTATCTTGTTAAAAAAAAATGTATTTATAATCTGGAGAACTAAACAATGACCTGCTTTTCGTTATGGACTTTGAAGTTTGTTCTCTGAGTTCATATCCTTGAAGATTGCCTTGTTAACTAATGACAAGAATATTAACTAGTTGATTAAATAAAATTTTGAATTTTTTTTTTTTTGTGGTTTGGGTGAGAGTGTTTAGGTCTGAATCAGTTTTCGTTAACATCACATGCTGGTTAGTGAAGGAGTCGTTGATTTATTTGCTTTTCCTACTACTATTTTCTCATTCCAAGATTGTTCTCTTCAGGAAAGAGGAGAAAATGTTCCACCCGAGGAGTCCTTTGAAGTAGCCCGGAAAGTGAAGGAAATGTATTGCTACACATGTTCTGACATTGTCAAGGTATTGTCTGAAAACTACTGACTTATTGCCTACCCCAGCCAACAGTTAAAAGCACAAAAGAACATGTACATGCATATACATATATTATTCTCCCAATTTAAGCATAGGTGAATGAATTATATCTTGAAAAATGCATATCAAGTTGCAAGCTCGCACTTGCCAATTTTCTTTTGTTGATTTGTCAAGATGAGTCAGATGAGAAAAGATTGTTTTTAACCAGTTTATGTTCTTTGACAACTCCAGGAGTTTAATAAGCATGACAAAGAGCCAGCAAAATACATAAAGCAGTGGAGAGGTACTAAGCCAAAGACTGGAGCTCCATATACTTGTGATATAGGCTATGAACGATTCCTTGGTCCCGAGGTCTGTTTATTCACTTTCGTTATGCGTGTGTACCCACTATATATATATATATATATATATATATATTTTTTTTTTTTTTTTTTTTTTTTATTATTTTTTTTTTTTTATATTGGTAACACTTTAAATTAAATTTTCTGTGAATTCAATAGGCATAATTATTTCATATCTCTTTCTCCCTAAGTTCATAGTAGATTAATTTGTTTATGAAATTTTAATCCATTTTCATGCTGTCTACTTTTAGTTTTGGTTTTGCTTGCTATATATAGTGATCAATAGCAGGGAAAACATGAATAGTAGTTGGTCTTACGAATCTTAATTGATCATAGTTTCAAATCAATATCTTACCCAAATAGCAAATAATTCAGCTGTTAGATCTTCATAATTCTTCGGGTATTGGAAATTCTTTATGATCTATGCTTTCTTATTCAGGTCTTCTTCAACCCTGAAATTTACACTAGTGATTATACGACCCCTCTGCCTGTTGTGATCGACAAATGTATACAGTCAGCACCAATAGATACAAGAAGGGCGCTGTACAAGGTGGCATGAATATGCTGATTAATAAAAATCTTATACTATTATGTTTATTTATGATTAGGCTTCCTTTCATTTTTATTAAAACTCATTTGATATGATTTAGAATATCGTATTATCTGGAGGATCAACCATGTTCAAAGACTTCAACCGAAGGCTGCAAAGGGATCTAAAAAAGATTGTTGATGCTCGTGTTCTTGCATCTGATGCTAGGCTTGGTGGAGAACTGAAGGTAACCTATTTTTTCTTCTCATTTTTTGTCGTTTCACCAAATATAGGCTCTGATCGAATATGTTCTTTCTTCAGTCGCAGCCTATGGAAGTAAATGTTGTTAGTCATCCTATTCAGAGATGCGCAGTTTGGTTTGGAGGCTCTGTATTAGCATCCACACCTGAGTTTTTCACTGTACGTTTTTGTTCGTTTCTTTGGTGTGCCTCAAAGTTTAACATCAGTTCCATGAAAGCACTTCTCGTTGCTAGCATACATGGCATCTGTAACTGACATTGCGACATGTGTTTTGATTCAGTTTTTACTGACTTTTGAAGAGTATAATCTAACCTTATTCTTGTACTAAGGTTGTAGTTGGATTACTTAGCTCTCTTTCTCTCTATTTTTCCTGCACAGGCTTGCCACACGAAAGCTGAATACGAGGAATGTGGAGCAAGCATATGTCGCACAAACCCAGTTTTTAAGGGAATGTATTGATAGGACAGCCAGTGATATAGACATCCTGGGAACACCATCCAGCATGTCCATGAGCATTTCATGGCGATTATCCGGAAGACGACGTAAAAGCTACTTTCTTTCTTGGTGCAACAAATCAGTTCAAGAAATGGAGGTTCTTGATTATATTATTTCCAAAGTAAAAGAATTCAATAGGAGACAGCACCTGAAATGTTGCTTGCTTTCAACTTATTAGAATGATTGGTGTTACAGCAACATCAGTGCAGATGATGTTAGAATAAATTATTTGGCATATGTAGATAGATACTCTTGTACTAAAGCTCTATTTTCTTGAATCAACTGATTTGTTTGTTTGTATATTGTAATGTCTGAACAGATGATGCTGAGATATATTTCCCTTTTTAATTTTTTTTTCCTATGGTCGTTTATTCTCATTCCTTCTATATATATATATATTGTAAATTCTTCATTTTTTATATTGACGGTGTTGTAATTTTTTCCCCTCTGTTTTTAAGTATGGGCTGTAGTCATAGTTTTATTTTAAATTAATAATCTTGATCATGTTTGTGAAATGAAATAATGGGTCTTGCTCTGTGTTCTTTAATCAAGTTTTTTCGTACGATTTTTTCCCATTTTTGTTGTACTCCCATACTCACGGAGTTTAAGAAAATTTATTTTTTGTTGTAAAGAGAAGGAGTATTTTGGGTAATTGAATAGATTAAAGTGTAATAGTTGATTTTAATTATATTGCGTGTAAAAAGAAGATAACATTTTTGTAATAGTATAGTATTTTAAGGTTATTAATATTGTGTATTATTTCCATTTGTAGAGTAAGCAAGTATACCTTTAACATATCAAAATAGAAAATGTGTTAGTATTTTTGGGATGAAGGGAGTAACTTTAAGATACTGTTTGGGGTGAGATTTTAACTTATGTATAGTGATGTGATTTTTTTAAAAAATTTAATGTTATGTACGGTTTTAATTTTAAACTTACTAGTACTTACCCGGCCGCGTGTTGCACGGACAGGGATATTTTTTAAATATTTTATATGTAAACTTTTTTTATGAGGTTAATAATATTCCTTTGGAATTGAAGAGTAATTTGTTTTAATCTAAAACTACAACGACCTCATGCATGACTTGATTGTGATTCTTAAACTGCTGTCATTAACAACTATAAGGACTGAAACGCTTAGTCTGGAAAAAGCATGAGAAATGTGATAGTTTACCTGGTGATGATGATTAGATTGATGAATACGCATTGTCGTTCTAGGTTGAATATCCCAATTGTTGATATTAGCATGTAGCTTGAGCATGGAACTAAATATTTGAAAGAATCTATAAATTTGTTGTCATATTAGATAAAACTTTTCATGAGGAAGATTATAGATATGTAATGATGAGAAAGGTTACTGATATGTAAAATAATGTGAGTATTGAATTACAATTCTGCTAAGCATGTTAAGAACTAATTATGTTTGAACTATGATCAATTATAACCGTCATGGGTTTTCTAATTCATTTAAGAATTCATTCGCCCAGATTAGTGCATATGGTTATTAGTTAAAGAAACCTGGTTATTTGAATAATAATCATGAATACTTGGAATTTATCAACTAATTTTTTTTTCCGGTAGAAGAGATATACAATTACTATAAACCAAGTGAATATTGAATCAATACACATTATTGATTACAATGTTTTCTGCATGAACACCAGTTGAAATGTGGTATAACAATCATCTGTCATGAAAGATTTGAAAACATCATAAAAAGTTGTGTTATTAAATAAAAAAATCAAAATATTTTCATAAAACTATTTTACCATTAGTATAAATATCTGCAAAACTTCAGTCAACTATTTTCACAAAATAAAGAGTGAATCTTTTATGAATAATATAAGAATAAAGAACTAACCCACATCTTATCTTCATAGCAAGTGACTTTTGTTTAGATTGGTGACAATCCTCTCTGACTTCCATGTTATTTTATTCTGTAATATCTCATAGAATGCATGATATCGAGAATCATTTATTTGGATACATATACATATATACTAAATAATAGATAAGAAAAAGAAAAAACTAAAATGAAACTTCCATTTATTTTATTTAAAAAAGGCTCAATTCAAACATTTCTAAAGACCTTTCTAAAGACCACATTCTTTGTTAAATGTTTCTACCTAACTTACTGGTTCAAATTTTTTCATGGATAATCGATGAATATAAACCTGCAAAGGAAAAACAAAAACATAAAAATGAAATAAAATATAACTACAGAGAAAGAGTGATAGAAGGATTAATAAAGTTATTACTAAATAGAAATATCCATTGCCCGTACCCGTATCAGTAAATGTCCATCACCCGTGTATACCCGTATCTATAACATAGTTTTTGAAAGTTGACATTTTACAAATTCTATCATACTTACTCATTCAGACTTTATAGGTGGATAATCAATGAATATGGAACTGCAAAGGAAACACAAAAACATAAAAAGAAAAAAAATGAAAGAAAATATAAGTACAGAGAATGGGTGATCGAAGGGTTATCAAAGGAATTATCGAACAAAAATATCCATCACCCGTACCCGTATTCAGCTTAATGTCCATCACCCATATCCATATCACCCATATCTAGCTACAACATACTTTTTGAAAGTTGACATATTACTAATTCTACCAAACTTACTGATTCGTACTTTATCGATAAATAAATGATGAATATGATCTTGAAAAAGAAACACAAAAAACATAAAAGATTTATACTCCCTTTGTCACATATATTTACTGTTTGTACGGAAATTAAAACATATTGTATTTTAATGTTTAGTGGGTTGAGTTGAAAAATATAATATTTTAATATATAATGAGTAGTTGTATTATTATTGTGTGTAAGTCCTATAATGTGAAGATAAGTGTAGTATGAAAGTAGGTATAGCAACGGGTAGGGTACCAGACAGCTTATTTTGGGGGTACCCGTACCCGATTAAAAATAACTACCCGTAACCATACCTATCCCGTTTAAAAATTTTATTATGGTACCCGTGCCCGTCCCATACCCGTTTGTCAATACCCACGGGTACCTGTATCTGTTTAATATTAATTTCATTTTATATATATTTATATTTTTTTGTTTAAATAAATATAATAATAAAAATATATTATTATTAATTAAATATAAAATAAATATAATATAATTTCTATTATTTTAAATAAATATTTAATAAATATGATAAAATAATATTTATAACTATTAATTAAATATATAAAATACTCCCTGTCTCATACTTATGTTCATATTTTTCAATTTCGTTCGTTCCACACTTATCTTCACCACCCAAAAAAGGAAGTTATTTAAATTCATGATTATGAAAATATATTAACTATTAATCAGGGACTTGGAATTTTTTTATCGAATAAGGGGTCAGAAATATGAGCACAGAATGTCCTATGACACTTTGGTGTGACATCTCATGTAACATCTTCTTAGAGAATGACACATAGCATTGATTTAGAGTATAACTGCCCTCCTCTTTTCTACATGTTAATCATCCAACAGAGTAGCACAAGAAATATCACACCAAAATGACACAGAATATTCAGACCCAAAATTGTACTATTAATTCATAGCGTGAAAATTTTAAAAATATTTTTTAGAAAATATAATTACAATTATATTAAACATCATATTTCTAATGTTTTTTAAGAATATTTTTATATTGTTATTAGTGTTAAAATAACATCAAATTATTATAAATTTATATAATCATCATTTAATTATTTTACATAATTTGATTATTTCAAACTCTTTAGTTTATATATTCCAGACTAATAAATAAATAAGAAAAGATTTTAGCCTCCGAATTATCAGATTATTCATGTTTTAAATTGAACATATTTACAAAAAATAATAATATAATTCTATTGTATTTTTTTAAAAATTGATATTGTATGTACGATTTAGAAGCACTAACTCCAAAATACATAAATAATGTTTAAAATATTAATATTGTGTATTATTTCCATTTGTAGAGTAAACAAGTATACCTTTAACATATCAAAATAGAAAATGTGTTAGTATTTTTGGGATGAATGGAGTAACTTTAAGATATTGTTTAGGGTGAGATTTTAATTTATGTATAGTGATGTGAATTTTTAAAAAAATTTAATGTTTTGTACGGTTTTAATTTTAAACTTATTATCAATGATTTATTGTTGGCCAATACTACTGTGCACCTGGATGCACCACAGGATACGGTGCACCAACTTTTAGATCATATACAATTATGAACAATAATATATACAATTATAAACAAAAATGTATACAATTTGTTTTTAGTTTTTTTAATGTAAAATTGAGTGTAAAAAAATATACAACTATTAAAAAATATATATACTCTATTGAATAAAAAGTTATACACATATGGATGTTAGTTTTTTTAACGAAAAACTGAATGTGAAAAAAATTATACAATTATTAAGAAACATGTATACAAAATAAAATAACATGTATACAAAATAGAATAAAAAATTATACACATATGGATGTACCCTTACACCCGCGTGCACCATATATCAACTCTTTATTGTTTTTCTCAATAAGTTGATTGAACGAACACCTTTGCGGTTTTTATTAATTTATTTATGACGCAAAACTAATTAATCGATTGAAATAGAATTTAAAATTTGAAAAAGTGTGAGGGGAAGTTATTTTGAATAGCAAGTTGTAAATGTATGAAGAATTTATTTCACATAGTGAAAAGTTCCAACAAGTGTGCAATATAAAAATATGTCATATTTAAAATATAAAGCAGATTATTGTATGCATTATCCAAATCACTTGAATATCAAATAAAATGTTCTTAAATAATGTAGAGATAGAGAGAGACAGAAAGAGTTAGAGTGTTGTTAGATATGATAGATAAGCTATTAGATTGAAGAGTGAATCTCTTGTGCGCCCGGTCACACGAATTTAGATTCGTGCTCCTTTACAATTTACGTGTCCTTTACAATTTAAACTCCCTAGCAATACATATATTTAAATAAAATAGAGAGGTGAATAGTTGTGTTTACATGGGGACACGGACCATATACCGGAGGTGCAGGAACTTTTGTCTAGATTGAAAAGGGGAGTGAGGGGAGTTAAAAGAGAAAAGATGTTAGAGGGAAGGTTTTAAAAATGAGTATATAAAGAGTAAATTTTAAAATGAGAATATATGCAAACATGCTATGGACTCAGCCCAAAATAAACTGGGCTATGGAAGGCCCATAATAAACTGGGCTCTCAGTGGACTAAAACTACAATTAAATGCAAATAAGGCGTTCAAAATGTAAACTACCCTTTGCGAAGAATACAGTATAACCGCATTGCCACTGTGAGCACTAGGGCAAACTCTGACTTCTCAAATCTTCAAAAAACCTCAAATCACTCCTCTTCCATCCACTTCAGTTTAATATTTGGTCGACTCGGATCCGATCTCTTACTCGGAGCTCGGAAAATGGCGTTAGCTTTCGATGAATATGGTCGGCCATTCATTATACTGAGGGAACAGGAGCAGAAAACTAGAGTGCGCGGCCTCGAAGCGCAGAAGGCCAACATCGCCGCCGGAAAGGCGGTGGCTCGGATTCTCCGTACTTCCTTAGGCCCAAAGGGCATGGATAAGATACTTCAGAGCCCCGACGGTGACGTCACCATAAGTAAGCTCTGCTATTCTTTCATTCTTCGTTCTTTGTGTGTGTGTGTGTGTAATTATATATGCTGATGTTTTTGGTTATGTTAGGGTTTGAGTTTATATTAGGAAAATTGCTATAAATGCGTGTTAATTAACCTTTTATTTTGTGATGTGCTGTTATTTTTGTGTTAAATTGAATGTATGGTTTCTCACATGTAAAGATCTCTGTTATCTGTTGTTTTGGTATCAGCGAACGATGGTGCGACTATCTTGCAGCAGATGGATGTAGACAATCAGATTGCTAAGCTCATGGTTGAACTGTCACAGAGTCAAGACTATGAGATTGGTGATGGAACAACTGGGGTTGTTGTTATGGCCGGGGCACTTCTAGAGCAAGCTCAAAAGCTATTGGAACGTGGAATCCATCCTATTCGAATAGCTGAAGGGTATGAAATGGCTTCCAGAATTGCTTTTGACCATTTGGAGCGCATATCCCACAAATTTGAATATAGTGCCGCAAACGTGGAGCCTTTAATACAGACTTGTATGACTACTCTGTCCTCCAAGATGTGAGTATTGTTTCTTTGCTTCTGTTTTAAACACTTGACTGTCCAAGGATGTGAACACCTCAGCCCAAGTTTTCCATTACATTTTTCATACAAGTTTGGACTTAATTTTTTGATTGATTGATCTAAAAATTTATGGTTTTGTTTAAACTTTAATATTTGATTGATTGATCTAATATTCAGATAGATTTTGTGGTTTTGTTTGAACTTCAACTTTTGGTTAATTGTTCTGACCCCAGACATATATTTAGGGTTTAAGATTCTAGATTGCCACCGAATTTGGTATATATGCCTCAAGCTGTGGGTAATGTATTTTTAATCGAAATCCATTGCATGCTTGTATTTTCTGATTTCTTTTATCATTTTCTTGTGTATAACCATGAGAATTGGTATCTTCGTTTCAGTGAACTGTTGCTGTACTAGGGAAATTTTGTTGTTGCCTCTATTCCTTAGTGTAATTTTGTTTTAACTCCCTCTTCTAGGTTTGTTTTATTCTTTATTGGATACCTATTTGTTTATGTATTTGTGGTCATTAGAATCTTGAAGGATGATACTGGTATGGTTAGCTGTTGTTTATTTATTCAAATTGTGAATTGGTTCCTGCAGAGTGAATAGGTGCAAACGCGATTTGGCGGACATTGCAGTGAAAGCAGTGCTTGCTGTTGCAGATCTGGAGAGAAGGGATGTTAATCTGGACTTAATTAAAGTAGAGGGAAAAGTTGGTGGAAAGCTGGAGGATACAGAATTAATATATGGCATTGTTGTGGACAAAGATATGAGTCATCCTCAGATGCCAAAGCAAATTGAGGATGCAAAAATTGCCATTTTGACTTGCCCCTTTGAGCCTCCAAAGCCCAAGACTAAGCATAAGGTTGATATTGACAGTGTCGAAAAATTCCAGACTTTGCGTCAACAAGAGCAGAAGTACTTTGATGATATGGTTCAAAAGTGCAAGGTCTGTTGTAGTTATCTTGATCTTATGTTTTATGATCATTTTTGTGTTGCCCCATCTTGTTGTGTGTTTGGGGTGGAGTTGCTCTTGTGTTTGTCAATATTCTTCATATTTCATTGAGTTAAATGTCTTGGTGTAATTTCAAAGTCTCACTGGATCACAGGATGTTGGGGCTACACTGGTTATCTGTCAATGGGGTTTTGATGACGAGGCAAACCATTTGCTAATGCATAGAAATTTGCCTGCTGTCCGATGGGTTGGTGGCGTGGAGTTAGAGCTGATAGCCATAGCAACAGGTTTTGCAATCTTTCCATTCTTGTGCAATTTCAACTTTAGTCTTTAGAGTTCTTATTTCAGCTTCTCAAACTAATATTAGGTGGGAGAATTGTGCCTAGGTTTCAGGAGTTGACTCCAGAAAAATTGGGCAGGGTAAGCTTCCAGACTATAATTGTTTATCTTCTTTTCTTTTCTCTGTCTATTTCTTAATAACTTTTTTTCTCCCCTATTATCATATAAATGCTCACACATTTACTGAACTAATTACGGATCACTCAATACTATTACTGTTTATCTTTTTTTTTTCTCTTTCTATATCTTAATAACTGTTTTTTATTTCCCTATTATTATTATATAAATGCTTACACATTTACTGAACTAATTACTGTTTACTCATGACAGGCTGGTTTGGTTAGAGAAAAAGCCTTTGGCACTACTAAAGATCGCATGATATATATTGAGCACTGTGCAAATTCAAGGGCTGTGACCATATTTATACGTGGTGGTGGGTCAATGCTACTGATTCTCTCTTTCAATTTTACTCTTTTAAACCATTTTTATGCAGCATAAAATTCTGATATTATTCAAACCATTTTCATTATGTTCCTTAATTTTCAATTTTATTGAATATTAAGGAGATTTTGACATGAATATTCCAGTCTTGCTTTCTGTGGTTTTGCATATGTTGCATCTGTGTCTTGTATGTGTGTTAAAACTCTATTTTCAGATCTGATAGTAGAACAAGTTTTGGAAACTTTGTTCTCTGAAATGGCTGGATGTGAGATATTAATAATTTTCAATTTTATTGAATATTAAGGAGATTTTGACATGAATATTCCAGTCTTGCTTTCTGTGGTTTTGCATATGTTGCATCTGTGTCTTGTATGTGAGTTAAAACTCTATTTTCAGATCTGATAGTAGAACAAGTTGTGGAAACTTCCGTCTCTGAAATGGCTGGATGTGAGATATTAATATGGGTTCTTGTATTTTTTTTTGTGCGCTAGGTAACAAGATGATGATCGAGGAAACAAAACGCAGCCTTCATGATGCTTTATGTGTTGCTCGGAATCTCATTCGCAACAATTCCATAGTATATGGTGGTGGCTCAGCTGAAATATCTTGCTCAATTGCTGTGGAAGCAGCTTCTGATAAGTACCCAGGAGTTGAGCAGGTATTCCTGTTTTTACCTAGTACATATTAGTTTCAATACTTTGAAGCTAAACCTGACATTCTCTTGGTTTGGACAGTATGCGATTAGGGCATTTGCTGATGCATTAGATTCTATCCCGATGGCACTGGCAGAAAATAGTGGCCTCCAACCTATTGAAACCTTATCTGCTGTCAAATCTCAACAAATTAAGGTGATTTGACCTGTTGTATCTTTTCCTGTGCTTTCTTGATTCATTTTAGATGTCCAAAGTCGAGAATTATTAACTAAAATAATAATAGGAATAAAAAGGAAAACAAAACCTGGAAATAAAGTATGCATAAAAATGAGTTCGTGCGTGCCTTTAAATGAACCATCAAAATATCTCACAGTAGGATAAATAAATGCCTATTTTTCTCGTTGACTGTTAGCTACCAAACCATGTAGTTTTCTTATAGGGTGGTTTATTTGATGAAAAGTGATAATAATTTTGCATGTGCAGGAGAACAACCACTACTTTGGTATTGACTGCAATGACGTTGGCACAAATGATATGCACGAGCAAAATGTATTTGAGACTTTGATCGGGAAACAACAGCAGATTTTACTGGCCACTCAAGTTGTAAAGATGATTCTTAAAATTGATGATGTAATCTCGCCCTCAAATTTTTGATCTCTGCATCAGGTACTGGATTTTGGACACTTAGATTTAGCTATTGTCAACAGTTTTAGTTTGCTGGATTTGGCCGACTGTTTGTCGTATTGTGGCTGCACTGATTGATCTGTTCCCATTGATTTTATTTTGGAACAATTTCTACTGTCGACGAATTGATCTTTATACCCTGTTATGCTATTTGAGACATGGGTCACATCCTCATCTTCTTCCCCATTTATTATTTTGGCTTGCATTTTTCTCCACCTTGGATGTATTCGATGATTATTGTATTCGTGTATCGGCATCTCGTTGGACTTGTATTGAGACCTTGAGCTCATTTTTATGCACATTAAAGTCACTGTGGCCAGTCCATTGATCTTTAGCTCATAAGCCATACCCTAGAAAATTGTTATCGAAGTGCACTTAAAAGCTTAAGGGCTCAAGTGTAAATTATTGTTGAACGTATTCCCATGAAGATTAGTTTTTCCTTCTCTTTTGATTCTTTCGAATTTTCAACTGTTGGATGTTGGATATAAGTAGGAATGTAATCGAGCCGAGCCGAACTGGGCCGAACATCTCTGGGCTCGAGCTTGATTTGAACTTTGTTTTTTAGGCTCGAGCTCGGCTCGTGTATAAAACATATAGCTCGCGAACAGTTCGCGAGCTTGGCTTAAAATATTTTTACTAAATAAATAAAGTCAAACTCGCTCAATTTGGCTCAATAAATACTAGGCATTAGTTCGAGCTTGGGCTCGTTCGGGGCTCTTAATTTGAAAATTATTCATTTTTTAAATTTTTTTAAATGTGGCAAAGGTTTGAGTGAGACCATTTCATGAATAATACTTCCTTCATCCCACATTTATATTCACACTTTTTGTTTTCATCCCTTCCAAATTTATTTTCACTACCCAAAAAAAGAAACTCCACATTAACTAACAACCTCAAAAGTTATCTTAATTTCAAAAATACTACTCACACTTAACAAACATAACATACTTTATAATTTATTTATTACCTAAAAATACCATAATATCCATAAAAAGTCAATAAAGTTGGTCAAAAAGTAATTTTTCTTAAACTTCGTATCTACAGTAACGGTGAACATAACTATGGGATGGAGGGAGTAAAATTTTATCATAATATTCCCTCCATCCCGTTTTAATGTTTACGTTTACTTTTTGCACGTTAATTAAGGAGTATAGTATTTTAATAGATAGTGGGTAAAAAGATACTCCCTTTGTCCCATAGAAGTAGACACACTTTCCTTTTTGGTTTGTCCCACTAAAGTTGACATATTTCCTTTTTAATACATGAGACCCACACAAAAACAATTAATCTATTCTCATGGGGCCCACTATCACTACATATTAAATATTATTTCTCTCACTTCACTTTAATTCACTTTACATTAAATTATTATACTTCTTAATCTCCGTGCCCAAAAAAAGTGTCATCTTTTCCGGGACGGAGGGAGTATAATATTTGATGTAAAGTGGGTAGGTGTATTAGTATTGAATGTAGGGTCCATGGTGATATGTTAATTGTTTTAGGTGGGTCCCATATTCCAAAAAGGGAAACGTAAACATTGAAATGAGACGCCCAAAATAGAAAGATATAAATATTGAAATGGGACGGAGGGAGTAAAATTTTTGATAAAAAACGGTATCTAGAGTTATTATCAATTTTTATTAATTATTAGAAGTATTGATTATTAATTAAAATATATTTTAATATATAACAAAATATTTTTTTTAATTAACGTTTATAAATATATGAAGTATATATTTACTTTAAAATTTGAAGTAGGTCTTGTATGACGTGAGACGAATAAAAAGTGATAACATTATTAATGAAAAGTGACGATAAAAAGTGATAATGATGCAGTTAACTATTTGATATTAATCATAAGCGAGCAGCTTCTTGGGAGAATCTATTGAATAAAGTTAAAAAAAGATTATCCTTGTGGAATGACAAACACTTGTTGGGAGATCGATGCACATTGATCCAAGCGGTCCTTTCTGCAATGTCAATCTATTGTCTATCTTTCTATTGCTTGCAAAAAAACACTTAGAGAATTGTTCAAATTCAAAGGAATTTTCTTTTGGGGGGAGGAGAGAATGTAAAAAAAATTACATGGGTTAGTTGGGAAGACATTTGCAAAAAAAGAGAGAATGGGGGATTAGGGATTAGAAGTTTAGAAAAGTTCAATTATGCATTAGTTAGTAAATGGTCATGGAGATTTCTTAATGAGCCAAAGAGTCTGTGGGTAAGGGTGATAAAATCCAAGTATGGAGGTGTTGGGTCTTGGGGTAGCTTGGCCTTAGATAAAGGGAGAGGGGTTAAGTCTAGTTGGTGGAAAGATATTTGTGAAACTCTTGGGGGCAAAGAGGGGGTGGGAATGAGAGATGAGTGTGAAATTGTGGTGGGTAATGGAAATAGAATTTCTTTTTGGTTTGATAAGTGGATTGATGGGGTGTCTTTAAAGTCTAAGTTTGGGAGGTTGTTTAGAATTAGTAATCTAAAAGAGGCGGTGGTGAGTCAAATGGGTTATTGGGAAGTGAATGGTTGGAATTGGGATTTGAAATGGTGTCGTGCATTAAGAGAACGTGATATGTGTTATCTTAACGATCTCATGTCTTGTCTAAGCAGGGTTCAAATTGACCAATCCAAAGAAGATATATGGAGATGGAGACATGCAAAAGATGGAATTTTTTCTACAAGTATAGCTTATGAAAAATTGATGAGCTCTACCGATCTGGAAACAAGTAAGGATAAGAAGAAGGCGTTCAAGAAACTATGGGCATGTCATGCTCCAAGAAGCGTTAAACCAATTGTTTGGAAGGTGTTGAAAGGAAGAATGACTACAAAATCCAGCTTGCAAAAGAAAGGTATCATACAACCCAACAATGATGTCAAATGTGTGATGTGTGGTGAGGTAGATGAAGATTTATCGCATGTGTTCTTTAGATGTAAGACTGCTTATTTGATTTGGAACTGCTGCTATAAGTAGTTGGGGCAATTTATGACATCTCATTCTGAACCAATTCCACATATGCTACAACACATGGATATGTTTGGAATTAGACAAAAATGTTACGCTGCAGTTACTCTATGGACATGTATTGTTTGGTCTATTTGGATGTCAAGATATAATTGTTTGTTCAACGGCGAGACACCCAACCCAAAGAAGATGATACAAGGTATAAAAGCAAAGGTGTGGTCGTGGCTAATGGTAAACAAGAAATTTCATAAAAATAGTATATATTTAGATTGGTGTTCTTCTCCTGCTTCTATTTTGCTGTGAATGACTTTTATGTACTAGGAGTTTGCACTATTTGTTTTGGTCTTGAGTACCCCTCGTGCTCTATTGATTAATAAATTTTTCTTTGCAAAAAAAACAAAAACTATTTTATGAAAAATTTATAATATAAACAAAAAGTGATAACATTTCATGAACCTTTTATCCGTCTCACGTAAGGTAAATATGAGTATATATAAATTCGAAATTTTCTCCTCTAAATAAAATTATATTTAAATATGAATAAATAATTATATTAAATTAATTTATTATTATATTATAATTGAGATGATTACTACTAGGTACACAAAAAAACCCTTAATTACTATGAGATACAAACATACAAAAATATTAAAACTAACTACAAAAATATATAGTGATATCCAAAATTACCCCTACAATGTGTTGCACATAAATGTTGTGTGCATCAAAAGTTCGTGTGCAGTAAAGTGTGCAATAATAAAATTGTGTGCAGTAAAAAAAAAGTGTGTGCAGCAAAAAAGTGTGGTGGTCCGGCAACTTTCCGGCGGCCGGCCGGCAGTCCAGCAGTGCTCCGGCAGAGGCAGTTTTCCGGCGGCGGTCCGGTAGTTTTCCGGCGACCGGTCGGTGGTTTGGAAGTGGGTGAGGGTTTAAGGTTTTTGGTTTAAAAGTGTATGAGTTTAGAGTTATATTTGATATTTTACTTTAATATTTTGTATGTGAGAGTAATTATTTTAAATCAATGTATCTCATAGTAATTAGGGGTACAAAGTGTGTACCTATGAGTAATAAATCCATTATAATTTTACAACTTGAGCCTACGAATTTTTACTAATAGTTTATGTATATTTATTAGTACTAATACATATTATATATTTTGATGAGGCATCAACTTTAAAATTATTTACAATTTTATATTAATTTAAATTTAATATATATAAATACATATATTTATTTAAAATTTAAATATAAATAAATCAAAATTAAATCTTATATAGAGATAGAAAATAAAAAATTTACATCTTTGAACCCATTAAAAATATAATTTTCAATTCGTTATTTAGAATTAATAACATTGATTTTTTTTAGTTTTATTAATTACGTTATAATAATTTTTTTTAATTGTCATACTTTAAAATTTTTCTTTAATTTAAAGTATACTATATTTTTCAAATTATAGTTTTATATCCCTTATAAATTATATTCGTACAAGTATATACTCACTCCATCCCGCGTTAAGGTTGACGTTTGCTTTTTGCACGGAGATTAAGAGATATAATATTTTAATGTGTAGCGAGGTGAGAGAAATAATATTTAATGTGAAGTGGGTAGTTATATTAGTGTTATGTGTGGATCCTACATGAAATAATTAATTGTTTTGTGTGGGCCCAACTTGATAAAAAATGAAATGTAAACCTTAACTTGAGATAACCCAAAATGGAAAGCGTAAACATTAACATAGGACGGATGGAGTATATAATTTAAATTTATTTATGTAAAGTTTCTTAAACTCTAAAATTACCATGTTTAAAATAAGTTATAATAATAATAATAATAATGAGAATGAGCTATTGACTATAGTGTTCAAGCCTATTGACGAGCACTATTCAAGCATACTGCCTAACATGTTCGCGAGTCTACTATCGAACACGTTCACGAGCCTATAAATGAACACGTTCGCGAGCTCGTAAACGAATTTGTTCGCGAGCTTTCGAGCCAAACACACCAGGCTCGAGTTCGGCTCGAAAAAATAATCGAGCTCAGCTCGGCTCGTTTAATTTCGCGAACGAACTCGAACGAATTTTTTTTCAAAGTAAGACTCGAATAGCTCACGAACGATTTGGTTCGTTTACATTCCTAGATATAAGTTGTTTTTTCAGTCTACTTTGTTGTTTCTAGAAAATTCAATAAATAATAATTCCTTTTGTACAGTTAATTACAAACATCTCAGGATAAGGGAAATGATCATGTACACCCCTCTCTTTATAAATGAGGTTCGAATAAACCCTCAATCTATTTTTTTTTTATCATACAAGCCCTTCTGCTTCTCTTAAGGAAAATTACTCATAGGTACATACTTTGTACCCATAATTATTGTAAGATACATTGATTTAAAAAGATTACTCTCACATACAAAATATTAAAGTAAAATACCAAATATAATTTTTTAATTCATTATAATCTCATACACTATTAAATCACAAACCTTAAACCCCCACCCACCCACTGCGGCCGTCGGACCGCCGCCGGAGAGTAATTTTTTCGCTGCATATGGCACTTACGATTCACACTTTTTTGCTGCGCATACTTTTTTTATTGCACATAACTTTTGCTGCACATGAACTTTTATGCTGCACACAAACATTTATGTGCAGCACCAATGATTTCAGAACCAGATCGGACCGGTCGGTTCAACCGGGAACCGGTCAGGTGACCGGTACGAAACACATAAAACCAAAATTGTAGTTAAATCGGAAAAAACCAGTTCGAACTGCTGCGAACCAGAAAAATCAGAGAACCGGAAGACCGGATGAACCGCCGGTTAACTTTATTATTATTATTATTATTATTATTATTTTAAATACTGCAGTACAAAATTTCAACTTTCAAGACCTCTTCTCTGACATTATGTTACCAAAAGAGTTATTGATGTGCTCGAGAAACAGCAATTGATTTCAAACTTCTTACTCCCCACTTTCTTTCTCTTATTTCCAATGTAACACACCTTTTATTATATTTATTTAAAATTTTGTAATGTTATTTTATTTTAATTTATTATTATTATTATTTTTAACTCTTTTTATTACAACAAACTATGTATTAGTGTTATTATGTAGGTAATTTAAATATATTAAAGTAAAATTATATATAAAATAATAAAATATTATTAAAAATACATAATTTTCGTTTTACCGGTTGAACCGCCGATCCAATCAGTCCGATCTGTTGAACCTCGAACCTTTGGGGCTACCGGTTTGATCTCCGGTCTGGTTATGAAAACACTGTGCAGCACATTGTAAGGTAATATTGAAATATCACTATATATTTATGTAGTTAGTAGTAATATTTTGATATCTTTGTATCTCATAATAATTAAGAAGATTCCAATATACCTAAAAATAACTATCTCTTTTTTTAATCATTCAAATATACCATTCAACTTTCATTAACGAAACAAAGTGGCACATTGTCAACTAAAAAAGCAAACGCCGTTAATGAGTGGGCCATAATTAAAAATACAAATTGCCAACGTGGAAAAATTTGCCATCTCTTCCCCCTTTCATTTATCAAATTAACAGTGCAAAAATTTGTCCGGAAAGTGTGACGGCGTGAATTCCTCCTTGATAATTGGCCTGAATTCAATAGTCGGCGGCGGTGCAATCCCTCTCCGGCCGTGCCAATGTATTTTAGCAGTGCAGTGATTGGCCTCATCTCTTCTCAGTGGCGGACGCAGAATTTGTGTCGAGGGGGGCCCAAATAATAATACGAAGTACTCTCTCCGTCCCGCCACAAGAGTTACATTTTACTTATAGGATGTCTCACTCAAAAGTTATATTTCATTTTATAACAAATGAGTCACACACAAAACAATAAATAATATATCTTTATAGGACTCACACAATATAAATACACCTAAAATATTATATCTTTTTAACACATGAAAGGGAAATTTGTTAATAAATTACACGCTTTAATTCATTAGTAGTGTAATATTAAGTTAATATATAATAAATTAAAAAGGAAATAATAGAATATTGGAAAGAATTAAAAAAGGATAAAAGAAAAAGAAAATAATGGGATATAATGTATTCGATCGTAGAACCCCTGGTGTCTTCCCAGCACCTATTCCACTATGCCATTACAGTGATTAAACAAAACTATTATATATATTTAAAAGAAATCCAAAACCTCAGGGGGGCCCAGTGCCCCCCTAGCACTCACGTAGGTCCGCCACTGTCTCTGCTAATCCCGACACCCTATGCCTCGTCGAGGAGTGTCACTGCCGCCTCTTCTGCTTAGGACAACTTCAATCCACTCTCAATATCCGGGAGTGTAATGGAATTTCTCGAGAAAATTCACTGAATTGCCCCACACCTCATTACCGTCGATTATTTGGCGCACTAATGTGGGCAAAGGGCCAATTTTTCTTTCTTTAATTTGGTTAGCCGCCCTCAAAGTTGCAACTTTGGTTTCACCCAAGTCCAGGTCTTTAGGCCAAGTCTTCAGACCAGGATCGCTACTCTCGTGAGGAAGTTTCTTTATAAGTGCACTCATCAAGGGTTTCTCAATCGGAAGATGAGTTGCTACATCTGATGGTGAGTTCTTACTGTCAAAAATCATCAATTGATGCTTATTGGAGTCTATGACCATACTATCGAAATGATTCATCTTGAAGTTAAATTAACTGCAAGAAAATATATGAAAAAGTATCAGCAAATGATGTTTAAATTAATTTATATTTATAAATTTAATTAATTGAAGGACCCAATATTTATGAGATCAATTAATTATTAATTGAAAATTAATAATTAAGCTCATGATTGATTGATCTCAAGACGTTTAAGGGAGCAATTAACTTAATTTATGCTTTAGGCCAAAACATGAAAAAAAAAAATTAGCTCTTAAGTTGAAGCCCAAATAATTGGACCGAGCCATTTTCCAAGGAGCATCAAGGAAGATATTTGCAAATGTGATTGAATAGGCCTAAGTAAAGATTGGTAAGTAAGGCCCATTTAATTAATTTAATGAGCCCAAATACTTGTTTGCTCCAAATCCAATTGGTGGTTATCCAAATCAAGAAATCAGATTGTTTAATTCAATCAACCCAAAAGGAAAGTCAAAGTTGGATAAGGAAGTAATCCATCCGGAAAACACGTGAATTGATATTCCACCTCTCCAAACTCAAACATTTTCTCTCCAGAGAAAAATCCGAGAACTTGTTTTCTCTCCAAAAGGAAACGTGTTCTTATCCAAAAAAAAAAAAAAAAAAATCTGCCAAGCAGGGATTGAATCTGCTCCTGCAGAATCAAAAGAGCCCACTACGCATATCCCAACAAGTGGAAGCCGCTGTAAGAAGCCATCGCCGGAGAGCTGCACCCGTCAGCCTCGTCGACACCCAGCCACCTGTTGTCCACTGGAGTTCGCCCGTCGCCGCCACGCCGAGTTGCCGCTCACTAAAGCTGTCACCGGATCCGTTGCTGCTCGCCTTCTCAATTGAGTCGTCTGTTGTCCGTCGAGCCAAGTATCGCGCCAGATCCGCGCGCCACTGCTCACCACACCGCCGAGCACGGGTCTGTACCACTGCCGTCTACGTGCGAAAATCCAGTCGTCGCCCGATCACTTCCGACCATTGCCGCTCACCGGAGAGGCCCCTTCGCTGACTCACCACCGCGAAACCATCAACCACCACCATCTGCCACGACGAAACCGCCCACACAGCTGAAATGCCGTCCGCCGCTGCTTATCCACCACCGCGACCAGCCTCTTCGGCCCCAGCGAAGTACCGCCGCTGTACCGGTTCAAATCCTCAATCACCATAGCCTTCTTTACCGCCGATCAGTGCTGCCGTTGCCAAAGTTGAAGAAATAGTTAAACTCTATGAGAAAATTAAATAAAAAGGCAATATTAGCAAGTGTATTATTTCAGATATCACATTATTAAGAATGAAAGTACATGGAGTATTTATAGCGAGGAAGGAGAATATAGTGCAACTCCCAAACAAACTCCCTAATAAAACTCTATAACAGAATGATAAAAGATAATGAAAAAATAGCTGTAAAATGCATATGAATAAGTGATGAGGATAAGTGGTTAAACTGTAATCTCATGTTACATATCGTATGATCCTATATATTTCATCACCCCCTCCTCAAGTTGGAGGATGATAAACATGTTTCATCCTCAACTTGGAAACGAACCTTAGTAAACTTATCTGCAAGTTAAAGTCTTGAAGAAACAAAACTTGGTAAAATGAAACATTCCATGAACTGATCTTGCACAATGTGACAATCAATCTCCAGGTGTTTAGTCCTTTCATGGAACACCATATTCGCCGTAATATGTAGAGCAGCCCTATTATCACAATATAATGGAATGCGAAGATCTAAGTGAAGATGAAAATCCTACAGTATATAAGATATCCATTTAAGTTCACAAACGGTTGAGGCAAGAGCTCTATATTCAGCCTCAGCTGAAGATTTAGACACCGTTGCTTGTTTCTTGCTTTTAAAAGAAACCAAGGATCCCCAAGAAAGATGGCAAATCCCGTTACCGATCTTCGCGTATCTGATGAGAGTGTAAATTCACGTATTTTGGGCTCTGATTTGTGTGGAAATTGAGTACAATTGAGTCTTTTATTAAGCCGAATCGGTTTGTTTATGGAAAATGTGTGAATCAGAGGGTACAAGGGCTTTTTGAGCATATTTTGTACAAGAAAACAGGTCTTAAAGGCTCGAAATTGGAAGACACGATTTTTTAGGTAATTTTCGAAGGCCGTTCGACCTCAAGACTTTGTTCGACCATCATCACTTTGGTCGAACAAGGTGGCCAAGTCGAGCAGATTATGTAGCAACGTACATAGAACTTGCTCGACTTGGAGATGTTGCTCGACCAGAATCATCTTGGTCGAGCAGATGAGGAAAGATCGAACAAAATGTGCAAAACTTACAGTGAGCTTGCTCGACCATTGCTCAAGTTGAAGGCCTTGCTCGACCAGTCAAGGCTTGGTCGAATGGATTCTCGCTGCTTCTATTTTTAGAAATTCTGGATTTCTTTTATCAAATTTGACGTGTGCTTCAAGCAAAAGTCCATCCTAAGCCCATAAGGAGGTTCCATGAGTATAAAAGAAGAGTTTTCGCAGGAGAAAAGGGACGACACATCATTCATCATCCATTCACCATCGAAACCCTACCATCATCTCGAGGTGAAGAGAGGTTCGTCTGGCGAGTCAAGTAAGATCATACCAATTAACCATGATTTTTCCTAGATCAATCATGGGCTAGAGCCGCTCCGGTAGTTCTAGGGTTGTGAAAGTTTTATGAGTTAATTAAATTTTCAAGTGTAAACTCCGTACAACACTACTTATGGTTTATTTTATATAAGATTGTGCTTTTTAAATTCATACTCACAGTCGTTTTGTGCATCATTAACTGTTATATAGAGTCTGAATACATATCTTGGTTATTGATTGAGTGCTTTCACTGCTGAGCAGAATTACTTGTTATAATTCTAAGTGAAGAGATTCCGAAGTCTTATTAGAACTATCTTATATAGATAATTGTTAATTGAATATTATTCGGGTTAATAAGTAGGATAAAGAGTATAACATCATAGTACCTATGAAGGGAGATCATATCGGGTTAGAGTTCTAAGTGCACGGGAAATAATTGATACTGATAGTACCTAGAAAGGGGGTAAATTATATCTCTTACTCCGAGGATATTGGCACGTGTCATACGCATGTTTACTTGTGTTTATAGAGTGAATTTGCATGGTTTAGTGATGCGTCCAAAGACCACAAGACAGAGTCGGACATCAACACATGGAAAGGAAATTAATAAGTAGAACTGAATGACCCGAAGAACTACCAAATTTATCACTTGATTACAATCGTATTATCTCTATTGCTTGTTTACTTTAATTGCTATTTTCAATATTTGCTATTTAGTTACTAAAATCACCACAATAATTTGAACAACATAGTCTCAATATTCTTGAGTATAATTGAATTAATAATAATCCATCTTTCGAGTGCGATAATCACTTGGTTGCCTATCAAAACTACAATTGATATCCTTTCACTTGAGGATTAATTTTGTGTGTTGAGAAAATGCTCATCAAGTTCGTGGCGCCGTTGTGCGGGGATGGTTGATAGGCGTTTTCTCAACACACAATTAATCCTCAAGTATGAAGGATATCAATCGTAGTTTCGAAAGTGAAAAAGTTATATATCGAACCCAAGGGACGGATAAATATCAATTTAATTATACTATAGTAAACTAAGATTATGTTGGAAATTATAATGGTTGTGATTTTGATTAAGTAACGAAAGTAATTAAAATATCAAGTAAAAATAATAAGAATAAGAGATAAGTGAGTTGTGATCAAGTAAGATAGTAGGTAGTTCGTCAGGTAATCCAGTTCCACTTATTAATTCATCTTTCATGTGACGGTGTCCGACTCTACCCTATGGTTTATGGACGCATCACTAAACCATGCAAATTCACTCTATAGACACAAGTAAATATGCGTATGACATGTGTGAATATCCTCGGAGCAAGAGATATAATTCACTTCCCTTTCTAGGTACTATCAATATCAATTATTTTCCGTGCACTTAGTACTCTAACCCGATATGATCTCCATTTATAGGTACTATGAAGTTATACTCTTTATCCTAGTTATTAACCCGAATATGATTCAATTAACAAGTATTCATATAAGATAGTTCTAATAAGACTTCGGAATCTATTCACTTAGAATTATAACATAAAACCCTGCTCAGCAGTGAACACACTCAACCAATAACCAAGTTATGTATTCAGACTCTACACAACAATTATTGATGTACAAAACGACCGTGAGTATGGATTAAAAACGCGCAATCTTATATAAAATACCGTAAGTAGTGTTGTACGGAGTTTACACACGAAAGACAAATTAACTCATGAAACCTTCATAACCTTAGAACTACCAAGGCAGTTCTAGCCCATGATTGATCTAAGAACAATCATGGTTAGTTGGACCAATCTTACTTGAATCTCCAGCGGAACCTCTGTCCCAGCCCCTCCGGATGATGGATGATCGACTCTCCTCTCAACTCTACGTCTCCTTGTCTTGATTCTTCTCTGTATATTGGTGTCTCTATACTGCTACATAAGCCTTCTTTTATAATTGTAATCGTGCCTCTCGAGCCTGGAATAAGCTTTTTAAGTATCACACACATTGAGGGTGTAAAAATACGGATATGGTAAGTTCCCGAGCCTCAATTCGACTTCAGCTATAGGTTAAATTGACCACCATAAGTCGTATCGCAAGTCGAATCAGCCTAATGTAAGTCCTAGGTGCTCGATTCGACCAACTGTCCTGGTCGAATCTAAGTGACGAGGTTGAATCGGCATCTCCGCTAACCAATTCTACCTCGATTCGACCTGATGCCCAGGTCGAATCACCCCTGTCGTGGTCGAATCCACCTTCTGCTCATGTGTGCTGCCAATTCATCCTGAAGGGCTGGTCGAATTGATCTCCTTCAGGTCAAATTGCACTCCTGCTTCGCCTAACGGATGGCTTCGACTTCCTCTCTTCAGTTTTCAACACTTCCACTCATATTTCCTTAAAAAAACTACTCAAATAGCTCCAACAACACCTGATTCATGACTTCATACAATATATATCGGTTTACACCTAATTTCAACATTCAAACACTCCATAATAGCACAAATCCAGGCGCAAGATTCGTGAATTAACACCCTCATCAAACCCCCAAACTTACATGTTGCTCGTCCCGAGGCAACGCAATCAAACTAAGGAGTCGTGTATAATTCACGAGATCACCAAGTACAACACATATTACACATGCAATTTTATTAATTAAAAACAAGTATTTCTTGTATCACACATATCATTCATGCAAAACATCACTCAATCATATTACCATTCGGAGTACTAAGTCATCAAGCTCACAAGATAAGTGTTTACTCTCTCACTCAAGTGCTAATTGCACTTAACAGGTTAGTGTATATGCTCATACTCAATCCATACTCGTGCGTAACCATAAGCTTGGAAAGGGTCTCAAAAATCAACTCACAATCAACTCATTACTAGGATCACAAAGGACTTGTTTTTGGGTTGTAATGTTGGCTCTTTGGAAAGGGTAGGAAAATTTAGATAAAGTGACTCAAACACTAGTAGAGAGTTACCTTGGAGGTTCTTGCTTTCTTCATTCGGCTACATATTCTCCTCCAATTTCTTCTCTTTCACTTGCAATTTTTGAACTTTCCTTCTCTTTCTTGCATCAACATCATTCTTCTTTTAATAACTCGGGTACCGGTTGTAGGCACTACCCTTTTTAAACAACAATCGGGGTTCCAGTTTCAGGCACTACCCCTAAACATGATTTAACCATACACTTCTTCTTCCTATTTCACTTAACCATTATTCTATCATCCTTCTTCTCAAAACACTTATTAACCTCAACTCTCAACTAATGAATAGTGTATTCAACAAAGTTCAAGTGAAGGTTAAATAAGGCTCTTTTATTCGGCTTGCCAAAGAAAAAGCTTTTTAAAGGCTCAAACGGGGCTACCAAAGATATACATAATCAATGGGAAGGTAAAATTTGGCTAAGTAACTCAAATAATTGTGGCTTGAGAGAATCATTCATATGAACGTATTCTAGAACTTGGCTTGGAGTCTTGTGTGAGACTTATAATCATCCGGACCTGCCCACTGCTGCTGCTGTGGAACCACCAAAATGGGACGAGGAACCCTCTCGTGCTGCTCTGGGATATCCATCTCCTGATGCTCCTCCTTGTCTCCATGTGGCTGCTGTGGCGGTGGCTGCTGTGGCGGTGGCTGCTGTGGCCGGAACTCTCCTTGATCAACAATCCGCTGCAGCTCCTCAACCATACCGGCTGCACACATCTGGGTCACTGTCCTCCAATCTCCTCTCGTCCGAATGGTAACAGACAAGGCAGTGTGTCCCAATGAGCTCATCAACATGTTCCTCTCCTCATGAATGGTAGTCATGTCACTCACATCGAAGGGGAACATGAAATCGAAGGGCTTAGGTCCCCTCATAAAGATCCAATCCTCATCTCAGAAATGCGCAAATCCTCCCTTCACGCAAGAGAACATAACCAAATAAGGCTCTCCAGAAACAGATGTGATGCCGGAAAAATGCATGTGATAATGCTCAGCCACAGTCGTGAGCAATCCACCAATATTCACCTTCTGAAACCCATGGATCCTAAACCGATTCAGCTGATAAATCAAATACGAGCCTACATTGAACTTCACCCCATTCAGCATGCACCATAGAGCGTAAAGCTCTCCTCTAAACACACAACTTCCCTCCAAGTGGGCAAACAACGTGTTGCTCAACACCCTATCCATATACCAGAGTACGTGATTCTTGATCATCGAAGCACGGGCATCCTGCATCTTAAAGTCTCCATCCTCTCCAGAAATCTCTCGTCAAAAAGTGTTGGCATTGAAGAATCCATTCTCAACCCGAGCAATCTCTGTAGGTGTCTGAAATAGCACATTAAACTCCTCTGCAGACCACGTCCTCATCACTCCATCCAGCTGAAAGGTGCACTCATAAGGAAATCCCATCGGATCCTTCTCAATCGTGATCGAACAAAGAACCTCAGCCATCACATGGAAGTATGTCGGCATCTTCAGCTCCATAAGATGATGGATCCCTACTTGATCAAATATCCATGACATATCGTCCTGGATCCTCATTTTGAGTATATCATCCTCATCTTGGTACCTTGTTCTAGCTATCTTCTCTGAAACTTCAGCCCATTTCTCTTTTATCTCATTCCACTCATTTATTTGAATTTTGAAGTTCGCAGGCAACCTCTCCTTAATCCTCAACTTTTTCGTCACATTATCCTCACGAGTAGGCTTATCTTGACTCTTCTTAGATCAAACTTCCACCTCCTTTCCCTTGTCTTTTCCTTGTCCTGAAAACAATATTTCAATAACAACCAACAAGGAAAACAAACCAGGTAATTGACTAGCATCATACTCTACTCAAGACTTCAAGTTTCAATGCATAATCAACCAAACCAAACTTGTTCCATTCACATCCAATAATCAATCCTCTTGCTTAACTATCATGATTCCAACACCAATCAAGCATAACAATCAAACAATCTTAACCAACAACAAGCATGCTTCATCAATTCAAGCAATTTAATATGAACAATCACAAGGAACTATTCAACAATTCTAACCCATAATCAACATGCTCATCAATCACACCCTCTAATCACCCAACAATTCACATAAAACTCTAGGTTCTAACATCAATTAAACAATCAAATCGAACCAAACAAGTATTCATATGAAATTGTTCACAACATTCAACTATCACCATGAATTCTCAATAAAACCAAGTTTAATCAACTTACCCATACAAAATCAACATATAGAACATCAATCCTAGGGTAATTGAGTTGAGAAAATATACCTTTTGTTCTGCCCATGGCTAAAAATCGAACAAATGAATGAACTCCTTCAAATTCGCGCAAAACCTAGACTACGACTGGCTTCGCCTAAAATCATGATGAATCGAAGGAATGAGGGGTGGAATATAGTTTAATCGGTGAAAAAATGAATAGGATTGAAGATTGAAAGCAAAGTTCTTTGATTCGGAATGAATTCGAGTAGAGGTGGTGTGCAAAAGTGATCGAATGATTTCAAAATCGGGATTAAAAACTCACTTACCTGGCCCAATTCGACCTAGATTCGACCTGTTGAAGAGGTCGAATTAACTTCATCGTGGTTGAATCGACCTTCTGGACAACTTTCTCCTTCAATTCGACCTCAATTTGACTTACTCCCCTGATCGAATTGGAATGCCTCAGGACGAATCAGCACACTGTAAGATTCAGGTCCTCAATTCGACCTAAGCTTATGGTCGAATTGAAGTGGTCGTGGTCAAATTGGCTCATTGGAAGATTTCACACTCCGATTCGACCTTGATTCGACCTGGGCCTCTGGTCGAATTGCCATGCCTCAGGTCGAATTGGCTCCCTGGTGCTCCAAAATCGAGTTTTCTTCATCCCCTACATACTTCAAGCTTAACAAACGAATATTAGGTACCAAAATAGAGCATAACTTCATCAAAAACAATCCTAAAACATAGCATTCATGAGTAACTCCGCAAATGACACAAAACACAGAACAAAACACCACTAAACATTAGGCAAATTGCAAAAAATCGACACATAGAAACCGATTAAAGTTTAAATACGCCGCAAAAAATCAACTCCCCTAATAAATGTTACAAATAAAAGATTATACTATCAGTTCTTATTGAGGTAAGTACATCACACCCCCCAAATGTAGTAGAAACTATAGTCGAAACTAAGTTTGCAAAGAGATGTAATTGCCGATAAGTAAGCACTTCAAATATAAAAAATTCTTACTCACACGAATAAAATAAAGTAATAAAACGGGAGGGAAAGCCCCCAACAGACGCTGTTGTTTAACGTCGGAGAGTCACGACGGTACCAATT
The DNA here is from genome assembly GCA_023678885.1 of Pogostemon cablin. NCBI lineage: Eukaryota > Viridiplantae > Streptophyta > Magnoliopsida > Lamiales > Lamiaceae > Pogostemon > Pogostemon cablin. The sequence goes on from CM043004.1 coordinate 17,023,740, forward strand.
TACTGTAAGGTATCTTCAAAGACGACGCAAGCATCATCAGGCGACTTATAATGCTTCAATCGATGCCCATTTTCGCGAAAATGTCTCCATCTTTGTCCATAAGCTCAAAACTCCACAGGCTCTATGAATCATGAATGAACCCGTCCATTTCGACTTCAATTTCCCTGTGATAAGCTTCAAACGAGAGTTAAAAAGTAATACCTCATCACCTTGCTTGAACTCCTTGTATGATATCTTAGAATCATGCCACTTCTTCATCCTTTCCTTGTAAATCTTAGAATTCTTATAAGCACGATTTCTAAACTCATCAAGTTGATTAATGTGAGTCATCCTCAATTCTCTCACATCCTTAAGAGACAAATTCAAGATTCTTAAAGCCCAAAAAGCTTTATGTTGGACCTCCATGGGTAAGTGGCACGACTTCCCATAGACAATTTGGTACGGTGACATATCCAACACCATCTTATAAGCAGTACGGAACTCCCACAAAACATCATCGAGCTTCATAGCCCAATCCTTCCTATTGGTTCCTACTACCTTCTCCAAGATTTGCTTCACTTGACAGTTAGAGACCTCCGCTTGCCCATTTGCTTAAGGATGATAGGGTGTAGTAACCCTATGCTTGACACCATAATCCTTAAGCACCTTCTCCAGAAGTTTATTGACGAAGTGAGACCCTCCATCACATACTAGTTCTCTAGGAACTCCATAGCGGACAAAGATATGCTTCTTCAAAAAAGATATAACCGTCCTTGAATCATTCAAGCAAGTAGGAATGGCTTCCACCCACTTAGAAACATAATCCACAACTAAGAGAATGTAGAGAAATCCATTAGACGGGGGAAAAGGCACCATAAAATTGATCCCTCACACATCGAAGATCTCTACAACAATGCTCGGCTGAAGTGGCATCTCATCTCTCCTACTTATATTCCCCATCCTTTGACATCTATCATATGTCGCCACATAGGTTTCACAATCTTTAAAAAAGTAGGCCAATAGAGAGCGGATTGAAGTACCTTGGCTGCTGTCTTTTGAGTTCCGAAGTGCCCCCCTTAGGTTGTGCATGGCAAAACTCGAGAACACTCTCCATCTCCATCTCGGGCACACACCTACAGATGAGAATCTGTGCATATTTTATAAACAAATGGATCATACCATATAAAAGTCTCAACATCTCTCTTGAATTTAGCAAGTTGATATCGGTTGAGATCTCTCAGAATTTCACCCACGACAATGTAATTGACATAATCCGTATACCATGGATCCATCCCTTGTGCAGCAACCACACATGCTCGTTCAGCCTCTTCAACGAACACTGCCATAATCTTCTCATCTGGGAACATCTCCTCAGTATAATAAAAAAAATCATCATAATGCTCCCTTGTCTCCAACCTTGATAAGTGATCAGCCAATACGTTCTCCGTACCTTTCTTATCTCGGATCTCCATGTCAAACTCTTGAAGAAGAAGAATCCATCTTATGATTCTTGGCTTCGTTTCCTTCTTCTCCATCAAGTACCGAATCACAGAGTGATCCATGTACACTATAGTCTTCATGCCAACCAAATACTGTCGAAACCTTTTGAATTTATACACCACAGCTAAAAACTCCTTTTCAGTCATAGTGTAGTTCTTTTGTGCTACATCAAAAGTCTTACTCGTATAGTAGATGGCACAGAACTTCTTCTCTCTCAGCTGCCCAAGCACCACTCCAAGTGCTACATCACTTGCATCACACATAAGTACAAATAGCTGAGTCCAATTCGGTGTGATCAAGATAGGTGCAGTAGTAAGCGTCTCTTTCAAAACCTAAAAAGCTGTTAGACATTCATTATCAAAAACATTTCAAGTAAATGAGACAAGGGCTTGGAGTATTTTGAGAAGTCTTTGATAAATCTTCGATAAAAACCAGCGTGTCCAAGGAAGGACCGCACTTCTCTTCGTTGGTCGGTGGTGGAAGCTTCTCAATTGCCACCACTTTAGCTCTATACACCTGCAATCCCTTGGCAGAAACATGATGCCCAAGAACAATCCCATCTCTCACCATGAAGTGACACTTCTCCCAATTCAAGACAAGATTAGTTTCTTAACATCTCTTCAACACAGTAGCAAGGTTAGATAAACAAATATCAAAGGAGGAACCAAATACAGAAAAATCCTCCATAAACACCTCCATGATCTTCTCTATCAACCCATCAAAAATTACCATCATGCAGCGCTGAAAAGTAGCAGGCGCATTACACAATCCAAATGGCATCTTTCTAAAAGCAAAAGTCCCGTATGGGCAATTAAAAGTAGTCTTTTCTTGATCCTCGGGAGCAATCATGATTTGATTATATCCCGAGTACCCATCCAAGAAACAATAGAACTCTTACCTTGCGAGATGATCAAGCATTTGATCCATGAAAGGAAGGGAAAAATGGTCTTTGCATGTATTTTCATTTAGTTTCCTGTAATAAGTACACACACGCCATCCCGTTGGATTTCTAGTGGCTATTTTCTCTCCATCCTCGGCTTTCATAATAGTCATGCCCCCTTCTAAACTACAACATGCAATGGACTCACATGGGACTATCACTAATCGGATAAATAATTCCAGCATCCAACCACGCTAGGATTTGCTTCCTAATCACTTCTTAAATCGCGGGATTCACCCTCCGTTGATTTTGGATACTACTCTTGGCCTCATCTAACAACCTTATTCTATGCATGCAATATGAAGGATTAATACCTTTTAAATCATCAAGAGACTACCCAATCGCAGACTTGTACTTCATAAGAACATCTAACAACTCCTCAAATTGATCATCATCAAGGGAAGAAGATACTATTACCGAATATTTTTCATTGTCACCAAGAAAGGCATACTTCAAGTGTTCTGGTAACAGTAGCTCCTCTTTCTTTTCTTCCATCGGAGTGCTCTCTCTATCCAATGACAAGTACTTTCTAGTCCAGTTCACTTCTTCCACCTTAGTTTTCTCCAATTCATACCTGTCATCACCCAAAGCAAGTAAGTTTTCAAGATATTCAATACATACCTCATTGGAGAGATCATCAAGCTCTGTAGTAGGATAAGTAAGAGACTCCATCAAGCATGTCTCAAGAGGGTCCTTAGACAGGATCAAAGACATATCTTCCTTCACAATCTCCTCCACCACATCAATACTATGACATTGTGACTCCATAGGCATCTTCATTGCTTTGTCAAGGCTGAATAGGACCTTTTCTTTATCCATCCGCAACCTAAGCTCCCACTTTTGAACATCAACCATCACCCCAGCAGTAGCAAGGAAAGGTCTCCCCAAGATAAGAGGGATATTATCCTTGTCATCTTCCATCTCAAGTACAAGAAAATCCACAGGAAAGACTAGTTTCTCCACTTTGATAAGAACGTCTTCAATGATACCTTTCAGAAACATCATCGACCTGTCCGCCAATTGAAGAGCAACAGTTGTAGGAGATAACTCCCTCAAACCAAGCCTTTAAAAGATAGACAATGGCATCAAATTGATGCTTGCCCCAAGATCGCACAAGGCTCATCGTGCCGGCCCTTTTCCAATCTCACACAAGATAGTGAAGCTTCCCGGATCCTTCATCTTCTGTGGCAGCTTTCTTTGGATAATCGAGCTGCAATTTTCAGACAAATTCACCGTCTCAACTCCGTTCAAGCTTCTCGTTTTCAACAGTATATCCTTAAGGAATCGGGCATAGTACGACATCTCCAATATTACCTCAGAGAAAGGAATACTCAAGCTTATCTTATTTACGATATTTGAAAACTTTTTGAACTTCTCTTCCAATCCATTCTTAGCCAGCTTATAAGGAAACGACAGAGGTATCTTTGATTTGGGAATACCCCATTCATCACGCTCAACCTTCTCCGCTTTATCCTTTTCGGCTCTCAACCTCTTGGCTCTTTCTCACTTCTTCTCTGCAATGATCTCAGTATTCTGCTAATTCTGAACCAATGGAGTAATGTTCACATCACGAGGAGTGTTAGGTGAAGAAATAGATGCAGTATGGGGCAATTCGACCTAGATTCGACCAGGTGCTCTGGTTGAATTAGGTACTTAGTGGTCGAATTGCGCACCTGGAACTCCATTCTCACCCTGTATGCTCGATTCGACCAGGATTCGACCTGAAGGTCTAGTCGAATTGAAGTCCCCCTGGTCAAATTGGCTCACTATAAGATTTCTGCCCTCCGATTCGACCTCAATTCGACCTGAAGGTTTGGTCGAATTGAAAGGCTGTTGGTCGAATCGGGCTTCTAATAAAATAGAGTGCTCCGGAAAGGTGGATTCGACCTTAATTCGACCTGGTCCCCTGGTCGAATTGAATGGGTTTTGGTCGAATCGAGGCTCTATTGCTTCCAAATCACATCCAGACATCCAATTCGACCTCCCCTGTTGAATTCGACCTGTAGTGTTGGTCGAATTGGGGTTGAATTGAGCCCTTGATGTGTCCAATTTCAATTCCGGCCTCATAGGTCCCTCGTACTGTGTTCCAGACCTCAATGTGATGGCGTTGCAGGACTTTGGATTCTCAATACTTTGCGACGGGAGCTTCCCTTTCTCAATAGTTTGAGTGAGCTAGTTAACACTTTCTGTCATCTTCCCCATCAACAATGTAAGGTCCTTAACTTGTGTAGTCAAATCCTTATGGTTTGTATCAATCTTCTTCTCTAACTTGGCCTCAAGATGATCCACTCTAGCATCATTCCTAGCCATGTACCTGTTCACAGTATCTTCAAAACCAGACTTTCCTTCTTCCACTTTCGCACCCGGATCAAAACTCATCGGAGCTTGAATTGCATTGTTAGGATTACTCCATGAAAACTCCGACCTCCTAGGCTGTTGTAATTACCCGGGGGACCATGATTGTTGTTATTCCCCGGATAATTTCGGTTGTCCTGATTTTGATACCTAGTTCCTTGAATACTTTGGCCCATAGCATAGTTTGCTTCTTCCATCTCCTTTTGGATCGTTCCATCATTCATTACTTCTTGCTGCATGATTGGTACGTGCTGAGATATATCACTGATTTGCTTTTGTTGGGACTCAAGTAGCTTGTTGATACTCGACAAGCTAGAGACAATCTCATCTTCTCTACTTATTTTCACCATAGCATGTTCAATCTTAGCCACCTTTCCAAGGACGTAAGTGCCTCTCACTCTACCAGTTGGCCAATCTCTTGAGTTCATTAAAATATCTTCAAAAAGTTTCTCGGCCTCTACGGATGACTTAGTAAGCAATGCTCCATTAGAAGAAGCATCCAATAACACACGTGAATCACAGTCCAATCCATTATAGAATATGCTGATATATTGAGCCTTAGATAGCCCATGTTGTGGACACTTACGAAGCATGTCCTTGAATCTGTCCTAAGCTTCATGAAACTTCTCTCCACCACCAATAGCAAATTGGTTAATGTCATGCTTCATCTTGAACACCTTCGAAGGTGGCATGTATCTTTCCAAGAACTTTAACTTCAATTGCTCCCAAGTAGTGCATTCAGCTGCGTTAATAGTGTAGTACCAATCTCTCTCCTTTTTAGTAAGCGAAAATTTAAACAAGAGGATCTTCCTAGCATCTTCATGTTCTCCTGTGTCTTTTTGAGTACTTGCATAGCCCAAGAACTTGTTTAGATGCTGCTGCAGATCCTCAAAAGTCCCTCCTGAAAAGGAGTTCTATTCTATCATGCTAATAAGAGTAGGGTGAAGATCGAAATCCGCATTAGCCCCCTTGCTCCTAGAAGCCCAAAATTTTCAGCCCCGTTATTCTTAAAGACTTTACGGATGACCAGATTATCCAGATTCGCTGCCATATCGACTTCCTCTGCTGCTACGTCTGGATCAACTACAGTTTCAGTCACTTCCGGGTTCGGTTCGTCCACTTCAACTCCAAAATTCAGAGCTGTAGTAGGTTCTTTCTTATTCTTACTCTTCTTCTTCTTCTTTTTCTTCCTCGATGATGCTCCAATCTCAGGATTACATGGTTCTAATTAACCTTTCTTTGATCTTGTAAGCATACACCAGAGAAGAATAAGAGTAAAACAGTAAAATAAGAATTAAAATAGTCCTAATAAAACTAGAAATAACAAAAAGATATTTTATGCCGTCCCCAGCAATGGCGACAAAAATTTGATAGGCGTTTTCTCAACACACAATTAATCCTCAAGTATGAAGGATATCAATCGTAGTTTCGAAAGTGACCAAGTTATATATCGAATCCATGGGATGGATAAATATCAATTTAATTATACTCTAGTAAACTAAGACTATGTTGGAAATTATAATGGTTGTGATTTTGTAATTAAGTAACAAAAGTAATTAAAATATCAAGTAAAAATTACAAGAATAAGAGATAAGTGAGTTGTGATCAAGTAAGATAGTAGGTAGTTCGTCAGGTAATCCAGTTCCACTTATTAATTCATCTTTCATGTGACGGTGTCTGACTCAGCCTTGTGGTTTATGGACGCATCACTAAACCATGCAAATTCACTCTATAGACACAAGTAAATATGCATATGACATGTGTGAATATCCTCGAAGCAAGAGATATAATTCACCCCCATTTCTAGGTACTATAAGTATCAATTATTTACCGTGCACTTAGTACTCTAACCCGATATGATCTCCCTTTATAGATACTATGAAGTTATACTCTTTATCCTACTTATTAACCAAAATATGATTCAATTAACAAGTATTCATATAAGATAGTTCTAATAAGACTTCGGAATCCCTTCACTTAGAATTATAACATAAAACCCTGCTCAGCAGTGAACGCACTCAACCAATAATCAAGTTATGTATTCAGACTCTACACAACAATTATTGATGCACAAAACGACAATGAGCATGGATTAAAAATGCGCAATCTTATATAAAATAAACCACAAATAGTGTTGTACGGCGTTTACACACGAAAGATAAATTAACTCATGAAACCTTCATAACCCTAGAACTACCAAGGCGGTTCTAGCCCATGATTGATCTAAGAACAATCGTGGTTATTTGGACCGATCTTACTTGAATCTCCAGCGGAACCTCTGTCACAGCCCTTCCAGATGATGGACGATCGACTCTCCTCTCAACTCTACGTCTCCTTGTCTTGATTCTTCTTTGTATATTGGTGTCTCTATACTGCTACATACGCCTTCTTTTATACTTGTAATCGCTCCTCCCGGGCCTAGTATAGGCTTTTTAAGTAATCACACGCATTGAAGGTGTAAAAATACGGATATGATAAGTTCCTGAACCTCAATTCGACTTTAGCTACAGGTCAAATTGACTACCACAAGTCGAATTGGCCTACTGTAAGTCCTAGGTGCTCGATTCGACCAACTGCCCTGGTCGAATCGAAGTGACGAGGTCGATTCGGCATCTCCGCCAACCAATTTGACCTGATGCCCAGGTCGAATCGTCCCTGTCGTGGTCGAATCCACCTTCTGCTCATGTGTGATGCCAATTCGTCCTGAAGGGCTGGTCGAATTGATCTCCTTCAGGTCGAATTGCACTCCTGCTTTGCCCAACGGATGGCTTCAACTTCATCTCTTCAGTTTTCAACACTTCCACTCCGATTTCCTTCGAAAAACCACTCAAATAGCTCCAACAACACCTGATTCGTGACTTCATACAATATATATCGGTTTACACCAGATTTCAACCTTCAAACACTCCATAATAGTACAAATCCAGGCACAAGATTCGTGAATTAACACACTCATAAACAGTATTAATTATTAATTCATTATTTCTAGTATAATTAGGACTACTATATTCCTGTTCTCTTTTCTTTCTAACACTTATTTTTCTTAGGTATATGCTCACTAGATCGAAGGTTGGTGAATTAGAGCCTTATAATATGGAGATTGGAGCATCGGCGAAGAAGAAAAAGAAGAAGAAGAATAAGAACAAGAACATAGACCCAACTGAGGCTCTTAATTTAGGAGTTAAAGTTGACGTGCAGAATTCGCAAACGATTGAAGCTGCAATCGAAGTTAATTTGGAAGTAGAGATAGTCAACATGGCTGAAAATCCGGATACAATTTTCATCCGTGAAGTCTTTAAGTACAACGGAGGAGGCAATACGGGGCTGTTAGGATCAAGAGGGACCGGAGCCGATTTTGATCTACACCCTGCTCTTATCACCATGATTGAAAGGAGTCCTTTCTCTGGGGGAACTTTTAAAGATCCTCAACAACATCTAAATAAGTTCATTGGGTATGAAAGTACACAAAAAGATGCAGGAGCTCATGAGGATGCGAGGAAGATCATATTGTTTAAGTTTTCGCTGAATGAAAAAACGAGAGATTGGTACGATAATCTTGATGCTGCTGAATGTGATACCTGGTAGAAGTTGAAAGTGAAATTCTTGGAGCGATACATGCCACTTTCGAAGGTGTTCAAGATGAAGGAAGAAATCAATCAATTTGCTATCCATGGTAATAAGAAGTTTCATGAAGTTTGGGACTGATTCAAGGACATGCTTCGAAAGTGTCTACAGCATGGGCTATCTAAAGCTCATTATATCAATATTTTCTATAATGGGTTGGATTGCGATTCTCGTGTGTTACTTGATACTTCTTCCAAAGGAGCATTGCTTATGAAGTCATCCATTGAGGCCGAGAAGCTTTTCGAGGATATTTTGATGAATTCAAGAGATTGGCCAACTGATAGAGTGAGAGGCACTTATGTCCTTGGTAAAGTAGCACAGGTTGAGCATACTATGGTGAAGTCAGGAAGAGATGACGAGCTCGTCTCTAGCTTGGCTAATATCAATAAGTTAATCGAATCATAGCAAAAGCAGATTACAGATATATCTCAGAGAGTACCAATGATGCAGTAGGATGGTGGCTATGAAGGAGCTAGCCAAGAGGAGATGGAGGAGGCAAACTATGTCATGGGTCAAAGTATTCAAGGAACTAAGTACTCAAATCAAGAAAATCAGAATTATCAGGAGAATTACAATAATCGTGGTCCCCCGGGTAATTACCAACAACCAAGGAGGCCGGAATTTTCATGGAGTAATCCGAATAATACGGTGCAACCTCCTATCGGTGTTGATCCGGGAGCTAAGGTGGAAGAAGGGAAGCTAGGTTTCGAGTATACAGTGAATAGGTACATGGCGAGGAACGATGCAAGAGTATATCGTCTAGAGGCCAAGTTAGAAAAGAAAATTGATGCTAATCATGAGGATTTTTCTAAACAATTAAAAGACCTTACGTTGTTGATGGGGGAGATGGCCGGAAACGTAAACAAATTGACTCAAACTATTGAGAAGGGAAAGTTTCCATCTCAAAGTATTGAGAATCCAAAGTCTTGCCATGCCATCACATTGAGGTCAAGAATGCAGTACGAAGGTCCGATGATGCCGTCGAGCGAAAATGAAGAAAGCAGGAAGTTGCTCGACCAAACTTTAGTTGTTTGACTAGACCTGCTGGTCGAACAGAGATCAAGCAGACTTCGGAGAAATAGAATTACGGTACTCTATTTTCAGACTCGCCGTTCGACCAACACCATCCCGTTCGACCAGACCATCTTGGTCGAATGGAGGTCGAACAACTCCTGGAAAATGGGATTTCTCAATCTTTAAAATTATTCGACCAAGATAGTACCGTTCGACCATAATAGCTAGGTCGAACGGTGGTCGAGCAACACTTGAAGGAACAGAGTTTGTAATCAGATAAGTTGCTCGACCAACCCCAATCTGTTTGACCATACCAGATAGGTCGAACAGAGGTCGAGCAGTTTAGTGCAGAGCCCGATTCGATCCCGAATGCTACACCCGTTGATCAAAATATTATGGTGCCATCTCAAGAGCATAACACTGAGGTTACAGTAGAGAAGAAATGGGAAAGGGCCAAGAGATTGAGAGACGAAAAGAATAAAGCGGAGAAGGTTGAACGAGATGAATGAGATATCCCAAAACAAAGATACCTCCACTGTTTCCTTTCAAGCTTGTTAAAAAGGAATTGTAAGAAAAGTTCAAGAGATTTTCAGTCATCATAAACAATATAAGCTTGAACATTTCTTTCTCTGAAGTGATCTTGGAGATGTCGTATTATGCCCGTTTTCTGAAAGATATACTTTTGAAGAAGAAAAGCTTGAAAGGAATTGAAACAGTGAATCTGTCGGAGAATTATAGCTCGAACATACAAAGGAAGCTGCCAGCGAAGTTGAAAGATCCAGGGAGCTTCACTATCTTATGTGAAATTGGAAAGGGGCCGGCAAGATGAGCCTTGTGCGATCATGGGGCAATTATCAATTTGATGCCTTTGTCCATCTTTAAAAGACTTGGTTTGGGGGAGTTAACTCCCACATCGGTGGCTCTACAACTAGTGGATAGGTCTATGACCTTTTCGAAGGGTGTTATTGAAGATGTTCTTGTCAAAGTAGAGGATCTTGTCTTTCCTGTGGAATTTCATGTGCTTGAGATGGAAGATGACAAGGATAATGTCCCTCTAATCTTGGGGAGACCTTTCCTTGTGACTGCGGGAGCTATGATTGATGTGCAAAAGGGTGAGCTACGACTGAGGATGGTTAAAGAAGAGATCTTATTTAACCTTAACAAAGTAATGAAGATGCCCATGGAGACGCAATGTCATAGTATAGACGTGGTGGAGGAGATCGTTAAGGAAGATATGTCCTTGATCCTCTCAAAGGGTCCTCTTGAGACATACTTGGCGGAGTCTCTTACTTTTCCCACCACGGTGCTAGATGAACTCTCCAATGAGGTATCTATTGAATTTCTTAAAAATTTGCTTACTTTGGGTGATGACAGGTATGAGTGGAAAAAGACCAAGATTGAAGAGGTCAAGTGGACTAGGAAGTACTTACCATTGGATAGAGAGAGCACACCTCAAGAAGAGAAGAAAGAGGAGTTGAAACCGCTACCAGAGCACTTGAAGTATGCCTACCTAGGAGACAATGAAAAATATCCGGTAATTGTAACTTCTTCCCTTGATGATGATCAACTTGAGGAATTGTTAGATGTGCTTAGAAAATATGTCTGAGATTGGTTGGTCTCTTGATAATTTAAAAGACATTAGTCCGTCATATTGCATGCATAGAATAAGATTGTTAGATGAGGCCAAGAGTAGTATACAGAATCAGCAGAGGGTGAATCCCGCTATTCAAGAAGTGATTAGGAAGCATATCCTAATGTGGCTAGATACAGTGATTATATATCCCATTAGTGATAGTCCCTATGTGAGTCCATTGCATGTTGTAGCTAAGAAGGGGGCATGACTATTGTAAAAGCCGATGATGGTGATACTTTAGCCACTTGGATTTCTACGAGTGGCGTGTGTGTACGAATTAAGGAAACTGAATGAAAATACATGCAAATGCTTGATCGTCTTGCAGGGTATTAGTTTTATTATTTCTTGGATGGATACTCGGGTTATAATCAAATGATGATTGCTCCCGAGGATCAAGAAAGGACTACTTTCACTTGCCCTTATGGAACGTTTGCCTTTAGAAAGATGCCTTTTGGATTATGTAATGCACCTGCTACATTTCAGCATTGCATGATGGCCATATTTGATGGGTTGATAGTGAAAATCATGGAGGTGTTTATGGATGATTTTTCTGTGTTTGGTTCCTCCTTTGATATTTGTTTATCTAATCTTGCTACTGTTTTGAGGAGATGCCAAGATATGAATCTTGTCTTGAATTGGGAGAAGTGTCACTTCATGGTGAGAGATGAGATTGTTCTTGGGCATCATATTTCGGCCAAGGGATTGCAGGTGGATAGAGCAAAGATGGTGGCGATTGAGAAGCTTCCACCACCTACTAATGAAAAGGGAGTGCGGTCCTTCCTTGGACACGCTGGTTTTTATAGAAGATTCATAAAAAACTTCTCGAAATACTCCAAGCCCTTATCTCATTTACTTGAAAAGGATGTTCCTTTTGTTTTTGATGAAGAATGTCTAACAGCTTTTCAGGTTTTGAAGGAGGCGCCTATTACTGTACCTATCTTGATCACACCGGATTGGACTCGGCCTTTTGTACTTATGTGTGATGCGAGTGATTTAACACTTGGAGTGGTGCTTGGGCAGTTGAGGAATAAGAAGTTTTGCGCCATTTACTATGCGAGTAAGAATTTTGATGCTGCACAAAAGAACTACACGGTGACTGAAAAGGAGTTTTTAGCTGTGGTGTATGCATTCAACAAGTTTCGACAATACTTGGTTGGCATGAAGACTATAGTATACACGGATCATTCTGCGATCCGGTACTTGATGGAAAAGAAAGAAACGAAGCCAAGGATCATTAGATGGATCCTTCTTCTGCAGGAGTTCGATATGGAGATCCGAAATAAGAAGGGTACGGAAAACATTTTGGCGGATCACCTATCGAGGTTGGAGACAAGGGAGTACTGTGATGATTCTTTTGACTACATAGAAGAGATGTTCCCTGATGAGAAGTTCATGGCGGTGTTTGTTGAAGGAGCGGAAAGAGCATGTGTGGTGGCTGCCCAAGGGATGGATTCATGATATGCGGATTATGTAAATTACATTGTCGTAGGAGAAATTCCAAGAGATCTTAACCGATATCAATTTGAAAAATTCAAGCGGGATGTTGAGACTTTTATATAATATGATCCGTTTGTCTACAAGATTTGTACGGATTCCATAGTCCGTAGGTATGTGCCTGAGATGGAGATGGAGAGAGTTCTTGATTTTTGCCATGCACAACCTAACGGGGGGCACTTCGGTCCTTAAAAAAGGCAGCAAATGTACTTCAATTTGCTCTTTATTGGCCTACTTTGTTTAAGGATTGTGAGACTTATGTGGCGATATGCGATAGATGTTAAAGGATGTGGAATATAATTAGGAGAGATAAGATGCCAGTTCAGCCGAGCATTGTTGTTGAGATCTTCGATGTATGAGAGATCAATTTTATGGGCCTTTTCCCCTATCTAATGGATTTCTCTACATCCTATTAGCAGTGGATTATGTTTCTAAGTGGGTGGAAGCCGTTCCCACTCGCGTGAATGATTCAAGGAATGTTTTATCTTTCTTGAAGAAATATATATTTTCCCGCTATGGAGTTCCTAGAGCACTAGTAAGCGTTGGAGGTACTCACTTCGTCAATAAGCTTCTTGAAAAGGTTCTCAAGGATTATGGTATTAAGTATAGGGTTACTACACCCTATCACCCTCAAGCGAATGGGCAAGTTGAAGTCTCTGACCGACAAGTAAAGCAAGTTTTGGAGAAAGTAGTCGGAACCAATTGGAAGGATTGAGCCATGAAGCTCGATGATGTTTTGTGGGAGTTCCGGACTGCGTATAAGACGATATTGGATATGTCACCATATCAAATTGTCTATGGGAAGCCGTGCCACTTACCCGTAGAGATTCAGCACAAAGTTTTTTGGGCATTGAGGAGTTTGAACTTGTCTCTTAAGGATCAAAAGGAGTTGAGGATGACTCATATCAATCAATTGGATTTCAGAAATCGAGCTTACAAGAATTCGGGATCTTTAAGGAAAAAATGAAGAAATGACATGATTCAAAGATCTCATACAAGGAGTTCATGTAAGGTGATGAGGTATTACTTTTTAACTCTCTTTTAAAGCTCTTCGCAGGGAAATTGAAATCGAAGTGGACGGGGCCGTTCATTATCCATAGAGTCTGTGGAGGGGGGAGTTTTGAGCTTATGGACAAAGATGCGGACATCATCGCGGTGAATGGGCATCGTTTGAAGCATTACAAGTCGCCGGATGATGCTTGCGTCATTTTTGAGGATACCTTGCACTAGATTGGTACCGTCGTGACTCTCCGACGTTAAACAAGAGCGCCTGTTGGGGGCTTTCCCTCTCGTTTTATTGCTTTATTTTCATTGGTGTGAGTAAGAAATTTTTATATTCGACGTGCTTATTATTCAAAAATTACATCTTTTTTCAAACTTAGTGTCCACTATAGTTTCTACTAAGTTTGGGAGGGTGTGATGTACTTATCTCATCATAGTACGAAGAGTATAATCTTTTTTTTGTAACGTTTGCTAGGGGAGTTGATTTTTTGCGGTATATTAAAACTTTAACCGGTTTTGATGTATCGATTTTTTGCAATTTGCCTAGTGTTTAGTGGTGTTTTGTTTTTAAGTGTCATTGCGGAGTTACACTTGATGTTATATGGTATATAAATGGTTCTCGAGCTTAGAAATTGCTATCTTGATACTTGATGTTGTCCTATAGTTTTATTGTTGCAGGGAAATACAAGAAAAGTATGAAGTTTATGGAGTTCGAGAGGTTGTTCGACTTCCAGGAGTTTGTTCGACCATGATGTTTGATCGAGCAATGGTCGAACAAAATGTGCAAATTCTTCTAGAGAGGTTGTTCGACCTGAACCATGCTATTCGACCAAGGTGTTTTGGTCGAGCGCTAGTCGAACAAAATATGCAAAAATTTACAGAGAGTTTGCTCGACCAAGTAAGGGTTGCTCGACCAAATAATTGAAGTCGAACGAAGGTTGAACGGGATGGAGGAGAACAGGGGGCTCGACTAGGCAATTTGCCCAACTTCCAGCACTTGTTCGACCAACATAATTTGGTCGAACGGAGGTCGAATGACACAAATTTTAAAGGGCAGATCTATGTTGCTCGACTTACAACCCTTGTTCGACCAATCTAATCAAGTTGAGCGGGCATTGGAAACACTTTTAAAAGGTCATTTCTTCGTTTTGTTCGACATACACCCATCATCCTTTCTCGAGCACCGATTCCGAACCGTAAGTCCTTCTTCCCAAACTCTTTCCTACACTCTAATCCTCCATTCCACACACTTCCGCATCCAAATTCGAGGGGTTTCAAGTCCGAATTGGGGCTCTTCACTTGAATTTTGGGGCTTTTCGTTACCAATACCACACGCACACAATGTCCAACAAAGGTATATTTTCTCCTTATTTGAAATTGCATTTGAATTTTCATGGTTCGATTTACGTTGAATTGTGGAATTTTTGTGAAATTGATGGTGTGTTTAGCATGGGCTTGAAGTTAATTTCAATTTATATATATGGGCTCATTGAATTGAAGTGTTGTTGTGGTGCAATTTAAGGTGGAAGATGAACATGCTAGTATTTTGGTTGAAGTTTATGTGATGTAGAAAGCATGTTTGTGTGGAGTAGCGATAAGACTAAGAGAGTTTCCATTATTCTTGATTGAAAGTGTTGATGTATGTTGCAATTATGATTGAATGAACACTTGAGGTTGAGCTGTTTGAAGAACGTGAATTTGAAGTCTTAAGTAGGATTCATGTTAGTCTAGGATGAGTAAATCTACTTCTTTGGAATGTATTGAAGTATTGTTCTTGTAGGAAAAGGGATTGCTTCTTCATCTAAGAGGAAGGGACATAGGTCGCCTTCGCTTGGAAAGATAGTCAAGAAAATGAGGATGGAGAAGAGGAGGCCATCCGATTACGGCATCAAAATTGCAAATTGGGAGGAGAAGAAGGAGCTATGGGTTGCAGTAGCGCAAAAGATCACGAGAACGCGGTATCAGGATGAACATGCGATGGAAGAGATGAACATTATCAACGATATTAGTTGGATGTTCAATCAGATGGGAATTACTCGGTTCATTGAGATGAAGAGAGAGACTTATTTTCACATAACTGCGGAGGTCTTATGCACATTAAGGATTGTGCGTGGAGACCGATACCTTTCATATGCTATTCAGATGTAGATTGGAGGGCAGGAGCTATTACTGAAAGGCCCGAAAGTTTAATGAATTGAGTGGCTGTGAGAATGAAGTTGATGTGGAGCATGATGATTTTAAGTCGGATGAGTTTTGAAGAGTTATTACAGGGAGACGAGAGCGATATAATTCAAATACTTCCAAGGTTGCCTTCATTCGTAATCCCGTGATCGCTTACATGGACAGAATTTTGAGCAACATGCTGTTTGCTAGGTCCGAAGGAAGCTGTATTCCGAGGGGGGAGCATTATGTTTTATGGTGCATGCTTCATGGAGTTCGGTTCAATGTAGCAGCGTACTTTTTCAATCAGCTTCACAAGTTCACGACTCATGGATTTCAGTGCGTGAACATCGAAGGACTCATCAACTTGATAGCTGAGTACTATAGAGTCGATTTGAGCGGGAACAAGCCTATCCGAGGGGATCCAGACTTGATTCTGACGTCATGTGTAAGGATGGGACTGATTGAGCGGCTAGATGATACTTGGATGTTCATCCGAGGAAAGAATCCTAGTAAGTCCAGATTTCCACTGGCGATTGTTGATCTAACTACTGTTAGGGTCAACAACAATTTATTGATGAATACCACTGAGCATAAGGTGATCTTGGAGAGTTGCTTGGGAAGAGGAGATTGGAGACTCCTTGCTAAGATACGTGCTCAGGGGATCGTCTTGGATGAGGACATGGTCCTGATATGAGATCTGGCCGACTTTGTAGAGGAAGACCCACAGCCGCCACTAGCTTTTGATTATTCGGGAATAGATATGCCCCTGTTGCAGCCTCGGCATGCACAAAAGCAGGAATTTTTTGAGCCACCACCACAGCCGCAGCAGGATTATTGGGTAGCCCAGGATTAATTTTATCAGGAGCAGTTCCGGTTGATGCATGAGCATTTCGCCACGCTGAATGCAAATCAGCAAGAGATTAATAGGAAGCTAGCATTGGCGAATGCGAATTATGTCGCACTTGATGCGAGGTACAACACACTGCAGAGCAACTATGTTGAGATGGATAGGAGATTATGGAGGATGCATGCCGACGAGCGCGAGTTGGATAGGAAGCTTAATGCTCTTCATAGAGATGTAGATCAGTTGCATTTGGAGATGGACGATGGTGATGACGAAGAGGGTGCAAGTGATGATGATGCTCCGGAGGAGTAGAGAGCATCAGGTTTTTTTCTTCGTCTGTTTCATCTTATCCCCCTTCTCTTTTATCTTTACAGGTTGGGTATTTGTGGTGTGAGTGACATCTTCTTCTACTGCGAAGAAGAGATGTTGATCCAAGTAAAGATGAAGAAAGCTCAAATTGAAGTGATCATAAGAAGGACGAAGGAGAAAAGAAGGAAGCTGTTGAAAAGCAATTCTCCAAGGTACTTCTTTACTGGTAATTTAGTTACTTATCTAAATTCTCATACCTTTACCAAAGAGCCAACGTTACAACCTAAACGCTAGTCCTTTGTGATCCTAGTATTGAAATAGTTATAGATGGATTTTTGAGACCCTTGTCAAGCTTATGGTCACGCGAGTCTATGAATTGAAATTGAGTGTCGATACTAACCCATAAAGTGTACATCTTTTACACTTGAGAGAGAGAGAGTAAATACTTACCCTTGAGCTAGATGACTTAGCACTCGTAGAAGTATTGTGATTGATTGATGTTTTTGCGCGAATTAAAGGTATGATGGATTACATGTTTTGAATTGATATAATTACATGTGTTAGGATAGGTTGTGATTGATCTCGTGATTACACTCTCTGGATTTGTTTTGATTTTCGTTGCCTCAGGACGAGCAACATGTAAGTTTGGGGGTTTGATATTTTAGGCTCTGATTTGTGTGGGAATTGAGTACGATTGAGCCTTTTATTAAGATGAATCAGTTTGTTTATGGAAAAGGCGCGAATCAGAGGGTACAAGGGCTTTTTGAGCATATTTTTACAGGAAAACAGGTCTTAAAGGCTTGGAATTGGAAGACACAATTTTTGAGGCGATTTTCGAAGAGGCTTGGTCGAACGGATTTTCGCTGCTTCTATTTTTGGAAATTCTAGATTTCTTTTACCAAATTTGACGTGTGCTTCAAGAAAAAGCCCATCATAAGCCCATAAGGAGGTTCCATGAGTATAAAAGAAGAGTTTTCGCAGGAGAAAATGGATGACATATCATTCATCATCCATTCACCACCAAAACCCTACCATCATCTCGAGGTGAAGAAAGGTTCGTCTAGCGAGTCAAGTAAGATCATACCAATTAACCATGATTATTCCTAGATGAATCATGGGCTAGAGCCGCTCCGGTAGTTCTAGGGTTATGAAAGTTTTATGAGTTAATTGAATTTCCAAGTTTAAACTCCGTACAACACTACTTGTGGTTTATTTTATATAAGATTGTGCTTTTTAAATTCATACTCACAGTCGTTTTGTGTATTAGAGTCTGAATACATATCTTGATAATTGATTGAGTGCGTTCACTGTTGAGCAAAATTATATGTTATAATTCTAAGTGAAGGGATTTCGAAGTTTTATTAGAACTATCTTATATGAATACTTGTTAATTGAATAATATTCTGGTTAATAAGTAGGATAAAGAGTATAACGTCATAGTACCTATGAAGGGAGGACATATCGGGTTAGAGTACTAAGTGCACGGGAAATAATTGATACTGATAGTACCTAGAAAGGGGGTGAATTATATCTCTTGCTCCGAGGATATTCACACGTGTCATACACATATTTACATATGTCTATAGAGTAAATTTGCATGGTTTAGTGATGCGCCCATAGACCACAAGGCAGAGTCGGACATCAACACATGGAAAGAAAATTAATAAGTAGAACTGGATGACCCGAAGAACTACCAAATTTCTCACTTGATTACAGTCATATTATCTCTGTTACTTGTTTACTTTAATTGCTATTTTAAATATTTGCTATTTAGTTACTAAAATCACCACAATAATTTGAACAACATAGTCCCAATATTCTAGAGTATAATTGAATTAATAATAATCCATCTTTCGGGTACGATAATCACTTGGTTGCCCATCGAAACTATAATTGATATACTTACAGTTGAGGATTAATTTTGTGTGTTGAGAAAACGCTCATCACTATCCTTGTAAGATGCCCGATCTGCATCACAATAAGCTGTCAAAGACATTATTCCATTAGCAGAATTAAATAATCCAAGAGAAGATGTTCCTTTAAGATATCTAAGAACGTGTAATGCCGCATCCATGTGTGAAGAGGTAGGGGCTGTGACAAATTGGCTTAGTTGTTGAACTGAACATGTAATGTCGGGTCTGGTCATGCTCAAGTAGAGTAATCTGCCAATGAGTCTTCTGTACTGATCCGGTGTTTCTAAAGGAATGCCATCGGTAGATGACAAGTGTAGCCCACAAGGAAGAAGTGTAGAGGTTGTTTTCCTGTCATCCATGGAAGTATCAGACAAGATATCTAAAATATATTTCCTTTGGCAAAGATAAGTGCCTTCTGCAGACTTCATGATTTCCATGCCAAGAAAATATTTAGCTATCCCCAAGTACTTGATAGTGTAAGCTTGATCCAAAAATTTCTTTAGCTGACTGATCATGCCATGGTGTGATCCAGTAATTAACACATCATCCACATAAATCAACATAGCCAAGAAAAAACTATCCTTCTGTAGAGTAAACAAACAATGATCATGTTTGGACTGCACCCAACCAAACTCAGAAAATTTGTTGTGTAACTCTATATTCCATTCCCTAGATGCTTGCTTAAGCCCATACAAGCTTCTAATAAGTTTATATACCTGACCAACTTTTGCCTTTTCATAACCTTGTGGTGGAAGCATATAGACCTCTTCTGAAAGATGTCCATGTAAGAATGCGTTATTTACATCCAATTGATGAATATCCCAACCTTTTATAGAAGCAATACTTAAAAGTAACCTCATTGTAACTAATTTAGCTACAGGAGAAAAAACATCAAAATAGTCAACACCCAATTTTTGACTGTATCCTTTAGCAACTAACCTCGCTTTATACCTCTCCACTGATCCATCAACCTTTCTTTTTATTTTGTACACCCATTTTCTCCCAATGGCCTTCTTTTCAAGGGGCAAAGGGACTATCTCCCATGTGTTATTTTTCTCCAAAGCTTTTATCTCCTGCTTAATTGCTTGTACCCATACTGGCTCATGAGCAGCTTGACCATAGTGTATTGGTTCCTTTTCAGATGTAATATTGGTGAAGAAAGCCTTGAAACTATCATTAATATGTGTACTTGTGAGTGTCTGCGAGTGGCAAACAAAATCTTTCTTCCATGCTAGTGGTTGAGTAGACCTTGTACTTCTTCTTATTATATCAGGTACCTCATTTTGAGTGTTAGGAGTATCATCAATAGGAATTGATCCTGGATCGGGATCGTCAGCGGCAGTAGGTGATCTTCTTGTTTCATTTTGAGTGTTGGGAGTATCATCAATAAGAATCGATCTTGGATCGGGATCATCAGCGGTGGTAGGTGATCTTTTTGAAAGATCAGTAGCTCTTTGGATTTCAATATCACTTGGAGGAGAGTAAACTGGTTCAGTGGGGAGATGAGAAGTATAAGGAAAAATGTGGTCCAAGAATATAACATCTCGTGACACTAAAAACTTTGAATTTTCAAGGTCATACAACTTATAACCCTTTTGTCCTTGAACATATCCCAAGAAAACACATTTGATGGATCTTGAATCAAATTTTCCTTTTTTTGGCTGTACTGCTGCTGCATAAGCTAGACAACCAAAAGGCCTTAATCGAGTAAAATCAGGATTTTTACCATACAACATCTCATAAGGAGTACTCCATTTCAAAACTCTACTAGGCAGCCTATTGATGACAAAAGTTGCTATTAACACTGCATAAGGCCAGAAAGTAGTTGGCATCTTTGCTTGAAATAGGAAGGCTCTGGCCATTTCTAAAAGATGGCTATGTTTCCTTTCCACCACTCCATTTTGTTGGGGCATATGCACACATGATTTCTCATGGATAATTCCTTGTGATTGGAATAAATTCTGCACATCCTTCCCAAAAAATTTAGAACCATTATCTGACCTTATCCTTTTGATTTGTTTTCCATTTTGTCTATCAATCAAAAGTATGAATTTATGTAGATTAATGTAAGTTTCTGACTTCTGTTTCATCAAAAACACCCAAGTTTCTCTACTATAGTTATCAACCACAGTTAAGAAGTAAGAAGAATCAGTAAAGCATTGATCTTTGCAGTGACCCCACACATCAATATGAATAAGTTCAAAGTAGTGTTTCGATTGAATATGACTGATACCAAATGGCAGTCTATGTTGCTTAGCCTTGAAACAAACCTCACAACTTTGTAAAAAACTCAAATGTTTAAGAGTATGTATAGAAGCATGACCAAGTCTCCTGTGCCAGGCTTCCAAGCTTACGGTGTAAGCAAAATTCTCCTCATTCTGATTCAACTTCAGCCTATATAGACTTCCCTTCATCTGTCCTTCTGCTAACCTTGTGTCAGTCAAATGGTCCTATAAATAACAAGCATTTGCAAGAAAAAAACACTTCAAACTTGAATCTTTGCATAGCTGAGCAACTGGCAATAGATTATACTTAAAACTGGGTATATATAATATGTGTTTTAATGTAATCGCTGCAGAAAGATAGACATCCCCTTCAAACCTCACATCTCTAGTAGTTCCATCAGGCATACAAACTGTAATATTTTCTCTAAGTTCAGTAATATTGCTCATCAACTTATCATTTATACACATATGCCCACTAGCCCCTGTATCAATTATCCAATCTCCTCCATGTGTATTATTAACCAAAGACAAAGCATATTGTAAAGATTCACCATGAGACTTACCTGCAAAGTCAGAAAACTGAGCAAAATGTGTTTGCTTGTCACCATTTTCTTTAGCCTTCATATACTTAGTGACTTCTTGTAATTGCTGCCAAATAGAGTGAAGATTTGGAACTTCTTCCCCTTTCTTATCTTCATCATTGTAAGCCACAGAATTAACAAAGGACTTAGTCTTTTTTTCTTTGAGTTGCTTATACCAGTCAGGAATGCCATGTTTCTTAAAACATGAACTAACATCATGACTAGGAATGCCACAATGCTCACAAATTAACTTTGCTTTCTCCTTTTTACTAAATTTCACAGCACTTCTATTCTTGCCCCCATAACTACCAGTTTTCCCACCATTATTAAAAACAGAAGGATTTGTCTTAACAACCATAGCAACTGAATCTACCTCCGATAAAAACCTCTTTGAACTGTCCTTTGTCTCTCAGCTGTCAATATCATAGAGTAGGCCTTATCTATGGATGGCAAAGGATCCATTAACATAATTTTATTTTTTAAGTTGTCGTATGAATCATTCAATCCCATAAGAAACTGAATCAGCTCATCATCTCTGATATTTTGAGCCACAATTTTACCTGTTTTACATGCAAAGAAACAACATTCATAATACAATGTAATTCGTCTCATAGTTTGGACAACTTATTAAAATATACCACCACAGCATCATTTCCTTAAACCAAATTACTAATTTCTCTTCTAATCTTATATTTCATAGGACCATTATTCTCCCCATATCTCTGCTCTATAGCATCCCACAAATGTTTAGAATTTTCAGCATAAACAAATGTTTCACTGAGCTCACGAGTTAAGGAATTCAAAATCCATGACAACACTGTCCAATTAACTTTCTTCTAAATAGAATAATCAGCATGTTGCGTATCAGGCATAGGCAAAGTACCATCAATAAATTGCAGTTTCGATTTTGCTCCTAGAGCAATAGTCATAGAACGCTTCCAGGAGAGAAAGTTACCTCCATTAAGTTGGTAAGAGATGAGAATCAAACCGAGATGATCAGCTCCATGGAGGAAATATGGATCTTGCTCCCTCAGCTCACCTTCCTTTGACGTAGTAGCGGTCAACGATGGCCATGAATTAGATCTAGTACTCATAATGTAAGATCTAACACAATAACAATAAAAACTCGATAAAATAGTGCTCTGATACCATGAAGAAATAGTTAAACTCCATGAGAAAATTAAATAAAAAGGCAATAGTAGCAAGTGTATTATTTCATATATCACATTATCAAGAATGAAAGTACTTGGAGTATTTATAGAGAGGAAGGAGAATATGGTGCAACTCCTAAACAAACTCCCTAATAAAACTCTATAACAGAATGATAAAAGATAATGAAAAAATAGCTGTAAAATGCATATGGATAAGTGATGAGGATAAGTGGGGTTGAGCTGTAATCTCATGTTTCATATTGTACGATGATCTCATATATTTCATCAGCCGTCGGATATCTGTTTCGCCACCACCACGATTCACGAACAAACCACCCAGGTGCTATGTCGTCCAGCCGAACATCTCACAGTCATCAGGATTTGGTCCTCTATCATCGAGTCACCATCGTTTGAAACTCTTTCTGCTGGAGCCTGATTAATCCCACAGGCCGAAAATAGTCTGCTCTGGACCTGGAGTTATGTCGGAGAGTGTATATCTGCTTACCTCGTCGACCATAATCGATGCCCACCACACTGCACCGCTAATCATTATCGTAGTAGCCGACAACTGCCATACATAATTGTTACCAAGGGACAATCGAGGGACAACCAAGGGACAATCAGGAGATAATCAAGGGACAACCATTAAAGGACAAGGCTCGTCGGACATTCCTTTAAAAAGGAAGAACGGCGAGGTTGACAGGAAAATTCACAAATATATAGCAATCATACAGTATGTATGTGCCAGAAAAAAGAACATACAGTATTATAAAGAAGCAAATTTAAAAAAATGGATTGAGGGCTTACACTGATTGTAAGCAATGCTTGATGAAGGAATCTGCAAAGCAAAGGAGACGTTGCTTTTCGAAAAAAATTGAAGAAAAGAAAAAAAATGAGAACCGTAAATGTCTTACAGTCGGTTGATGAGAAAAATCAAAGAAACCGAGCCTCATTATACAGTGAGGAGATAACAGTAAATTATGGAAATTATTTGCATGATTGAAATCTCCCAAGATTTCAAGAGATTTGTTTTACTAATTTTGAGCAAAGATTTGCAAATCATCAAATTTGTTCTCTACTTCCTGTCTCCTGTATTCTTGAAATTAAGCAGGGAAGGAAGGAAGTTGATTTGGGCTTAAGAAAATAAATTGGGCACTTGAGAAATAAAAAGTTGGGCCAAGGAAAAATTATTACTTGGATAAAGTAATTTCATAATTGCAAAAACCCAAATTACAAATGTTGAAAATAAAAGGAATTTTTGCGATTCCTTCACATCAAGACATGACGTCCGTGAACAAATCGCAAGGGGGCATTTGTAAGCAATTAAAATTTACGGTCCAATTAAATGGCGACACGTGGATTTTCTATATTAAATATCAATTATTAATTTATTGTGAAATTTAAATAAATTAATTCTTAAAAATAGATTAATAAATAATTGATAATTAATTTAAGTCCAACTAATTAAATGAGGCTTAAATTAAATAAGGTCTGACCCAAGTCAAATAAATCCAAATTAAATGAGGTCTGACCCAAGTCAAACAAGTCCAAATTAAATGAGGCTTGACTCAAGTCAAACAAGCTTATACAAATTAAATCAGGCCCAAGTAAAATAAGTCTGATTACAGCCCAAACAAGTGGAGGCTTAAGCCCGTAGGATATGGTCCAAATAGCTCTGGACCAATCAGAATTTAGGTCATTTATGAGGGGGTCTTCAACTCTCACCTATATAAAGGGGTCCCCCTTCATTCATTGGAGACACATTGAAGCACCCGAAGACAACAACGCTCTGAAGAGATTGAAACACGAGCAACGCTCCTCAAGATCTTCAAGTCAAGAATGGTACATGATCGGGGATCGAGCTTCTAAGTCCCCAAATCAAGCGTTCTTCATGCATTAAGTTCTTTAGTGTTCTTCGAGTCAAGAACAGCATACGACCCGGGATCAAGGTGCTAAGCCCCCAGATCGATTGTTTCTCATGACAAGTACGTTTAATCCAAGCAAAGGCTCGACGCCTCTGGATAAACGTTATAAAGCCCCAAATGCGAGTTCGAACAAGCTTCAACTGAAGAACCAACTCAGCACACACAGTCAGCACAGTCAACAAGTCAAGTCAAAGTCAAAGTCTAAATTGGTTCGAGAGAAGAATCAGAGGATAGATAGAGATTGTTTCCTAAATTATCAAGTTTAATCCATCTGGATTATTATTGTAATTCTTTTGTATTTATTTTATTATAAATACTATATTTGTTGTTACAACTTATCAGTCTCATTTTCATCCACCATTAGTGCAGTCTCCTTCAAGAAACTCACCAAATTCTGTGTAGTGATGTAGAACAACATCTTTTGCTGCCATCTCTTAAAGTCAACACCCGTGAACTTCTAAGGCTTCTCCATTGTAGCCGGAGCAACAAATGGTCTCGGCATCCCCATTGGAGGATACATCCTTTGGGATTCAAACCCAACAGGATTCACAGTTACTCTTTGGGAATCAGTCCCAACAGAGTCCTTATTGACATTGGAGGTTTCACCCACTTTTGATGCTCCGTCAACATCCATATCAGTTGTCATGGTGATTGATGGGTGCACAGGCTATATGTTTCTTCTTGTGATTGTTGGTTTATATGTGCACCAACCAATCACGTTATAATATATGGCTAGAAATGTAGAAGAGAAATCGTACTAACAATAGTAATAACAAAATTACAACTAAAATTAAAGGAGAAGAAGCAGATGATCTTCTTACACCTTTGTACAGAATCTTCAAAACAACAATGTGTAGAAGCCGAGTCAAGGTTGAACCTCTTCCCGCAAGAAGAAATGCGCCTCGGTAGTGCTCCGGTCTTGACGGATCTTCTCCAAAGGTAAAATGGTTTTTCCTTTCTGGCGAGGCAGCACCGCAATCACTGGAACTCCGACGAACGAAAGAGAATGGAGAACTGGATCGTAACTATGATGCAAGTGCTCGTTGATTGTAGTGTGTTGAAATGCATGGTGAATGACCCTATTTATAGGTGCATCATTCCACTCAACCATAATGGCAATTGCGTGATTTACGACGTATTAATTGCTGATGGCGTAATTTTCTCTAATTAGCAATTATGACGAATTAATTGTTGATGGCGTAATCACCTCTAATCAGAAATTATGGAAGGTTACTGCTACTGGTTCAACGAATCTTTACACACATGTGATTCGTTTTCACGGCTTGACCTAACGTTTGAGGATTTCCATCCCACGTGGGATAATAATTTCGTATTAATCCCATTACACTTCACATAACCTCTCTAATAGATGAGCCAAATTACACTCACCCACTACACTCATTTAATTGATAATTAATTTAGCAATTAACCCTTACTAACCAATTAAATCTAATTAATTAATTAATTCCCAACAGAAATTGAACGACTTCTTAAACTCGGCCTCTCATCTTCAAGTTCTCAATAACTCGATCAAGAAACAGCTGATTAAACTGAGCATTGTCATTTTTAACCATGGGGGCCGCCACTCATTAATGGTGATAAACTTTTAATTGACAAAATTTTATTCTATCGGCTGATGAAAGATAAAGGGTATACTTGAATCATTAAAGAAGACGAGGGGCTTTGATGTTCTAAAAAATAAATTGAGGGGGTGTCTGGCATTTTGAATGGAATGGGAAAGGGAATTGAAATAAAAGTTGGATGGAATCAAAGTGATTCCTCCCAAAAATGGGAGGAATGGATGATTCTCAATTTTGTGCCATAACCTCCAACTAAACACCCCATGAAGGTTTATTTAATCCTAAGGTATAAAAAGAGGGCATATTCTTACGTGACCCTGATTATATATAACCAGAATCACACCAATCGTTTGATATAAACAAAAATAAGTGGACCATTGGATGAATAAAGATAATAACTGTACGCTTACCTGTTCAATCGGTTTCTTATTCCCACGTTGGCTCATTTGTTATTTTTTAATTAATTAATTATTTAGTTATTTAAATCTTTGATTAAATTTTTTAATAAAAAATAATTTAAAATTGAGTATATTTACATTAGTATCTCAAAAATAAAATTCATTAAACAGATAAACATTAATTACAAGTTACATTCATCAAATTAAATTATTTTACAAACAATTTATAAGAAGAATAAAAGAATAATATTTTTAATAAAAAAAACAAAACTATTTTATCAAAATAATTTTGATTGACAAATACTTGTGTAAACCGAGTTTATATGTAAACCTTCTTTCACAAATTATTCTTTAATATATAAAAAATTACTCTTGTATCACATAAATTATTACTCTTCTAAATTAAAAAAATATTCTTCAAATTCTTGTATACCCTGATTTACGATTACTTTTTAGTACATAAAAAATTACTCTTTAGATATATGAATTATTATTCTTCTGTATAAAAATAATTACTCTTTAAAGAATAATTTTTTTATGTATTAAATAATAATTTTAAAAAAATACTATGATTTATATATAATCTCGGTTTACACCACACTCACTCATTTTAATTATTATGAATATGACAAACACTTGTGTAAACCATCTTCATACGTGAATCCTATTTTTATTTATTATTATTTAATACATGAAAAATTAATCTTTAAAGACATAAATTACTACTCTTCTAAATGAAAATATTACTCTTCAAATTATTGTACACCCTAATTTATCAATTACTCGTTTGTACATGAAAAAATTACTCTTTAAAGGCATGAACTTCTATTCTTCTAAATAAAAATTATTACTTCTTAATTTTTTTTATATTAAAAAATTTTTTAAAAATAGGGTTCACACGTGAACCCGGTTTATATCAGACTCGCTTTATAAATATAACTTGATTTAAAATAATATTCTTGAATAAGGTTCTTAAAATAAAGAGTTGACATCCTATGTACCCGGGTGCATGCATCTATATATATATATATATATATATATAATATTTTTAATAATTGTATAGACTTTTTACATTTAGTTTTCATTAAAAAAATTAACAGAAAATTCACTAACAAAGTGTATATATTTTTATTCATTAATATATATATATATATATTATTTATAAATGTATATAAGTTTTTAAAAATGGTGCACAGTAAATCTGGATGCACAGAATAATTTGCCTAAAATAAATTATAACCATTTTATATAGACAAATTCTGTTGTGAGACGCTATTTACATGAGACGTTTTGTGAGAAGTGTTAAAGTATGTCTATAATTTAGATAAAGTATGTTTAATGATTGTTAAAGTATGTTTTCTAAAATATGCTGCATTATGCATTAAAATATTATTTTAGTGTGTTATAATATAATTTATTATTTACATACTTTAACTACAAATTAGCATACTTTATCTATACAATAAACATACTATAGTGATGAGTCGACCCGTCTCACGCCCGTCTCACAAATAACTCGTCTCACAAGAGAGTTTCTCTTTTATAAAAGCAATACGAAGTATGCATCTTTTAAAAAATATTTTTTGTATTTTACAAATAATCTAATTTATTGTTATTTGATATTTAAAATGAAAAAATATGCTTAATAACTAAAGTGACATTCAAGAAATTATATATATATATATATATATATATATATATATATATATATATATATATATATATATATATATATATATATATATATATATATATATATATATATATATATATATATTTAATTACCACTTCTTATTTTCTAAGTATTTTTTTATTTATTTTATTATTTTTGTCTTGCATTGTGACCTTTTCGTCTATTATAAATTATTAAGTGTTTAGTGATATTTAAAGAGAGAGATATATTATGTACTCGGTGCACATATAAGTATTAATTTTATTCAATAATGTATTTTTATTAAATAAATGTTTAACTTTATATATATAATTAGTCATTAAAAAATTAATAAAAAATTTACTGTTATAAGCTCTTATTTATGAAAGAATATTCAATATTTTATTCTATGATCGTGGGTGCACTGTATACCCAAATGCAAAGAAAAATTTTCATATTTAAATTGTAAAAAATAATTTCAAATAAAATTAAATAAATAATTTTATGTGGGGTAATAAATAAAGAATGAGTCTCATGTAAACCGGGTTTACATGGGTTAACATGTAAACCCTATTTTATAAAATTACTCTTAGTATATAAAATATACTTTTTACAGAGTAATAATTTTTATACAGAAGAGTAATAATTTATGTTTTTAAATAATAATTTTTCATGTACTAAAGAAGAATAAAAAAATCAGAATTTACAAGAATTTGAATGATAATTTTTTAATTTTGAAGTGTAACAATTTATGAGTGTAAATAGTAATTTTTCATGTAATAATTTAGTGTTTGTGATAGATAAATTATAAATAAATAGTGAGTTTGTGAGTTACTAATTTAAACAAATAAGTTAATTAAGACATTTAATAAATAAATTATAAAGTATATTATTTGAATAAAAAAATTATGACAATTTTAAATTTAAATGGTACTTCACCAGTTCACCTTGTAAGTTGTGTTGGGGGAAAATACACATATTTTTTTTGGGCACGACCGATTTCAACTTTAACATTTTTTATTTGAATTTTTTTTTTAATTTTGAAAACTATTTTTCCTTTGATTTTAATCATTTTTGTCTATTCTATTTTTTTCCCGTTTTTTAATCATTTTTCTGTCCACTTATCATCCACATTTTGGAATAAGATCAGACCATTTTAATTTTATAAAATAAAATAAAATAAAAATGACTAAAGTTATAATCGATTATATTTATATGTTGACTTATGAATTTTCTTTTATGTTGAGTGATATTTTCTCTCTAAAAAGAACTCGTGTGGGACCGTTTCTCGGAAGGACTTTCGTGAGACGTATAAGAAGTGATAATATTTTTAATGAAAAGTAATAATGGTGCAGTCAACTATTTAATAAATAATTTATAGAATAAATAAAAAGTGACAATATTTTTAAAGAAATGTAATAGGAGTAACATTTTTAATAAAATTTTATAATTAATTATAAAAGTGTTAAGTAGTTTTATTTTGAGACGATTTCACGGAAGACTGCTTTTTTCTTCCTTAGGGTATGAGAGGTATGAGACAAATAAGAAAATAAAATGACCGAAATATATTAAGTGCTTTATTTAAGGCAAATTATCATGTGTACTCGGATGCACCGTGTACATACTTTCAAAAAACTTATACACTTATGAATTGAAATATATACAATAATGAATAAAAATTTATTCACTTTGTTAGAGAATATTTTTTTAGTTTTTTAATTTAAAATTAAATCTAAAAAAACTATACAAGAAACATATATACACTATTAATTTAAAAAGTTATACATATATGGATGCACGCGGACACCCGTGTGCACTAGATATCAACTCTTTTTATTCCTTAAATATTGAAATATTAAAAATATTATATAAAATAATTTAAAAAAACTCATAATAATATTCGTGAAAATTAATATGAATATTTGAGGGTTACTATTATAAACTAAATAAATAAACCACATGTTCGTAATGGCATAAAAAACGGACTTGAATGAAGTGGCTAATAAGGAAAAACAAAATAGAATTAAATACGGGTAATAATCGGTAAAGATTTTGAGTAATACATAACCCAGATTACACAAATAATCCCCTAAAAAGAGGGGTGCACGTGACTCTTTGGGTTTTGAAAATCGTATAAATATCCATTCCCAGGTTTCAATACCACCACAATGTAAACCTATAAATTGTATATTAATCTTTAATCCACTTACATTTATCAATTATCTCTTCTCATTTCATATTTATTCTCTCAAATCAATTAATATTAATTTTTATATATATCACTACACATTAATTTTTTATAAAATTAAAATCTACCGTAATGAAAAATACAAAATAAAAATATATTACTATAAATTAATTTTCATTTTTCAAACTCCCACTA
Organism: Pogostemon cablin; assembly: GCA_023678885.1. Lineage (NCBI taxonomy): Eukaryota > Viridiplantae > Streptophyta > Magnoliopsida > Lamiales > Lamiaceae > Pogostemon > Pogostemon cablin. The sequence continues at coordinate 17,054,404 of CM043004.1, forward strand.
AAATTTAAGACGAACACGGAACAAAGCTTAATGAATAACACGACTCCTTCCATCTTAACGTCTCTATAGGTATTAAACGATTCGCTATACTTGTGTGTGGACATTGAACTCCAAATCTCATATTTTTTATACGCTTTAATATTATACTCTCTCTGTCCCAAAAATATATTCGCGTATTTGGTGGCACGCAGTTTAAGAAAATTAATTTTTTATTGTGGTTATATAAGAAAGAGAGGGGGTATTTTGGGTAATTGAATAGAATAAAGTGTATGATATAATTAGCTTTGACTAGATTATGTGTAAAAAGAAGGTGACATTTTTGTAATATTGTAGTATTGTAAGGTTATTGATATTATGTATTCTTTCCATTTCTTAGGGGTGAAAGTATTCTTGGGACGGATCGGAATGGAAAGTGTGAATATATTCTTGGAATGGGGGGAGTATCTCATTATAAGAATTTATATCCTTAATTTAAAAAAAAAAAAACTTATTAATAAAAAATTTATAATATTCATATTTCATTTGATCTTTTCAATCAAATAAAAGTCATACTTTTACTAATTAAAGTATATACCCTTTAGAATAAATTGTTATACCTTATACATTTTGTGCACTTGAAGACATAAGTGACTAACTCCTAATAATTTCTATTAATGCAGAGTTTGGAAAATGTTTTTGTTTTGTTTTGTCGTGTGTATTTTTTTTAAATAAGTTTTAATTCTAGAATAATGTACTCCCTTCGTTCCAAATTCATCTTCATGTTTACTGTAAATACTACGAAGTTTTAAAAAAAGTTATTTTTTGACTTACTTTTGAGATAATATGATATTTTTTAATAATAAATAAATGATAAAGTATGTTATGTGTGTTAAAATGGTGATGATAAAATTGAAATTTAAAATTAAAATATATTAGAGAGATATTAGTTTTTTTAATGGAAGTATTAAGTTAAATTTGGGAATGAAAAAAAAAGGTATGAAATTGAAGTTGAAATGGAAGTACTTAGTAATTTTTAGCAAATAATTAATAAATAATAAAGTAAATGATGAATCGTGATATCTTTTCTCATCTTAATTTACATTGCACGGTGTGATACTTTATATAATAATTGAAATACTCTCTTATGAGACGGGTTATTTGTGAGACGGGTCGACCCATCACTAAAATATGCTTATTGTATTGTATAGATAAAGTATGTTTATTTGTAGTTAAAGTATGTTAATAAAAATCATATTTTAATGCATATTCCAACATACTTTGAAAAACATACTTTAACAACCATTAAACATACTTTATTAATACAATAAACATAATTTAGTGATGGGTCGACCTGTCTCACAAATAACCCGTCTTATAAGAGAATTTGTCTATATAATTTTATTTGTGTCAAAATAAACTCCACAATTTACGTTTTTGTTTGTCCAATAATTAAAGGTTTTAATTTATGTTAATTTGTCGCGTTTCGTATCGATTTGATAATGACACAATAGAATAAGGATTTTAGTGGAACCCAACAAATTTCTTATTTACACAAGACAATAACAATATGATAAGAAAAATGAATTAATTTACCAATTAAATTAAATATATAAAATACTCCTTTCATTCCGAAAGTTAAAGAATAGAAAATATTGTGGAAAATAGAGAGTAATTTAAAGTAGGGTAGGTTTTGCGTGGCTACGTGAAACCTTTTACATTTTTTAAAATAATTATCATTTTTACTATAAAATATTATTACTTTTCGTCAAAAACTATTGTACAAGTGGATACCTTACCAACCAGGTCAACCCTGCCTAAATGACCCAACATATATAAACAAATTAAAACCCTAATTTCATTCTCTCCTCTTCTTATGGCTGCTCTCCACCTTCTCTCCTTCGTTTTCTCCCCCCTCTCTCTCTCCATTCTCTTCCTCTCTCCGTAGTCACTATGCCTAATCACACGATTCTCAGACTACCAAATTCATATGATTACACAAGTCACAGCTACATGAGCAGTAACCAAACAGCGCAGATTGAGGTGGAATCAGTGATGGAAGTCGGCAGGCAATACAGTGCCGATTGGGGTGGAATCAGCGGTGGAAGTCGTTAGGCAGTGGCCTCCATTGAGAAATACTTTTCTCTCACCCTTCCTTGGTCAACGGTCAGAAATTTCCCACTTTTCTAGTTTATTGGATTAGTTTTCACTGTCATGGTTATTAATCCATTTTAAGCATCAATTGACCTTCCCTTGCAGATGCTCCTGAAATATCTTAAAGCTGTTTGATTTCTACACCAAAGATTTACTATTAGTAATTGATGATATAATAGAGGAGGATGCTGTTGGAGTAACTTAGCATGTTAGAATAACTGTTTGTTTATTAATGTATACTTTTTAAACCTAAGATGCATGTATACGTTCTATTGAACAAGTGTATAACGTTTTATAAACAAGCAGTTGGGGTGTTCGAAGAGTGATTTGGCTGCAATTGATAAACAGTTTCACCGTATTCTTAATGAGAATTGCATTGAAGGAATTATTGATTTTAACTTGTGTTTTGTACTTAAGTGTATAAGTTTTATTGAACAAGTGTATAACATTTTATTAATAAATGTATACTAGTTAAACTTTGTGTATAAGCTTTAATAATCAATTATACAGAAGCTTATGTGAGAGAAAGAAGGAAATATTGTGGTGGTGTTCTGCTGGGTTGAGGAGAGAGACAAAGAGACAAGTGTGAGAGAATGAGGAAAAATGACTCATTTTACATATATACATGACTCATTTTGTAAATATGGATCTATTGTATGTTAACAACACTAGTATATTAGATCTACTCTAATGTATATGATTTTATTTATAATTGTATAATTTTTTTTAAAGCAGTGTACAAAACTAAGAATATTTTAAAAAATAAAAACGTAATATACTTATCCAAAAAAATCTGTATATTATTGAATTACAAAAAATACAGTTTCTGACAACGAAAATTTTGAAGCAATGGAGGCCGATCCAATATACAGATCTGAAGCATAGGTGTCGCGAGAGATCTGATTATGCATATCTAGCTAAAGAATATGAGAAAAAATAAGTATATAAAATCTAAAAATAATAAAAAAAATAAAAACATAATATACTTATTCAAAAAAAACTTGTACACTATTATATTACAAAAAATATAGTTTCTGATAACGAAAGTTTTGAAGCAATGGAGGGCAATTCGATATGCAGATCTGAAGCATATGTATCACAAGAGATCTGATTCTGCAGATCTAAAGAATATGAGAAGAAACTGAATCGCACATAGTTGTCATGGGAGATCTAATGATGCAGATCTGAAGTGATGGAGGTAGATCTATCATGGAATGTGGAGATTTATGAGGGATCAGGATTTATCACGGCCTATTCGATCATCTATATCTACGTGGTCCACACCCTCTGATTCTATCTCTGCTACTAAAACCCGCGGCGGTGGAGGCGCGATCAGACTGTGATGGTAGAGGCTTTTGGTTGTGGGGATGAGTGGCCTCAACTTTGAAGATATTTATGCCGATGAAGATATGAGAAGGGATGGAGAATATCTTTGGAAAGGTTGAAGATGGAGTAAGGAGCATGATGACATAATTTTTTGGGGAGTGAGAAGAAATGAGTGAAATTGGGTTATTTTTGAATATATATGTGACTCGTTTTCAATAATGGAGCGGAATGTACACTAAACACACTTGTACAATAGTCCTACTCCTTTTCGTTTATACTATAAATTGTTCATAAAATAATATTATCACTTTTCATTAATTCAGTATTACTTTTCATTATAGAAGTTATCACTTTTCACTTGTCTCATTTAAGCCCTTACGTGAAACGGCTTTACACAAGTTTTTGTCTTTACGGTAATAAATTCATTATGATATGATACAATTAGAAAATAAAATTAATAATTAAAAAAAATTAAATGACACAAAATTATAGGATAAGACACGAAATTTCACGACATACATGATAATACATATTGACAAACACTAGGGTGAGCAAGGCTTATTTTTGTGTTGGTGGAACCGGATTCTACTTGGATTCAAGTACAATACGCGGGCTTCCCTCTTTTCCTTCTTCTTTCTCTTTCCATATACAAGCATTCTCTCTCTTCTTTTTCTTTTCATACACAGTTGTCTATTCTCTCTCTCTCTTCATACACGTGGCTGATAATTATGAAGACGAGGACTTCTTGCCGCTGTCTAAGAGGTGGTCCGGCGTCGCCCTCCTCTCGCCGCTAGGTGATTTTCCCTTTGATTATTGTGTTAATATCTGTTTAAAACTATACTTGTATTAACAACAGGAGCAATCGACACGAGAAGAAGAAGATTTACTGATGAAATTTTAGGGCCGATTATGTCTCGACGCTATTTTTTTTTTGGTTCAATTGTTTTCTAGGTACACATGTATATCATCAGTTTGGCACTTATAATTTCACTATGTATACATATTATTTCACCAACAAAAGTATCCAACTTGTGCTCTTTTGTTCCCGTCATTAACAGAAAAACGTAGATCGATGACGCCGTCTTCAACAGGCTGTAATGAGAACTCCCTGCCATCACCTGAGAGGCGGTCCGATGCCATCCTCCTCTTGCCGTCAGGTGATTGGGCTTCTACTCCGGCAATGCCGTCTTCCAACTAGGTGAGGCTTTCTAAGATCTTGAGTAGATTTTCATTTAAGGTTCATGATTCTCTCTTATTTCTGCTAATTGCAGTAGAAGGATGTGTGATTCAGTTTTAGGGTTGAAATGTTGGAATGATGTGCAACCTTAAAATTTGATTTTGTTTATATCTTCCATTAATTTCATATCTTTTTCGTAATTAATTTGAATTCATAGGCAATGTTGCTAAGATAGAGATTAGCAAATTGGATGTTGGTAAAATGCTGATTCTTGATGATGATTTCATGCAATTCTGAGGCAAGAAGAGCTTGTGGGTGCTAATTTTGATCTTTTCCTACTTTAATTCACTTGATCACTGTTGGAGATTTGTTCAAGAGTAGTTAGGGGTACTTTTGATCTTATGCCTCATTGAGAGACGAAGGAAATAATAGGTGATTTGGGTGCAAAAGCAGTCATCAACGATGGGTTTGATGAACTTCCAGAATATGTTATTCTTCTGCTCGAATCTTTTATCAGCGTATAGGATTTGTTGGCGCTCGATCTTTTGGTTAGCATGAACCGTTAGGGTTTCATGCATTTCTAATCCAGCAGAAGCAATAAGATAGAAATATATTACCTTTCACCAGGGTATGTTGATGATGAACAGCTGCAGAGAACAACCTCTTGATCTTATGCTGTATTCCCAAGTCCAATCCTGACATCGTGTGGGCGACGATCTTCAGAATCTTCTCAATATGCTCTTTTCCTCTATTCCACGTCTAAAGTCGCGATCAAGTTAGGGTTGCAAGAAGCTGAGATGACCTATTTATGGACTACAACAGGGACCAGGAGAAAAAATTAGAGTCGAGCCTCCATTGGGCTTAAGTATTCAAGTTTAGCCCAAAACTTATACTTAAGTCCAATAATAATAATATAGTCCACTAAAATATTATTACTGCACTGCCGCTCCAATCCCATAACTACATTATGGGCTCCTTCTTATTATGAGTCCGACACTCTCCCCATGTTTAAGATATACAATGCTCATTAATTAATTAAGTTACTGACAACTCTATCAATTAATATCTCATCCGAGAGTAGTACCACTCAATCTCATTATCATGCCAGAATTAATTCACTTGCAAGATTTACATGATAAACCTTATGAGCTCCTCAAGGGGACATCATCAACCTATAGTGGACACGGATTCCTTCTACAATCAACAGTACAACATAAAGACAATATTATTTCCCAACTCATCGAGTTTATTGATTTAATATATAAATCTCACCCATTGATGAATCAAAAAATAAATACTGGCTTACGAGTCGAAGTTATTGTATAGGGATTAAGAGCACGAACATCCATAATAACATAGATCAAGTTCTTCTATATAGTCAGTATAAGTCGAATGATCTCATGTGGTCCTGCTCAATATACACAAGGCATACTAATGTGATTTTAAAGTCAAGACAAACTAATACCAAATCACACTACAATCGTCCCGATAAATTATTCCCGTCTATCTTAATTGTGAGCATCAGTTTATACTTTATTAGGAAACCGATAATATGATCTTCGGCGTGTTGTCGCACAACATACTATCTATAGTTTAAAGTAAATGGACTTTTGCACAAAACATATAAATAAATTATAATATGCAAAATATTTGATCATATGATTCTCATTTCAAATAATTGTTAAAACATTGTTTCATATAAAAGCCAGACATTTAGTATACAATCTAACAATCTCCCACTTATACAAAAAAGACTACGCTGCCATATCTACTGACACGCATCTAATCCTCATTCCTTCTACATGTCCATCGAACGCTTTCGTTGGAAGGCTCTTAGTAAAAGGATCAGCTAGGTTATCCTCAGATGCAATCTTAGCGACAACGATCTCCCCTCTTCTCATGATGTCTCGTATCAGGTTGTACTTGCGCTCAATGTGTTTACTCGTCTTATGGGCTCGTGGTTCCTTCGAGTTTGCTACTGCACTACTGTTATCACAATAAATTGTGATTACTTTGGGCAAACTAGGAATCACATCCAAGTCCATTAAGAAGCTCCTGAGCCATACTGCTTCTTTAGCTGCCTCAGAAATTGTTACATATTCAGCTTCCATGATAGAGTCCGCAATGCATTTATGCATTACTCTCCTCCATATTTTGGCTCCTCCTCCAAGAGTAAACACATAACCCGAGGTGGATTTACTAGCATCCCTATCTGATTGAAAATCCGAATCAGTATAACCCAAAGGTAACAAAGTATCTGCCCGGAAACCATCACATAATCCCTAGTCCTTCGCAGGTACTTCAAAATATACTTTACCGTAGTCTAATGCCCTTGTCCTTGATTACTTTGATACCTACTGACCATGCCCACGACATAACAGATATCCGGCCTCGTATATAGCATTGCATACATGAGGCTTCCTACTGCCGAAGCATAAGGAACCACCTTCATTTCCTCTATTTCCTGTTGTGTCTTATGACACATTTCCTTAGATAGAGGTATTCCATGTCTGAAAGGTAGAAAACCTTGCTTGGAATCTTGCATGCTAAAATGAGCCAGGATTATATCAATTTATGAAGCTTGGGATAAGCACAACATTCTTTTCTTGTGATCCCTTATTAATTTGATCCCTAGAATGTGTCCGGCTTCTCCTAAGTCCTTCATCTCAAACTTCTTAGATAGCCATACCCTTACACCCGACAATACCTTTACATTATTTCCAATGAGAAGAATATCATCCACGTAGAGTATAAGAAATACCACTACATTTCTGTCACACTTCTTGTACACACATGATTCATTCGGACATTGAATAAAACCATATGACTGGATTACTTTATCAAAACGGATGTTCCATGATCTAGAAGCTTTTTTCAATCCATAAATGGACCTATTAAGCTTACACACAATATGATCTTCGCCTTTTGCAATGAATCCCTCTGGTTGCTTTATATAGATGTTTTCCTCAAGACTTCCATTTAGGAAAGTTGTCTTAACATCCATTTGTCATACCTCATAGTCCGTATGAGCGGCAATAGATAAAAGAATCCGGATTAACTAGAGCATGGCCATAGGCGAGAAGGTTTCCTCATAATCGATTCCTTCTTTCTGAGTATATCCTTTAGTGACAAGCCTTGCTTTAAAGGTTTCCACCTTACCATCAGATCCTCTTTTCCTTTTATAGACCCACTTGAATCCAATAACTTTTACACCATTGGGTGGTTCTACAAGCCCCCAGACTTGATTAGAATACATGGATTCTATTTCAAATTTCATTGCTTTTTTTCCATGATTGAGCATCTTTATCTTGCAGTGCATCATTGTAATTCCATGGGTGGATTTCATGTTCACCAGGGACCAAGTCAGAAGATTCTCCCAATCCCATGAAGCTATCGGGTTGTCTCACAACCCTCCCATTACGACGGGGCTCCGCAAGAAATTGTGTATCAGGTGTAACACGCGGTGTAGTGTCCTGTGGTATATCCTCTTATACAGTTGGTATTATATTTGGTGTTTCCCTCTTACTTCTTTTAGAGCAATTTTACTTATAGGTTTGTGATCCATTATATAATCCTCTTCCAAAAATCTGGCGTTCGTGCTAACGATCACCTTTTGGTCCTTTGGATTATAAAATAAACCACCCTTCGTTCCTCTAGGATATCTTATAAACAGACAAATTTCAGTACGTGCTTCTAACTTATCAGCATCTCCTCTTAAAACATGTGCTGGAACACCATAAATCCGTACGTGTTTCAGACTAGGCTTACGCCCAGTCCACATTTTTGTGGGAGTAGAGGCTACCGATTTAGAAGGTACTAAATTCAAGATGTAATTTGTTGTTTCTAAGTCATATCCCCAGAACGAATTTGGTAATTAACTCATCATTGATCTTACCATTTCCATAAGAGTCCTATTCCCTCTTTCCGCTACACCATTGTGTTGGGGTGTGTCTGGTGCAGACAATTGGGATTCAATCCCTTCTATCAGATTGTAGTGTCTTGATATATTTCCAAGTTGCTTTTCCACATCAGCCATGTACTACTTAAATTTATCAAAGCACTCAGACTTGCGGCGCATCAAATAAATATATTCGTATCTAGAATAATCGTCAATGAAAGTGACAAAGTATTCATAACCACCTCTTGCTTGGACAGACATAGGACCACATAAATCAAAATGAACCAATTCCAACAGATCCTTGGCTCTATACCCTTTTGCCTTAAAAGGCCTTTTGTTTATTTTTCTTTCCAAGCAGGATTCACAAGTTGGATAATTTTCCACTACTAATGAACTCAAAGGTCCATCAGCTATCAACCTTTGGATCCTACTCAAGTTAATATGACCAAGCCTAAGATGCCAAAGATATGTTTGGTTCATTTTCGAAGGTTCTTTTCTCTTATTAGTAGATGTATCATTCATTTCAATTTATTGCACTGTGGGAGTAATTGGATTAATTGTATACTACAAATTATCTATCAATGTACCATTACATATAATAATTCTATTTTTTCTTATAATAACATTGTCATTAAAAGAAACAGAATATCCATCCAGAAACAGTTTGGACACTAAAATTAAATTCTTTCAATAATGAGGTACATAAAGACAATTCCTCAAAACAAGAGTTTTATTCTTATTGAAAAATAAATAAACGTCTCCCACTGCAATGACCGCTACTCTTGTAACATTCCTCATGAGTATGGTAATCTCCCAATCACTAAGTTGTCGGGTTTGGTGGAATTCCTGCAAAGAATTGCAGACATGGTCAGTGGCTTCCGTATCTACACACCAAGTGTCATCATATACAGCCGATAAACACGATTCAACAACTAGTATAAAAGGCTTACCAGTCCTGTTTCCCTTCAGAAGAGGGCAGTCAGCCGTGTAATGTCCCGACTGTTTACATTTGAAGCACTTGCCTTTAGGCTTCTTGGCCGCACCACCCTTTGCTTTCACTTGGTTCACCGGTGCTGAATTTCTTTGCTTCTTCTTATTCCTACCGCCTCTCGGCCTCTGATAAGCAGTATTTTCAGCAACATGAACCTGAGGAGCACGACGAAACATCCCTTCCATCGCCACAAGTTCTGTCATAAGCTCCGCTAACGTGTACAAACATTTGTTCATACCATAGTTGAGACAAAACTGCTCAAAACTCCTAGGCAAGCTTTGGAGTATGATATCGACTTGGGTTTCCCCATCGATTTCAGCTCCAAGGACCTCCAACCCATTGATTTGGTACATCATTCTAAGAACATGCTTTTCTTACGGGAGCGCCCTCAGCCATTTTGGTACTCATCAGTACAGACATGCCCTCCGACCTAGCAGGATGACTCTGGTGCCCGAAGAGTTCCCTAAGATTCAGCATCATATCATAGGCAGAGTTCATAGCTTGATGTTGATGCTAAAACACACCTGATATTGAAGCCAATATATAGCACTTAGCCATCCTATCAGCTTTGGTCCACATATTATAAGCAACTCTTTCCACTTCGGTAGAGTCATCAGTAGGCTCGGCATGACATTCCTCAGTGAGTACAAAGATATAATTTTCAGCAGTTAAAATAATATCCATATTTCGTTTCCAGTGAACATAATTTGTACCGGTAAGTTTGTGATCTTTAAGTATAATAGAAAGTGAGTTGAGTGCCATTTGAAAACCCTGAGAATCATAAATAATAAACAGATCAAACACATCGAATTTATCAATTTATATTAATTCCCTCAAAATAATATAAAATAAAATTCACCAACATCTCAAGCACCGTAAGTCTGCATGCCACGATAGTGTAGACATATACAAATCTAAATATTTACAAGATAAGATTTTACCCATTAATTTTATTTGTCAACCTGACTTTATGACAAAATAATTAATAGATGGTTCCTCTTTAGCCATGCAAATAACAGTAGTGACTCTGATGGGGAGAATACTTATTATTTGCACCTAAGTGTTAACTATTATTTGATTTCAAGTCCATTGCGCGAGCTTATGTCCCTTCAAATGGAGAAGATCACACACGCTTGGGTAACTTTCTACAATCATCATAAAGAAGTTTGTACCAGTGATCCGTGAATAAACTCATCCAATGGGGAGGAAGGCACTATAGGCAACACGCAAGTTTACTCACATCACTTACAAACCAATAATGGAGGCCGCGGGAATTATTTACCAATCCCCTCTCCCACTTAGTTATTTAACACCGAGGGTTTTTAACATGCATATAATATTCAAATATAATACACAACCTAGCATGCTTCTATTTATGCCAACAAATCAAATAGAACATGCATCAACATATATAACAATAATAGATAATAAAATCAATTAATGCAGTTATATATGGGCGAATTCGATTGTTCTCCACCAAGCATAAAATTGAGCAGCACCCCAAAACCAAAACTGACAAGCCACGCTGCAGAGCTGAACTCGACTCGAGCGGCATCCATCGCTTGAACTCGAGTCGAGTAGAATCTGCTTCGGCATATCATCTTCCGCGACCATAGCTCGAGTCAAGCCTTTTTCTGGCCTTCAGCTTAATTCGAGTGCAAGCTGAACAGCGGGAGCCTTACCTTGCGCGTCAAGACATCCAGTTGTCGCACCTGCAACATTGCCGACCAGGGCTCAATCCGATCACCACTACTCACTGCTGGATATGTCTGACCCGCACAGCCTCCACCCATCAGCGCTACCGTGCACAAGCAGCACGCCCAAGTCGTCGACTCACTCGGAAGAAACTCAGACCCACTCGCATCCTGCTTCATACTCGACTAGAAGTTGCTTCAGACTAGACCAAAACCTGTTGTGGATCGCCGGCGTCGTCGAAGTGCCCTGCTGCTTCTGCCGTGTACCATACTCTGCAAGTCGTGTCGGTCAGGTCTGCCGACTGGACCATCACACCGCTGCAGCCATCGACGTGAATCACCAAGCATGCAACCGCAACCCATTGCTGACCTCGACACCGATACTCGCTTATACCAGCGACTGTTCAACCTCATATGCCGACCATGCCGCTGTTTGCCGTCGTTTTCAGCTATCAGCCCGCATCAGCCCATGTCGTCATTCATCTGGCCGTGGGATTTCACCAGGTTATCGCATACAGCCCCCATCGATGTCTAGCAGTCAAATGATAATCGTGTATGTGCCATCGATACAAGATAGGTGTTCAAAAAGAAACCATAATTCTAAATCCTAATCATGTATAGCACATAAACCCTAGCCTAACATGTCACATTTCACCAAAAAATCGAAGCTCTGATACCAATTATTGGCATTCGATCGTTTGGTTAGCGTGAACTGTTAGGGTTCCATGCATTTCTAATCAGCGAAAGCAATAATATAGAAATGTATTACCTTTCACCAGGGTATGTTGATGATGAACAGCTGCAGAAAACAACCTCTTGATCTTCTGCTATATTGTCAAGTCCAATCCTGACATCGTGTGGGCGACGATCTTCAGAATCTTCTCAATCTGCTCTTTTCCTCTCTTTCACGTCTAAAGTCGCGCTCAAGTTAGGGTTGCAGGTAGCTGAGATGAATTATTTATGGGCTACAATAGGGACCAGGAGGAGAAATTAGAGTCGGGCCTCCATTGGGCTTAAGTATTCAAGTTTAGCTCAAAACTTATACTTAAGTCCAATAATAATAATATAGTCCACTAAAATATTATTACTGCACTGCCGCTCCAATCCCATAATTACTGTTGGATTGTATACTAAAAGTTTAGCTTTAGTATGAACAATGTTATAATAATTTATTTGAAATGAGAATCATATGATCAAATAATTGCATCTTATAATTTATTTATATGTCCGATGTAAAAGTCCACTTACTTTATACTGTAGATAATATGTTGTGCGACAACACGTGAAAGATCATATTATCGGTTTTCTTATAAAGTATAAACAGATGTTCACAACCGAGATAGACGGGAACACTCTATCGGGATGGTTGTAGTGTGGTTTGGTATTAGCTTGTCTTAGCTATAGAATCACATTAGTGCACTTGTGTGTATTGAGCAGGACCGCTTGAGATCGTTCGACTTATACTGACTTATAGGAGAACTTGATCTCAGTTATTATGGATGCTCGTGCTCTTAATCCCTATACAATAACCTCGACACGTAGGGCAGTATGCATTTCTTTGATTCATCAATGGGTGAGATTTACATGTATTAATTCAACAAACTCGGTGAGTTGGGAAGTAGTGCTGTCTCTATGGTGTGCTGTTGATTGTAGAAGGAATCCATGTCCGTCATAGGTTGATGATGTCCCCTTGAGGAGTTTATAAGGATTATCATGTAAATCTTGCAAGTGAATTAATTCCGGCATGATAATGAGGTTGAGTGGTACTACTCTCGGATGAGATAATTAATTAATGGACATTGTATATCTTAAATATGGGAAGACTAACGGGCTCATAATAATAAGAAGCCCATAACATAATTATGAAATTAGAACGGTAGTGCAGTAATAATATTTTAGTGGAATATATTATTATTATTGGACTTAAGTATAAGCTTTGGGCTAAGTTTGGATACTTAAGCCCAATGGAGGCCCAACTCTAATTTCTGCTCCTGGTCCTTGCTGTAGCACATATATAAGTCATCTCAGTAGTTCAAAAATCCTAATCTATGATATTAATCACGCCTAACACTGTGAGGAGGGTGAGGAAACAGCAGAATGAGAAGATCTTGAAGATCGTCGCCCACATGACGTCGAGATTGGACTTGGGAATACAGCAGAAGACTGAAAGGTTGTTTGATGCTGTTGTCCGCCACCTTCTATGATTTTTATAAAATGGTACAGACTTCAGAACAGGACGTGTGATATACTGTCGGATAGACATAGAAGAGTGGATAATTTTGGCGCATAGATCACTCAAATCCAACAGCGGATGAGAGAGTTATGTCCAAACAGTGAGGCTGCGCAGGCTGGTGTCCAGAATTCATCGTCTTCAACATACCCTGGTGAAAGGTAATACATTTCTTGTTTTCATGTTTCCGCTGTATGTTAGAAACATATGGAACTCTAACGGATCATGTTAACCAAATGATCGAGCTCCAAAAATTACGTTATGGGCTCCTTCTTATTATGAGCCCGACAGTCTCACCATGTTTAAGATATACAATGCCCATTAATTAATTAAGTTACTGACAACTCCATTAATTAATATCTCATCTGAGAGTAGTACCACTTAACCTCATTATCATGCCGGAATTAATCCACTTGCAAGATTTACATGATAAACCTTATGAGCTCCTCAAGAGGACATCATCAACCTATAGCGGACACAGATTCCTTCTACAATGAATAACACACCGTAAAGACAATATTATTACCTAACTCACTGAGTTTATTGATTTAATATATAAATCTCACCCATTGATGAATCAAAGAGATAAATATTGGCTTACTTGTCGAGGTTATTGTATAGGGATTAAGAGCACGAATATCCATAATAACAGAAATCATGTTCTTCTATATAGTCAGTATAAGTCGAACGATCTCATGTGGTCCTGCTCAATATACACAAGGCATAATAATGTGATTTTATAGTCAAGACAAACTAATACCAAATCACACTACAATCATCTCGATAGTCCTCGTCTATCTCGATTGTGAGCATCAATTTATACTTTATAAGGAAACCGATAATATGATCTTCCACGTGTTGTCGCACAACATACTATCTACAGTATAAAGTAAATGAACTTTTGCATAAAACATATAAATAAATTATAATATGCAAAACATTTGATCATATGATTCTCATTTCAAATAATTGTTAAAACATTGTTTCATACAAAAGCTAGACTTTTAGTATATAATCTAACAGGATTTGGGTAGTGAATGGGATTGCAATCAGAGAGTATGGTGTTGTAATTTGAAGATAAGATTATTGAAATGATGATGGGCATATTTCATGGGGGCTAAATGTCCTCCAATATTGAGACTCGAGATGTTGGAGATTTTAATTTATTAATTGAAAGTTGTGTGTTGTTCGTTAATTTTTTTATTTTGTCATATTAGTACTGAATGTGCCTTTCCAAAGCATTTTGGAAGGCAACCATTGTTTCTATTCCTCCTATTTTATGGACTTGGTCGCCACTTAATATGTACTCCCTCCGTCCCCTTCAAATAGGGTCTTTTTCCAATTTGGGTGCTCTACCCAAAGAGTTTTATTTCCATTTTTATACACATGTGACCCACACACACCCACTAATACAATTAAATATGGGGGCCCACACTCCCTTTAATATAATTACCCACTACATATTAAATAATAATACTCCTTAATCCATGTGCAAAAAGCAAAAGACCCTCTCGATTTATATTGGATTTTTCTAAAATTTTTTGACTTTTTTGATATTTTCAACTTTTTTGATTTTTTGTGTGAATAGAAATGTCGGGTAGTTCGGATAGTTTGGGTAGTTCAGGGTGTGAATTTGTAGATACTAGTTCACCCTCTCGTATATCAAAGGATTTTAGGGGAATATCTATAGAGGCGACTGGTTGCTTGACTCGCTCGCCGGGAGAGTGGGAAGTGACGGTAGCTCGGTTGTCGGGCTTCATAGAAGAAGTATTGGATATGAGCCACATCTGAGTTGTGCCAAATAGAAGGGTTACAATAGTAGGGGCTTTGACCTCTTGTCAATTTTCTCAGCCGAGACCTTACAACGGTGGTAGCACCTTTGCAGCTGCAGACATATGGTCAACCATTTTGGAAGAATGGGTGGTTGATTTTTAAGACAAGATGGTTGTCTGGGTATTATTTTTATTAAACCATAGCCCGATAAGAGAGCCCTAGCTCCACTCTTAGGGAGTGTAGCATTGAATAGTGATATGCTCGAGAGCGGGTTGAGGTTACCGCTATAGCTCAACTTAAATGTGGTATTAAATTGGTGGGGGATCGCACCTTTGCAGCTTCTCCCCCAATAATTATGTTGCTTTGATTACGATGCTCATGTTGTTTGTGTTGGTAAGGTGCGAGAAGATGATACCCCAAGAATTGACTATTTGTTGAACTTGAAGTCTGACGGGGTGGGTTCTGGTTCCATTAACTTTTCCCGAGGAGAAAGAAAGTGAATGTAGTAGAAGGGATTCCAACATCAGTGAAAGGGTAGAAGCATAATTCATTTTAGGTGCACAGAGACTGGATGACTCCAGGGATTCCATCAGACCTTGTAGTGGGAAACCGAATAACTGTTCACACTGAATTATAAAAAGAAAAATTATAAGTCTATTGAGCTCATCTTTATATAGACGAACTAACCTAAACCCTTTGTTTATGTTGTGCAAGTAGGAAGCATCTGCGTTCACACCACCTCAGTGAATCATTTATTAATTGCATATTTGACCTTTCCATGGAAGACCAAACGTTGTTTTAACTGCTGACTGAGGATAGCCTGCGGAAGACTGGTCTTTGGTTGCGTAGTAGAACGTAGAGTCCTATCTTGAAGGTAATTTGTTTTCATCCAGCAATGCCATTTTTAACGCCTTTTTTAACGCATTTTTTTTCTATGGCGAATTGACCTATTGCAGTTTTCATGAAGAAACCGAGCTAGAGACCAGCACTACTATTGATTCTCTACCCTCTGGATTGGATGCCATGATAGTTGTCCCTCAATTGGATGCTCCTTACCACTAAGCTACCGAGGTAGAGGCCAATCGCCCTTTGGCAAAGAACAAAGGTAATCGTCAGGCGAAATCGAAAGAACTCCTAAGGCCAAAGAAAAAGGCCCCTCCATTGTTGCTTTTTGTACTTCTGAGTTAATGGGGGAGACTTCTTATAAGCCATTGAAGTTGAAGGATGGTATTATGGTGGATGATGATTATGATCATTGATGAGAGTGAGAATTCACATATTTTGAGCACTGATTTAAGTGAAAATTGAGTACGATTTGATCTATAATCGAGACAAATCGGGATGTTTATGGAAAAGTTATGAATCAGACGCTACCGAGGCTATTTGAGCATATTTATACAGGAAAATAGGTTAGAAGTGCTCAGAATTAGAAGATACGGTTTTAATGGTACCGCTCGACCATGGGAGGAGCCGCTCGACCAAGATCGTTTGGTTGAACGACAGCAGAGGCTGTCGAGCGAGACACCGGACAAAGTTCTAGCCTATAGAGAGGCCGCTTGACCACTGCTCGACCAAGGTCGGTCCCACTCGACCAAGGCTGTTTTGGTCGAGCGGAGACACAGAATTCTATTTTTGGTAATTTTGCACCTCCAGTGCGTGTATGTGCGTATTTTCCATGAAAAAGCCCAGCAAGGTCCATAAGGAGAGCTTACAAGTATAAAAATGGATTCATATCACGTCAAGAAGAGAGTTAGATTCTACATTCATCCTACTGTTGTATTGTATAATAAAAGCCTAACTTTAGTATAAACAATGTTATAATAATTTATTTGAAATGAGAATCATATGATCAAATGATTGCGTCATATAATTTATTTATATGCACGATGCAATAGTTCATTTACTTTATACTGTGATAATATGTTGTGCGACAATACGCGGAAGATTATATTATCGGTTTCCTTATAAAATATAAACAGATTCTCACAACCGAGATAGACGGGGACTCTCTATTGGGATGGTTGTAGTGTAGTTTGGTATTAGCTTGTCTTAGCTATAGAATCACATTAGTACACTTGTGTGTATTGAGCATGACCGCTTGAGATCGTTCGACTTATACTGACTGATAGAAGAACTTGATCTCTGTTATTATGGATGTTCATGCTCTTAATCTCTATACAATAACCTCGACACGTAGGGCAGTATGTATTTCTTTGATTTATCAATGGGTAAGATTTACATGTAATTAAATCAACAAACTCGGTGAGTTGGGAAGTAATGTTGTCTCTATGGTGTGCTGTTGATTGTAGAAGGAATCTGTGTCCATCATAGGTTGATGATGTCCCCTTGAAGAGCTCATAAGGATTATCATGTAAACCCTGCAGGTGGATTTATTCCGGTATGATAATGAGGTTGAGTGGTACTACTATCAGATGAGATATTAATTAATAGAGTTGTCAGTAACTTAATTAATTAATGGGCATTGTATATCTTAAACATGGGGAGACTGTCGGGCTCATAATAAGAAGGAGCCCATAACGTAATTATGGGATTAGAACGGTAGTGCAGTAATAATATTTTAGTGGAATATATTATTATTATTGGACTTAAGTATAAGCTTTGGGCTAAACTTGGATACTTAAGCCCAATAGATGCCCAACATTAATTTCTCCTCTTGGCCCCTGCTGTAGCCTATAAATAAGTCACCTCAGCTTATCCGGATCCCGAATACACACGCCTAAAACACGTTAGAGAGGGGATGGAAAGCAGATTGAGGAGATCTCGAAGATCGTCGCCCGCACGACGTCGAGATCAGACTTAGGAATACAACAGAAGATTGAAGGTTGTTTACTGCTGCTGATCATCCTCTACATCAACCCTGGTGAAAGGTAATACGATTCTACTCTTTTGCTTCCGCTGCGGTAGAATTGTATGGAACACTAACGGTTCACATTAACCAAATGATCGAACGTCATCAATTGGTATCAAAGCTTCGGTTTCGTGATGAAGCATGACACGTTAGGCAAGGGTTTATGTCGATTATGTGTTTCAATTTTCAAAATTAGAATCATATGAAATTAGGGTTTTTGGTGTTATTTGATTGTTCATGTATATACCATGTGAAACCCTATATCTGTTGGACGAATTACTTCTGTTATACACGATGTTGGTGAGAGGAACAATCCTATTCGTGAAAGTTGGAACAACTATTCATCATATTAACGCATGAAAGACCAAGTTCAGCGCTCGGATGCTATCGTGCATTAGCACACGCTGGTGAGTGGGTAATCGTGCGGGTGCGCACGGTTCAGGACTGAAGACTGGGTATGCACGAGAGCGTGCGATAGGCTGGGTTCCAGACGGACGAAGGGTGCACGGTGGCATATGGAATAGCGGGCGAGACGCCCGTCGACAAGCACGGAACGTTCAGGATGCCAGGTGATTCACATGGTGAGGTGCCCAATAATATGCACGATGAGGGCTGGAGCCGGGCGTGGTGGGCACGATTACGTGCACGGGAACGCACATGGAAGGCAAGACAATGGTACCCGTTGGCACGCATAGGTCGTGCGAGGACAGAATGGCGGGCGTGTCTGCTGGTGTGCATGGAGCATCACACGAAGATGGGCTTCAGCGCACGGCAGCGAGCAGGGAGGCAGGGCGTGTCCTTCGGTTGGCATAACTGTCGGGCTGGTTGGCGAGTGGAAGGTCAGACGCAGCGCTCGACATGGCACTCGGTAGTGTGCATGTTTGGCGGGCATGGACGCCCAGTGTGTGCAGAATTCTGGCAGAAACACACAGCGTCGGGCGAGTAAGAAATCTAGCAAACATGCTTCCAGACGTGCTGGAGAGCTGGAGGGCTTGCTTCCGGGCGTGGTATCGCTGATGGCGCATGGAGTTGACCCAGCATGATGTTGCTGGACGTTGAGCGTGTTAGCATACGTAGAATCGAGCGTGGCACCCATTTCGAGCTGTGCACCAGGAGGAAAGGTTGGTAGGAAGCCGAGCGAAGTGGCATGGTGCTGGGCAATACACTCAGATGGCGTCGTGCGGTATGCTCCATGTTAGCATGCGAGAAGCTTCTGGTGCACTATACTAGGCGCGTGGAGTGGGATGCTGGCGCACGGGTCTGAGTTTCGGTGCATGACATGCCACATAATTAGCACTGGGGACGTGTTAGGTGGTGAGAAGGCACGCTCGTTCGCTGACGGGTGTGGAGAAGGCATGCACGGTGACGTGCAATGCCGTGCGCGGGCATTTGGCAGCGTCCGTGTGAGAAGCTTGGATGCATAATGTATGGTAGACGGGTGTTTTGGGTTATGAATCAGGGTGCCGGGCTGGTGGAGCAGGTTACCGGATAATGAATCTGAGGAAAATTTATGAAGATCAGCTTCTGATTTTCAGATTAGGTTTCAGGGCGCTGCCTCGAACCCCGTGACCTGACCTGGGAGGTCGATCCCCGTCTGCGTTGCCCATATTCATGCATGGTGGTGAACAATCGAATTCGCCAATATATATAACTATTAATAATTGAATTAATTATCTGATTATTGTTATATATGAATGCATGTTTCTCTGTGATTTACTGCCTTATGTGCCGTAATAGGAGCATGCTAGGTTGCGTAATTTATCGTGAATATTATATGCATGTAAAAATCTTCGGTGTTAAATAATTAAGTGGGAGAGGAGATTGGTAAATAATTCCCGCGGCCTCCATTATTGGTTTGTAAGTGATGTGAGTAAACTTGCGTGTTGGCAATAGGCCTTCCTCCCTAACGGATGAGTTTATTCACGGATTACTGGTACAGACTTCATTAAATAATTATTGTTTATAATGTGGCACATGAACTTGCGTGTTGGCATAGACCTTCCTCCCTAATGGATTAGTTTATGTGCGGTTCACTGGTACAAACATATAATTGATGATTGTAGGAAGTTATCCGAGCACGTGTGTACTTCTCCAACTGTAAGGCACACAAGCTCGCACAATGGACTTGGGATCAAATAATAGTGTACACTTAGGTATAAATAATTAGTATCCTCCTCAACGGAGTCACTGCTATTATTTGCATGGCTAAAGAGGAACCGACTATTAATTATTTTGTCATGAGATTAGTTGACAAATAAAATTAATAGGTAAAACTTTCTCTTGTAAATGTTCAGGTTTGTAAACGTCCACACTAACGTAACTTGCAGACTCACGGTGCTTGAGATGTCAGTGAATTTTATTTTTATATTGTTTTGAGGGAATCAATATAAAAGGATAAAATTTGAAGATTTGATCGGTGTATTTATTTATGATTCTCTGCAATTTCAAATGGTTTTATCTCGCTTATTGTTTACTGAAAGAAATTATATTTACTAGTCCAAAATTAGATGATTAGAAAAGAATCTTGGTTTCAAATTTTACTGCTTAGGAAAACATATGTGTTCTCACTAAGGATGTTCTATGATGCCTATCAAAGTCTCTAGTGAAGAGGTGAGAGGTTCATAGAAATATGATGATCTCATTCAACTCTTCGGATACTTGAGTAAGGTTTGAAAGGCAAGAGGTCATGGATAGATTGATGAATGAATTGGGATTGCTTGGAATAGAAATTGAAAGGGAAACCTAGATCAATTTATTCTTCATAATTTGTATGGATGTTTTGAGCAAGTTCTACCTGAAATACGAGAGGTTGTATATGGTAGGGAACTTCTGACAAAACATGTAGCGAAGGAAAGCCATTTTCATCATGATGTCAACAAGGTTAGTATCTCATTCAGTAGTTGTTGAAGCATGATTAGTGATGGCATTTACTGACACGTTGTGTGTAGATACCAGAGTCACTAAAAGCCTGCAACTAAGTGATGATGAGATTGTAATATACATAGATGATACTACGAGAGTAGTGGCTGTTGTAGTGGGAGTTGTTTATTTATCTTACAATATGAATAAATGTTTGATTTTGAGAAATTGTCTTTACGTACGTTTTCATAGAAGATATTTCATTTTAGTTTCTATACATATACGGATGGATGCTTTATTTTATTTAAATGACTGTTGGCGTTTGATCATTTGGTTAACGTGACCCATTAGGGTTTCATACATTTCTAACAAGCAGCGGAAGCAAGAAAACAAGAAACGTAATACCTTTCACCAGGGTATGTTGAAGACGATGAATTCTCGCCACTAGCCTGCGCAGCCTCACCGTTTTGAGCATAACTCTCTCATCCGATGTTGGATTTGAGTGATCTACATGCCAAAACGATTCTATCTTCCGTGACTTTCTGACAGTATATCACAAGTCTCTTCTGAAGTCTGTACAATTTTATAAAAATCGTAGAAGGTAGCGGACAGCAGCAGTAGTAAACAACCTTCCAGTCTTCTGCTGTATCCCTAGTCTGATCTTGACGTCGTGTGAGCGACAATCTTCAAGATCTCCTCAATCTGTTTTCTCTCCCCTTTCTCACGTGTTTTAGATGCAGGAATAATTCATTAGGGATCCAGATAAGCTGAGGTGACTTATTTATAGGCTACAGCAGGGACCAGAAGGAGAAATTAGAGTTGGGCCTCCATTGGGCTTAAGTATCCAAGTTTAGCCCAAAGCTTATACTTAAATCCAATAATAATAATAATATATTCCACTATAATATTATTATTGCACTACCGTTCTAATCCCATGATTACCTTATGGGCTCCTTCTTATTATGAGCTAGTTAGTCTCCCCATGTTTAAGATATACAATGTCCATTAATTAATTAAGTTACTGACAACTCCATTAATTAATACCTCATCCGAGAATAATACCACTCAACCTCATTATCATGCCGGAATAAATCCACCTGCAAGGTTTACATGATAATCCATATGAGCTCCTCAAGGGGACATCATCAACCTATAACGGACACGGATTCCTTCTACAATCAACAGCACACCATAGAGACAGTACTACTTCCCAACTCACCGAGTTTGTTGATTTAATTATATGTAAATCTCACCCATTGATGAATCAAAGAAGTATATACTGCCCTACGTGTCGAGGTTATTGTATAGGGATTAAGAGCATGAACATCCATAATAACAGAGATCAAGTTCTTCTATAAGTCAGTATAAGTCGAACGATCTTAAGTGGTCCTGCTCAATACACACAAGTGCAATAATATGATTCTATAGCCAAGACAAGCTAATACCAAACCACACTATAATCATCCCAATAGAGAGTCCCAGTCTATCTCGGTTGTGAGCCTCTGTTTATACTTTATAAGGAAACTGATAATATGATCTTACGCGTGTTGTCGCACAACATATTATCTACAGTATAAAGTAAGTGGACTATTGCATCGAACATATAAATAAATTATAAGACGCAATCATTTAATCATATGATTCTCATTTCAAATAAATTATTTAAACATTGTTCATACTAAAGCTATACTTTTTGTATACAATCCAACAATCTCCCACTTATACTAAAAGACTATGCTGTCATGTCTTCCGCCATACATCTGATTCCCACTCCCACTACACGACCATCTCAAGACACATTTCCTTAGATAAAGTTAAATGCTAAAACAAGTAGGGCTCGTATCATTTCATGAAGCTTAAGATAAGCATAACTTCCTTTCTTGTGATCCGTATTACCATGATCAAAAGGATATTTTTGCTTCTCTTAAGTCCTTCATCTTATACCGTTTTATTAACCATACCCATACGCCCGATAATAATCTTTCATTGTCTCCAATGAGCAAGATACTATCCACGTATAGTACAAGAAATACCACCACGTTTCCGTCACTCTTTTCAATACACAAGACACATCCGCGCATTGAATAAATCCATATACCTGGATTTTTCATCAAAACGGATGTTTCATGATCTTAAAGCTTTGCTTTAGTCCATCGATGGACACTTTTAAGCTTACTATCAAAATGCTCTTAGCCCTTTGCAATGAATCACTCTGGTTGCTTCACATAGATGTTTTTCTCAAGACTTCCAATCAGGAAAGATGTCTTGACATCTATTTACTATCCCTCATATTTCATATGAGTAGCAACAGATAAAAGAGTCCAAATCAATAAAGGCATAGCTACCGGAAAATCAGGTTTTCTCATAAACGAACCCTTTTCTTTCTGAGTATACCTTTTCGCAATAAACTTTGCTTCCAAGATTTTCACCTTACCGTATGATCCTCTTTTATTTTCTATGACCACTTTCAATGGCTTTTACACCATTTAGTAGTCTTACAAGCTCCCAGATATAATTTAGAATCCATAGATCCTATTTCAACATTCATTGCAACTTACTAAGATTCCACATTTTTATCTTGTAGTACTTTGTCATATCCGTAGGTCTATTCCATGTTTACTAGGGATCAAGTCTCACGACTCTCCCAAAATATGTATCTAATGGGTTGTCGAACAACCTTCCCACTATGACAAGGCACTACACGTAATTATGTATCTGACGTGACACACGTTGCAGTTTACCTTGTGGTATCTCCTCTTGTACAATTGGTACTAATACTTTGTGTTTTCCCTCTCACTTCCTTTAAAATAATTTATACATGGCTTTAATACATAGTCCTTTTCCAAAAATCTAGTGTTTGTGTTAACAATCACCCTTTGATCTTTTGGACTAAATAAATCACCCTTCATTTTTCTAGAATATCCCACAAACAGATAAACATTCATACGAAATACTGTTTTTAGGGCATATCCATAAAATAAATTTAATAATTTCAAATAATTCATCATCTATCTAATCATTATCATAAAAGTCCTATACCTTCTATCCACCACACCATTCAGTTGGGGCATGGCCGGTGTAAACAACTTGAGATTTAATCTCAACCTCTGATTAATAGCTCCTAACTATCCATAGAGGTACTCGTAATCACGATTAAATCGTTATTACTTGATATATTTTCCATGATGCTTCACTGTACCAGCCTTGCAATTCTTGAATAAATAAAAGAACTTAGACATGCAGTGCATCAAATAAATATATCGGTATCAAGAATAATCATAACCATCTCTCGCCGGGATAATTTTAGGATCGCATGAATCAGAATGAACCAATTCCAACATATATATCTTTGGCTCTAACCCCTTAGCCTTGAAAAGGCAGTTAATCATTTTTACTTACAAGCAAGACTTGCAAGTCAGATAGTTTCCACTTCAGATAAACCTAATGGTCCAACGGCTATAAACTTTTGAATCCTACTCAAGTAAAATGATCTAGTCTTAGACGCCAAATGTATGTCTAATTCATCTCCGAAGGTTCCTTTCTCTTACTAATATTAGAAGATACATTATTAATTACTATTTGTTGCATCTGTGGGATGTACACGATTTAAGAGTATACTAATTATCCACCAACATATCACAACAGATTATAACCCCATTCCTCATCACTATGACCATGTCATTTAAATGAAATAAAGTATCCATCCATTAATGCATAGAAACCGAAATAAAATTCTTTCTATGAAAACGTACGTAAAGAAAATTTCTCATAATCAAACGACTACTCATATCATTAGATAAATAAACAACTCCCACTGCAATAGCTACTACTCTTGTAGTTTTACCCATGTCATAACAATCTTATCCTCACTTAGTAATAAACATTTAGTGATTCCAGTATCTACACGCTATGTGTCAGTAGATGCCATCACTAATTATGTTTAAACAACTAGTGAATAAGATACAAAACTTGTTCACATCATGATGAAAATGGCTTTCCTTTGCCACATGTTTTGTTAGAAGTTTCCCACCATATACATCCTCTCGTAATTCAGGTGGAACTTCCTCAAAATATCTAGGCAATTATGGAGAATAAAATTGACTTAGGTTTCCCCTTCAACTTCTATTCCATGTATTTCCAATTCATTCATCAAATTCAATCATGACCTACCGCCTTTTAACTTACTCAAGTATCCGAAGAGTTACATGAGACCATCATATTTCTATGAACCTCTCATCTCCTCACTAGAGACTTTAATATGCATCATGAGACGTCCTTTGTGAGAACACACATGTATTTTCTTAAGCAGTAAAATTCGAAACCAAGATTCTATTCTAATCATCTAATTTGGACCAGTAAATATAATTTCTTTTAGTTAACAATAAGTGAAATAAAAATATTCGAAATTACAGGGAATCATAAATAAATACACAGATCAAATCTTTGAATTTATCCATTTATATTGATTCCCTCAAAACAATATAAAATATAAATTCATCGATATCTCAAGCACCGTGAGTCTGCAAGCCACGATAGTGTGGACGTTTACAAATTCGAATATTTACAAGAGAGGTTTTACCCATTAATTTCATTTGTCAATCAAATCTCATGACAAAATAATTAATAGTCGGTTCCTCTTTAGCCATGCAAATAAAAGCAGTGACTCCGATGGGGAGGATACTTATTATTTACATCTAAGTGTACACCATTATTTGACCTCAAGTCCGCGGCCCAAGCTTATGTGCCTTACAGATGGAGAAGTACACACATGCTCGAATAACTTCCTACAGTAATCAATCATAAGTTTGTACAGTGATCCACAAATAAACTCATCCGATGGGGAGGAATGTCTATGCCAACACGCAAGTTCATGTGCATCACATTACAAATAATAATTATTTATGAAGTCTGTACCAGTGATCCGTGAATAAAGTCATCCGATGGGGAGGAAGGTCTATGCCAATACGCAAGTTTACTCACATCACTTACAAACCAAAATTGGAGGCCGCAGAAATTAATTATCAATCCCCTCTCCCGCTTAGTTATTTAACACCAAAGGTTTTTTACATGCATACAATTTTCAGAATAAAATATGCAACCTAGCATGCTCCTATTATGACACATAAGGCAGTAAATCATAGAGATCATGCATACATATATAACAATAATCAATAAATAAATCAATTATAACATTTATATATCAGCGTATTCGATTGTTCGCCTCCAAGCACAAATATGGGCAAAGCAGACGGGGACGACCTCCCCGGTGAGGTTGCAGGGATCGATCTGCCTGGTCAGGTCATGGGGCTCGAGGCAGCGTCTCAAAACTTAATCTAAAAATCAAAAGCCGATCTTCATGAATTTTCTTCCAGATTCTTTGCCCGGGAACCTGTTCCACCACCCGGCACCCTGCATGACCCGTGTGCCCTTGCCCGACATCGTGCACACTCATCACACCTCACACGGCACTATACATGCCAAGACTTCACTATCATCACACACGGATCGAGCGCCTGCCGTGCAGCCTATTTGTGTGCCAAAACACTTTCACACGGCAGGTAACGCGTGTCAATCTCTAGCACGCCCGGCACCTTGCACGTTTCGTGCAGCCAATAGGGCGCCAACTTCCGACAATCCTTGCACAGCATGTCTGCTTCAAACATGCGCGCTGACGGGCGCCAAGCCCTGCCTTCCGCGCGCGCATTCAGCAAACGTGCGCCAAGTCCGGCCATAACGCAGGACCACCTACCCAAAATGTGTGTCCATCCATGTGCAGAATGCCCGGTATCAGCCCAGAATCGTGCATCCAACAGGACTCACACAGCAGCCACCGAGTGTCACTCACGCCGTGTGCCAAGCCCTGCCTTCCAATGATAGACATCGTGCGCCAATTGTTCGGCAACTACACGATCCGTGCGTGCCATTGGTAATACACCCACCACGATGCTCGGCAACTCGTGCTTGCCCACTTGCTGTCGTTCAAGCCCCGTGTGCCAAATAGCCTTCACACGGCGATATCCGTGCCATAAACTCATCATTCAGTCTCATCGCACGGCCATGTGCTAGCCACTGTGTGCCATATGGAATCTCCGAGCTCCAAGAGTCCAGTCTCCAGGCTCGACAATGATCACTCAACGTTCTGGCATGTTCTTGTTGACACTATGCACGCCCAAGCCATGACACACCTGACGCCGTGCATACTGCTTCTGGAAAGCTTACGCCAAAAGTCACACCAGGCGCTGAACAAACAAGCTTTCTTCTCACCCGATTGCCATCGTGCGCCAAACCTTGTCACCCTCCAGCAACCATGTCCGCCTCACACGACGACAAGCACCATCCTTATCTTCATCGCTCGGCAGAAGACTTTCACCAGGCGTGTTTTTCACCGAACAGGTTTTTACCAATTCACACACACAACTATCGACAATATAGGGTTTACGCAGGTATAATAAAATAACACCAAAACCTTAATCTCATGTGATTCTAATTTCAAAAATTAAATCACATAAATAAATAAATCCTAGCCTAACGTGTTTCACCACAAAACCGAAGCTCTGATATCAATTGTTGGCATTCGATCATTTGGTTAACATGACCCGTTAGGATTCCATACGTTTCTAACGAGCAGCGGAAGTAAGTAAACAAGAAACGTATTACCTTTCAGCAGGGTATGTTGAAACGATGAATTCTCGCCACCAGTCTGCGCAGCCTCACTGCTTCGGGAATAACTCTCTCATCCGATATTGGATTTGAGTTATCTATGCGCCAAAATGATTCTATCTTCTGTGGCTTTGCGTCAGTATATCACAAGTCATGTTCTGAAGTCTGTACGATTTTATAAAAATCATAGAAGATAGCGGACAACAGCAGCAGTAAACAACCTTCCGGTCTTCTGATGTATTCCCAAGTTTGATCTTGACGTCGTGTGGGCGAAGATCTTCAAGATCTCCTTAATCTGCTTTCTCTCCCTTTTCTCACATGTTTTAGGAGCAGGAATAATTCATTAGGGATCCAGATAAGCTGAGGTGACTTATTTATAGGCTACAGCAGGGACCAGGAGGAGAAATTAGAGTTGGGCCTCCATTGGGCTTAAGTATCCAAGCTTAGCCCAAAGCTTATGCTTAAGTCCAATAATAATATTATATTCCACTATAATATTATTACTGCACTACCGTTCTAATCTCATAATTACGTTATGGGCTCCTTCTTATTATGAGCTCGTTAGTCTTCTCATGTTTAAGATATACAATGTCCATTAATTAATTAAGTTACTGACAACTCCATTAATTAATATCTCGTCCGAGAGTAGTACCACTCAACCTTATTATCATGCTGGAATAAATCCACATGCAGGGTTTACATGATAATCCTTATGAGCTCCTCAGTTCGACATCATCAACCTATAATGGACACGGATTCCTTCTACAATCAACAGCACACCATAGAGATAGCACTACTTCTCAACTCACCAAGTTTGTTGATTTAATTACATGTAAATCTCACCCATTGATAAATCAAAGAAGTACATACTGCCCTACGTGTTGAGGTTATTGTATAGGGATTAAGAGCACGAACATCCATAATAACAGAGATCAAGTTCTTCTATAAGTCAGTATAAGTCAAACGATCTCAAGCGATCCTACTCAATACACACAAGTGCACTAATGTGATTCTATAGTCAAGACAAGCTAATATCAGACCACACTACAACCATCCCAATAGATAGTCCCTGTCTTTCTCGGTTGTGAGCCTCTGTTTATACTTTATAAGGAAACTGATAATATGATCTTTCGCGTGTTGTCGCACAACATATTATCTGCAGTATAAAGTAAGTGGACTATTGCATCGAACATATAAATAAATTATAAGACGTAATCATTTGATCATATGATTCTCATTTCAAATAAATTGTTAAAACATTGTTCATACTGAAGCTAGACTTTTGGTATACAATCCAACAATGACATGGTCATAGTAATGAAGGATGGAGCTATAATCTGTTGTGGTACGTTGGCGGACAATTTGTACACTCTTAAATCATGATTATACCATGGATGCAATAAATAGTAATATAATGCATCTTCTAATCTTAGTAAGAGAAAGGAACCTTCGGAGATGAACTAAACATATTTTTGGCATCTAAGACTAGATCAATTTTACTTGAGTAAGATTCAAAGGTTGATAGCCGATGGACCGTTGGGTTTATCTGAAGTGGAAACTATCTGACTTGCGAGTCTTGCTTGAAAGTAAAATGATTAAAGGCCTTTCTAGACAGAGGGGTATAAAGCCATGCAAAGATATGTTAGAAATAGTTTATACTGATTTAAGCGGTCCTAAGACTATCCTGATGAGATGTGGTCATTGCGACTTAATCGTAGTGACAAGTACCTCTTAGGATAGTTTAGGAGCTATTTATCAGAGGATGAGATTAAAATCTCAAGTTGTCTATACCGGGCATACCCTAGCTGAATGGTGTGGCGTAAAGAAGGAATAAGACTCTCATGAAAAATGTTAAAAATATTATGTGTTATTTGAAATTATTAAATTCATTTTATAGATATGCCCTAGAAACAGTAATTCATATGAATGTTTATCTGTTTGTGGGATATCCTAGAAAAATGAAGGGTGATTTATTTAGTCCAAAAGATCGAAGGGTGATTGTTAAAGAAAACACTAGATTTTTGGAAAAGGATTATGTAATAAATCACATATATGTATAAGTTGTTCTAAAAGGTGTGAGAAAGGAAACACATAGTATAGTACCAAGTGTACAAGAGGATATACTACAAGGTAAACTGCAACGCGTGTCACGTCTGATACACAATTGCGTGTAGTTCACTGTCGTAGTGGGAGGTTGTTCGACAACCTGTAAAATGCATGTTTTGGGAGAGTCGTGAAACTTGGTCCCTAATAAAACATATAATGGACCCTCGGAAACGACGAAGCACTACAAAATGGAAATGCGGAATCTTA
Source organism: Pogostemon cablin (assembly GCA_023678885.1). Classification (NCBI taxonomy): domain Eukaryota; kingdom Viridiplantae; phylum Streptophyta; class Magnoliopsida; order Lamiales; family Lamiaceae; genus Pogostemon; species Pogostemon cablin. Next base: position 17,084,324 of record CM043004.1, read on the forward strand.
GCAAAGTGCAATGAATATTGAAATAGAATCGATAAATTCTAAATTAGATCTGGCTTCTTGTAGAACCACGATGGTGTGAAAGTCATTGAAAGTGGCTCTGTAAAATAAAAGAGGATCATAGGATAAGGTGAAAACCTTGGAAGCAAAGCTTGTTGCGAAAAGGTATACTCAGAAAGAAAGAGTTCGATTATGAGAAAACCTATTCGCCGGTAGCTATGCATATGTCGATCCGGACTCTTTTTGTTGCTACTCATATGAAATATGAGGAATATCAAATATATATCAAGACAGCTTTCCTGATTGGAAGTCTTGAGGAAAACATCTATGTGAAGCAACCAGAGTGATTCATTGCAAATGACTAAGAGTATTTTGTGTGTAAACTTAAAAGTGTTCCTCGATGGACTAAAACAAGCTTCAATATCATAAAACATCCATTTTGATGAGGTAAATCCAGTGACATGGATTTAATCAATGTTCGGATGGGGCTTGTGTATTGAAAAAAGTGGCGGAAATGTGGTGGTATTTCATGTACTGTACGTAGATGATATATTGCTCATTGGAGACAATTAAAGAGTATTGTCGGGTGTATGAGTATGGTTGATAAAGCGGTATGAGATGAAGGACTTAAGAGAAGCAAAAATATTCTTTTGATCACGGTAATACGGATCACAAGAGAGGATGTTATGTTTGTCTCAAGTTTCATGAGATGATACGATCCTTATTTCGTTTAGCATGTAACTTTATCTAAGGAAATGTGTCTTGAGATGCAAAAAGAAGATAAATGTTATGAAAGCAGTTTCTTATGTTTCGGTGAATAAGGAAGCTAATCTAAGGAATGCTATGCACGAGAACGAATATCTGTTTTGCCGAAGGCATGAACAGTAGGTATCAAGGTAACCCGGGATAAGAATGATGAACTGTGGTAACACATAATTTTCAAGTACCTCAAAAGGACTAGAAACTATATGTGGGCTTACCGGACAGATTCACTGCTTCTTAGGGGTTACATAGATTTGGATTTTTCAAATCAGATAGGGACAGCAGTAAATCCACCTCGAAGGTTATGTGTTTAATTTTAGGAAGTAGAGCCATAATGTGGAGGAGTGTTATATAGAAATATATTTCAGACTCCGAATTCCATCATGGAAAGATGATAAATTGGAGCCTATGAGGCAGCCAAAGTATCTGTATAACTTTAGAAACTTCATGATGGACTTCGATGTGATTCTAAGTTTGCCCAAGGTTATCACAATTTATTTTGATGATAATGGTGCAGCTGCAAACTTGAAGCAATCACGAGCCATAACGCAATTAAAAACATGGAGCGCGAGTACCACCTGTTACGAGAAATCGTATAAAGAGGGGAAGGTTGTTGTCGCCTATATTGCATTGGGTGATAACCAAGTAAATCTATTTACAAGGACCTTAAGGCGAGAGCTTTTGATGGTCGTATAGTGGGAGTAGGAATCAGATGTATGGCAGAAGACATGACAGCATAGTCTTTTAGTATAAATGGGAGATTGTTGGATTGTATACTAAAAGTCTAGCTTTAGTATAAACAATTTTATAACAATTTATTTGAAATGAGAATCATATGATCAAATGATTGCATCTTATAATTTATTTATATGCACGATGCAATAGTCCATTTACTTTATACTGTAAATAATATGTTGTGCGACAACACGCGGAAGATTATATTAACGGTTTCCTTATAAAGTATAAATAGATGCTCACAACCGAGATAGACGGGGACTCTCTATCGGGATGGTTGTAGTGTGGTTTAGTATTAGCTTGTCTTGGCTATAGAATCACATTAGTCTACTTGTGTGTATTGAGCAGGACCGCTTGAGATCGTTCGACTTATACTGACTGATACAAGAACTTGATCTCAGTTATTATGGATGTTCGTGCTCTTAATCCCTATACAATAATCTCGACATATAGGGCAGTATGTATTTCTTTGATTCATCAATGGGTGAGATTTACATGTAATTAAATCAACAAACTCGGTGAGTTGGGAAGTAGTACTGTCTCTATGGTGTGCTGTTGATTGTAGAAGGAATCCGTGTCCATCATAGGTTGATGATGTCCCCTTGAAGAGCTCATAAGGATTATCATGTAAACCCTGAAGGTGGATTCATTCCGGCATGATAATGAGGTTGAGTGGTACTACTCTGGGATGAAATATTAATTAATGGAGTTGTCAGTAACTTAATTAATTAATGGGCATTGTATATCTTAAACATGGAGAGACTATTGAGCTCATAATAAGAAGGAGCCCATAACGTAATTATGGGATTAGAACGGTAGTGCAGTAATAATATTTTAGTGGAATATATTATTATTATTGGACTTAAGTATAAGCTTTGGGCTAAGCTTGGATACTTAAGCCCAATGGAGGCTCAACTCTAATTTCTCCCCTTGGTCCTTGCTGTAGCCTATAAATAAGTCACCTCAGCATATTCGGATCCCGAATACACACACCTAAAACACGTTAGAGAGGAGATGGAAAGCAGATTGAGGAGATCTCGAAGATCGTCGCCCACACGACGTCGAGATCAGACTTAGGTATACAGCAGAAGATTGGAAGGCTGTTTACTGCTGCTGCTGATCATCTTCTACATCAACCCTGGTGAAAGGTAATATGATTCTACTCTTTTGCTTCCGCTGTAGTAGAATTGTATGGAACCCTAACGGTTCACGTTAACCAAACAATCAAACGCCATCACCTACACCACATCCAAATCCTAACTTCATCCGCAGAAGCTATAGAGAGAGATTCGTGCAGCGAATTAAGTGAGAACGAAGTGAAGATTCATGATGGAGCAAGACGCGACGGCGCCCACATCTAGGATTTACTTCGTATCTTAATTTATCTTGTAATTTTCAAGACTATGGGTAAGATCTATCCAATCTCCATGAACATTCTTCGAAGCGTCATGTGCTAGAATCGCTTTGGTAGTTCTAGGGTTTATGAAAAGTTTTACTAGTTAATTGAACTTCCGTGTGTATACTCAGTACAACACTACTTGTGGTTTATTTTATATAAGACTATGAATTTTAATCCATATTCAGAGTTATTTTGTGCATCATTAACTGTTATATAAAGTCTGAATATATATCTTGGCTATTGATTGAGCGCGTTCACTGTTGAACATGTTCTATGTTATGATTCTAAGTGAGGGAATTCTGAAGCTTCATTAGAACTATCTTATATGAATATTTATTAATTGAATTGAATTTGAGTTAATGAGTAGGATAAAGAGGATAATTTTATAGTACTTATAAATGGAGATCATATCGGGTTAAAGTACTTAGTGCACAGGAAATAATTAATACGGATAGTACCTAGAAAGGGTGGTGAAATTGAAGTTCTTACTCTGAGGTAATTCACACGTGTTACACGCTAGTCTACTTGTGTCTATAGAGTAGATTTGCTTGGCTTAGTGATGCGTCCATATTTCATAAGGTAGATCGGACATTGAAATACGGAAGGAAAATTAATAAGTGAAACTGGATGGCCCGAAGAGCTACCTATTTCTCACTTGTTCAAATCTCGATACTTCTCTATTGTTTTCTTATTTATTTGTTATTTAATTATTTGTTCATTAGAGTAATAATAATACCTCAATTAAATTGCCAAACGTTAGTTTTAATTAATTTAGTTAATAATAAATTTATAATCATCTATCCTTTGGGTTTGATAATATAATTTGGTCGTTTATCAAAGCTACAATCGCATCCTTCATACTTGGGAATTAATTGTGTGTTGAGAAAACGCTCATCAATCATCTTCTTACCTTTTTTGGGAATTATCATCGGGTGGTAAATGCTCTTACTTTCGTACTCCCCATCATAGGTGGCAAAGGTTGGATGCACCGGACGTTCATCCAAGAAGGCATGGAGGCTATTTCATAGTCGTGGACAGGAGCTAGATGATTTTCTACCAACTCATTCAGCTCCGGATGCGGCTGAGGCTAGGATAATTTACCTTAGTTGAGCTATGAGCTGCTTTTCTCATTTTTGCTCTCAATTAGACCAGATGGTGTCTTATTAAGGGTTGTACTAGCTGTAAAGACTCGACCTAGGAATGAAGCCGAGCTCCGAGCATCCGCGGAAGAGAGTAAGAAATCATGGGCTTCAATTGTTTTAACTCGGGCTTTCTTTTTTATTTCTTTTCTAGCGCACTATATTGGCAAAACCCAACAAAGATTTTCATCAATGCAGCGCACTTGGTATATTATTGGTATCCATTTTTCGTTCTACTCTAGTATTCTTCAAGTGAGAAAAGCCTTTATTTTTTCTGTTATTTTTATTGGGGCAGTCTTGGATGAGACCGTTTCACGATGAGATCATTTTACACTTTTTTAATTAGTTATCACTTTTTGTTAAAAAAATTATCATTTTTCTTTATATATATTGTTCACTTTTTATTTATATCATAAATTGTTCATGAAATAGTTTAATGCACCATTATCATTTTTCACCAGTTGAGTATATATTTTTATTAAAGTGTTATTTCTTATCCAACTCACGGAATCCGTTTAGTGAGACTGTCTCACACATATCTTTACCTTTTATTGGAGCATTTATTCATTTTTAATAGGTCACGAAGGTTTTTTACTACATACACCCATTTATATTTGCACACATCAGAATTATAAATACACACATGCAAAATACATTCATGCACCTTTAACCTTATACACCCACACATACACTAAAAAAAACTAAATTCAACACTAACTAATTGTAACATGCCTCTCTCAAAACTCATACACCCCCTTTCCACCCCCCATGAAAAAACAACGCAACTAGTAGAAGAAGAGGGGGAAATAAGAGGAAGAAGAGTGTAACCTGTCATCATCATCCACATTCAAGAAGAGGAAAGAAGAGAAGAGGAAAAAAAATCATCATCCACATCTAAGATAGGATTTAATTTTAGTAGTCACATGATAGGAGTATAGAAGCCATGTGTTCTTTTATCTTATGGAAAATAAGGTTTGCAGCATGAATAATGGCTTCATAAGGAAAATAGGAGTGGGCAGTACGATAAATGGACAAAAACGATGGCCATGGTTAGTTGTACAGGTCATACCAATCACATATAGTTCATACAACCTAAAAAAATAGAATATAAACTTTTGGGTTAGGTAATACCGATAAGCTGGTAAAAGGAGAACTACATTTTAAGGATGATATTTCACGGATGATGTCAATCTCAGCAGTGTCAGCCATAATAAAAGGTCGATGTACCGGATTCAAAATCTCTAAACCCTATCAAGATTTCAATCAAGAGTATCTGGAACCACTGCATTATACACTAAATGTGGTAGTTCACTCTCCGACACCACTATATCCGACTGGGATTCGTGGAGCTTTTCATGACTATTAGAAAAAAACACGAATTAGATAAGAATGTATAAATAACTTAGAAAATAAAAGAATAAGAAAGAAGAAGGGCCAAAGATGTAAAGCTCACAGAGGGCGGCGACTGGAATGACTGAATCTGGTAGTTCAATCTCTGAAACCAACATCTCCATCACCAAATCGGGAAGAATGAACTCATGGTCCATCTTCTCGCTCCTTGAATCATCACTGGACTCTAAAACCACCGAGTAGTGGTCGGAATCACTGAACCATCCGCTCATCTTTTTTGGATCTCCAATGGACGAGTCGCCCTTGGAGTCCAAATTGGGGAATAGTTCGACATGAAGTAAACCTAGGGCTCAAGAAGACAGAGGGATAGAGAGACGATGGCGACAAGAGATGAGAGAGTGTTAGATCTATGGTTCTTAAAGACACAGGGGCTGAAAGATGAAGTTCATTCGAGACGAGAGATGAAGGTGACGATAGAGAGTAGATATAGAGCTCAGAGACAAAGAGATGGAGGCGACAACAAAGATGAGGATGAGAGAAAGTATGATCTAGGGTTCTTACAAAGAGAAGGAGGTGACAGGAGAGAGAAATAAGAAAAAGAGAGTGTTAGATCTAGGGTTTCAAATCGGTAATGAGCTGGGGTTTGGGGTTGTGTTTGTGTTTTTTAAGTAGGCTTGATTTAGTTAGATAAGTGTGTTTAATTAGTTAGATTAGATTGATTTAGTTACCATTTGTAATTTTTGTATATTAGTATGTTAGAAAATAAGAGAAACTGTGGGGTTTTTATTTTTTATTTTTTGGTTAAGATAGATGTGGGACGGGCGTAAATAAAAAGTGTATAGATAAGTGTAAGACGGAGTGAGTAATAATATCTACTCTTTCTATAGTCCTGAGATGTATTATTATTTTAAATTGTCATAATATCTACTCGTTTACTTTTTAATAAATATGATCCACATTAACAATAAAACCCTAAAAATCATTTAAAATTATTCATATTCTATCTCATTAAATTTAAAAGATAGGGCAAATTGGTTAAAAAAAACATACAAAAATTTCACACATTTATGTTAAGGATATCAATTTTATCTGCTGGATCGGATTATCCACGATACCCGAGGTAATGGGCATGGATAGGAACGTAGGATATGCTCTATTAGACTAGCGTGTCTGGCAATACCCGAACCCGATAAAAAATATGTGGGTAAGAGTTCTTCTTCTTTTATACCCTATTACTTAACCCGATTAAACGATATTATATACTCCTTTCTTTTCAACTTCAATTTCAGACTTTCCATTTTGGTCTGTCCTAAATTTCATACTTCCATAAAAGAAAAAGGGCAACTAACTAATATCCTTCTAAAATACTTTAATTTCAAATTTGTCATCACTTTTTTAATACACATAATATACTTTATTATTTATTTATTACCTAAAAATACCATATTACCCCGAAAGTAAACCAAAAAATAATTTTTCTTAAACTCTATATTTACATTAAACGTAAAGATGGATTTGGAACGTAAGGAGTATTATATTATGCTCCCTCCGACCCTCAATAAGAGGGTTTTTTACTTTTTGGCATGTAGATTAAGGAGTATTATTATTTAATGTGTAATGGGTAGTTGTATTAGTGGGAGTGTGAGTCACATATTTTAGTTGTATTAATGGGTGTATGTGGGACTCATGTGTGTAAAAAAAGGAAAGGGGACTTTTTAGGTGGGAGCCCAAAATGAAAAAAAGACTCCCTTTGAAGGGGACGGAGGGAGTATAATACTATATACGTAGTATACTTTATTAAAAATAGTGAGTCTTGGATAAGACCGTGTCACGGATCTTATTATGTGAGATGGATCCTCCCTTACCCATTAAAAAAAAAAAGGTATAATTAATTGAGAAAAGGCGCTAGGCTAATTAGTTGAATGATCTATTCTTATTTCTTACCTTTTTTTTTCTCGGTACTTTTCTTTGAAAGATAAATTACATTAATTTTAATTTTTTTATTAATTTCTTAATTTAAAACTATAACATAAATACTCTTTAAATGTTAAAATAAATTAAATATATTTTCTAATAAAATAGTTTAATTGAATAAATATCACTTTTACTGAATCAAATATTACATTTTTAATAAAAAAAAAATTGTCACTTTTTATTCGTCCAGTAAATGGTTTGGGTATAAAACAATTCAATTGATAAATTGTCACATGTCCTTTAATAGATATCACTTCTTATTATAAATATTATCACTTTTGTCCTATTACGACTTGTTAATGAAACAATTAAATTAGACGATTATCACTTTTCCATAATCATTTATTACTTTTTATTTTAAATATTATCACTTATTATGTTGTTTTTGTATGAAATGAAATTATTCAATTGATGGTTATAATTTTTTTTAAATAAAGTACCAATTTTTTTATTATAAATGTAATTATTTTTAATTTACTTGTCGCATTAATTTTTTATGAAATAATTTATTAAAAATTATCAATTTTTCATGATCAAGTATTATCTTTTATTTAAAATGTACTTTTTATTTATTCTATAAATTCTTTATACATTAAATAATTAATTGATGGATATCTCTTTTTCGTGCAAACCTTTACTTATTAAAAATTAGATGATGTAAATATATTATCTTAAGTATACTGTAGCAGAAACTTTTCTTGTTGACGTATCGTCTCCATATACCTCCAGAGCGCTAATGTAAAAATTTTAGTACTAACGTAAATCAATTTTTTGGATTTTTTTTAATTCTCTTATTATTATTTTTCTTATTTATCTCCAGAGCGCTCTAATGTGTAATTTTCTCAATTTTATGGATTTTTTTAATTCTCTTATTATTATTTTTCTTATTTACTTTTTATTAACTTCCTTATTTAATATTTTAATTTTTAATAATGTGTTTTTTATTTTTTAATAATGATTAAATTTTTAATATTTTATTTATTTATTTGGGTATCATCAATTAATTACAAAATATTTTAATGCAATAAATTAATTAATATCAAATTAAATCATATATTTAAAGGGAAAAGAGAATATTCCATATAATATTCTCTCCCACTCCACCTATAAATAAAACATTTTGGTTATTCATTCTAAATACACACATTCGATTCTTCAAGAGGGATAAGAGCTTTCTTCAAGTTCCTCCAGAGAATTGATTTATGAAAGTATAAAAATTTATTTCGATAGAGAGAATCAAGTAGAGAATTCAAGTATTTTTGAATCGATTTACCTCTTAAGAATCTATTCTTCAAGAGGAAAAGAATCGATTCAAGTATTCTTGAATAGATTTACATCTTCAAAATTGATTTTTCAAAAGTAAGATGATTGATTCAAGTATTCTTGAATCGATTTACATCTTAAGAATCGATGATTCTCTTCAAGTATACTTGAATAGATTTACAACTTAAAATTTGATTTTTCAAGAGTAAAAGGGATCAATTCAAGTATTCTTGAATCAATTTACATCTTAAGAATCGATTCTTCAAGAAGAAAAAAATCGATTCAAGTATTATCTCTTAGAATCGACTCAAGTATTCTTTAAGATCTACCCCTAAAGTATTGATTCAAGTATTCTTCAAGAGGATCAATGATTCAAGTACTCTTGAATCGATTTACCTCTAAAGAATAAGATGTTGAAAAACTAATTCATGTATAGAATCGAAAGTTTTAAGTTCTTTAAGTTAAATTATTATTTCATATCAAATCAAATAACATTAAAATTGAGCTTGTAAATATTTGTTAAATTTTTATATTTTTTATATTAATATTTATTTATATACATATATCTTAACTATTCAATTATGACATATGAATTATAAAATTTTTTCTTTAGTTGTTTATATAAGTGATTTCAGAATCGGACCGGACCGACTGATTCGACCGGTTCAATTGTGAACTGATGCCAGGTCCAGTCCGATAACCCCCCTAAAATCACTTTTGCTATTAAACCGGAAAAAACCAGATTAAAGCGGTCAGAACTGGCTAAATCGAAAAAACCATTCAAATCGTAAACGGCCGATTATTTTTTTTATAATCGGTATTGAACTGAAAAAAATAAAAAATCACCACTTATTCGCGTTCTTATTCCATAAAAAAATTATTGAGATCAAAGAGAAGTAAAATTTATTAAAAAAATTAAAAATAGAAAGGAGATGGTGGTTTGACTCTAGAAGCAGCAGACGGCGGCGCGATGTGGGTGAAAAATCGAAGGGTATCAACAGTGGTGTGCGATGTGGCGCACCCGCAGTATGACTAGACAGCGCGGTGAAAAGTGACGGACTCTGATGAGAGGGCATGACTACGCTGCGAGAAGTGTCGGTTAAAAGTATTCAGACGCGGCAAGAAGTGGCGGATTAAAAGTATTCTCCACGGGAGAACTTTACAGATCTGATTTGAGTTGAGAGAAATATTCTATATCTTTGAGGAGAGAGAAGTACTCTGACCTACCTAATCCAGCGTCGGTTTGACTGATGTATAATGTATTCTTTCCAAATTATTTATTTTATTGATTCAATAATTTGTGCTTTAGAATGTGGGCTATCACTTAAATTAAGTAAATTGGGCTTAGAGACATTTTCCTTAATGAAGGAAATATTATTAAAAATAGGTAATTTTTTATTTTCCGGTTGAACCGCCAGTCCGACCGATTGAACTTCGAATCGTTGGGGTCGCCGGTTCAATCTTCGGTCCGGTTACAACAACACTGATTTATATAATTTAAAACATATAAAATTAAATAAAAAATAAAATTAATAAATTCATTATAAATTTATGAATATTTAAAATAATAATATATAGTATAAATTAATTTTATTTATATAAATATTATATATATATATATATATATATATATATATATATATATATATTAGTTTCCTAAAAAAAATACAAGTCAAGAGTTTTTCAAATATTTAGAATATATGTACATATATTGTGGATGGGCAGAATAAACTCGGCCCATTAAGATGAAGACCAAGGCCAGATCAACTAAAGTCCAATTCCGCTGGAGGGACCCGCCAATCTCAAAACCACCCACTGAAAAGACGAAATACATTCGGTGGAATAAAAGCCCACCAATGAGAGGCCTCGCACCGACCCCCCTCATTTAAAGCCTATAGGACCCACCTTCTTAAATGTAGCCCAAATGTCCTCCCTATAAATAGGAAGGCCCAAAGTCCCAATGAGGACACAACAAGCTATATACAACTACCCATATCAATAAAGAGAAAATACATTCCCTCCCAGAGAACAAGAGTTGGGAGGAAGTCTGGTCTCCTCTTCCTCATCTTGTATGTTTGATTAGTCAAGTACACATCACAGCCACATAATCATCACGTCATCTCCAAAGACTCGCTATCGATATTTGGTGTTAGAGGAAGGGCCGCAACGGCCACTATCCCTCCGGATGATGAATGAATCAAGCGGGCAAACACCCGGTAGATCGATGGGCCACGAGGCGGCCAAAGACCCTCCGCTTACTGTGGAAAAAAGGATCCCGTCTACAGAGGGACCATACGTCAACGAGAAAGGCGAATATCAACAACAATACTTTGACCTACTTAACACCCTAAAAGAAAAAAGCTCGGCCCGAAGCAGGGTCAACAGATTCCTAAATTTTAAAAATCAAGACGGGACACCGGCGCCAGGCTGAACCAGAAAAAGTCACCCAGACGCATCGAGCGGTCCCCACCGAGAAGCGTAGGATGTCATGGATGATGGACGAAAGTGCAGAAGGGCAACTAGCCAAAGCCGATCAATCACAAGCATAACCCGCGTAAGTGCGAAGGATTGTCTAGCGCCCTCTCCGCCTATGTCCAAAGAAGAAGACACAACGAAGATTTATTGGCAAAATATAAGTAGATCATGGAGCGAGAAACCCCTGTCCTTCGAGAACAGCTCGCGGAATTACGTAAAAGGCCTGCCTAGCCTAACCCCGACCAGCTCGAGTTGGGCACAGACCGCACGCCTTTCTCGTACCGAATCCTTGGTACCCCGTCCCATTCGAATATCAAGCTACCCCAAATACCACCATACAATGGAGATTCAAACCCGACTACCCACCTGAACAAATATGTCGGGTGGATGATAGCTCAGGGAAGCTCCGAAGAATACCAATTCAAAATATTCCCCCTGAAATTGGGGATAAGACACACTCCGAAAAAGTTTCGTAAATACCACAAATCGGCGAGTCTGAACTCTGGTGGTTATACGAGACAAGAAAGCTAGAAAAATTAGTCCAAGGCCCTAAAAAATGATCAGTCAGAAATAATCTCCATCCCGCTAACACCAAAGAACGTGTGACGATGGCTAAGCGACCGGAGGACTCCTCCGGAGACGAAGGAGAACTTCTCCCTCCTCCAAACCATTGAACGGTCTTTACAATGGAAGGAACATATGTCAGAACGGCCCAACTAATTCCCTGGATTTTGAAGATGAAAAGGAAGGCCTAACTTAGGGAGCTCCAGAACATCCACCATTTTTCAGATCAGCCCCAGCCGAGGGACCTAAAGAAGCCGATATAATCTTTTTCAAAAGGAACGCTCAAAGTGTCAAGATGCCACATATGGACCCACTAGTGATCGCTGCCAATATCTCGGGCTCCCTAATATATCGATGCTTGATAGACACGGGAGCGTATAACAATGTCATCTTCCGCAAGGCGTTCGACGCCATCGGAGGGACAATCATACATAAGGCCCTGCCTTGCCAAGACGAGATCCGAGGATTTAGAAACTCGATCACTAGGCCCATGATGGAAGCCAAGATGGCCGTCCTGCTAACGGATAAGACCAAGCACTTCGGATGTATAGAAACATCCTTTCAAAGTCATGGAAATCCCTTCATCTTATAATTGCATCTTGGGATGACCTTTCATCCACGAATTCTGGTCTGTACCATCTACCCTCCATCAGTGCCTCAAGTTCACCACGGCAGACGAATGAGTAGGCACCATCCAGGGATACCAACGAGGGGCCCGCGAATGTTCCTTCATGGAAGGATCATACGACGCGAGCTAACATGACCCACAGTTTCAACTCCTTACAACGCATTCAACGCCCGAGGGGGCTACGACAGAGACATCAAGATCCAAGAAAGTTACAGAAGAAGAACTTCTCCTAGAAGCCGATGAGGATCCAAGGCCTAAGACTCGAAAAAAGGAAGCCCGACCAGCAGAGGAAACAACAAAAATCAAATTGGATCCAGATAACCCAAAATAGAGATAAGCATTGGATCCAAATTAGAAGAGCTGCACCGATCTACGTTGGTCAAATTCCTGAGGGACAATCTAGACGTCTTTGCCTGGAAGCCCTCAGACATGCAAGGCATTGATCCTAAGCACGCATGTCATCGATTGAATGTGGACCTTCAATTTCGGCCGATCGAACAAAAGAAGAGAAAGCTTAGCCAAGAAAAATATGACGTCATGGAGAGAGAAGCTCGGAAATTGTTAGCCAACCACTTGGTCCGGGAAACTCTATTCCCGTCATGGATAGCTAATCTGGTCCTAGTCCAAAAGGCAAATAAATACTGGCGGTTGTGCATAGACTTCACTAATCTTAAAAAGGCGTGCCCCAAAGATAGCTTTCCTCTACCTCACATCGACCAAATGGTTGATGCCACCGCTGGACACGAACTTATGAGTTTTATGGACGCATACTCCGGGTATCATTAGATCCCCATGCATCCGAGCAATGTAGAAAAAATAACTTTCTACACCAAACGAAATATCCTCACATGGGTGATGATGTTGTTCGGACTCAAGAACGTCAGAGCAACTTATCAGCGCCTAGTAAACAAGATGTTCAAATAAGAACTCGAATAAACAATGGAGGTCTACATCGATGATATGCTCGTCAAAAGCCAAGCCAAGGAAGATCATATAGCATACTTACGACAAGCTTTCCACATTCTCAAGGAATATCGAATGAAGCTGAATCCAAATAAATGCGCATTCGGGGTAAAAGCCACATTCTTAGGACAATTCGACATCAAATACGTCCTGAGAAACATAATCAAAGGACAGGCCCTGGCAGACTTCGTCGTAGAATTAACAAGCCTCACTGATCCTGAGCAACCCATCCAAAAGCTAGGGATGGCAATTTGGCCCGACCCGTGCTCGCTCCGCCCCTATTGGGGCTGGTCCTCCCCGTCCTGCACAGAGAATGGGGCGGGTCCGCCCCACCCCGTACATGGGCCAGGTCGGGTCTGGCCTCGCCCCGGCCCGCCCCGGCCCGCCCAGCCCAACCCCATCCCGTACTTAAATATTAAAAATTTTTATTTAAAATATTTATTATATAATATAATTTATTGATATATATTAAACATTATACATATATTTTTATTTAATTTAAATAAAAAAACGATATAAAGTAATTGTATATAACTATTACAAAATACTTTAATACAAAATTGTATATATCATTAAATATATAATGTAATAAAAAAATTTAAAAACGAAAATAAAGTTTAATTATTTAATTTAAAATTTAAATTTAAATTTAAATCATTTTATTTTAATTTAACATTTTCTATTTGAATGTATTATAATTTTAAAAAAAATAGGACGGGGCGGGGCGGGGGGCTAGGAGTGAGGGACGGGGCGAGGCACCTAGATACCCGCCCCGTCCCGGCTCATTGTCATCCCTACCAAAAGCCGTGGAAAATATTTATGGACAGTTCTGTCACAGTCCACGCATTAGGTGCGGGAATTGTTCTATTCACCCCAACAGGCGCCACGGTCAACGCCACCATAGGATTCGGTTTTTCCGCCACTAACAACAAATCATCTATAGCGACTCCCAGCTGATGGTTAACCAGATAAAAAGGGAATATGAGGCTTGGGATCAGCAGATGGCGAGATACCGAGAGCGGGTCTTAGAGCTCTTCGGCAGTTTTAGCCAAGTATACCTCACCCAAATCTCCAGGCTCCAAAACACGCAAGCCGATGCCTTGGCCCGATTGGCGACTTCTGAGAATACCGAACAACTCTTAAACATCCACGTGGTAAAGCAGAAAAACCCCAGCACGGGATTAATAGCGCATGTCGATCAGGCGGAATCATGGATGACACATATTCGACGTTTTCTCTCAACCGGCGAACTGCCCGATAATAAGGTTTAAGCCTGCCATCTGAAGATCTGTTTGGCTAGATACGCCTTGATCAATGATGTATTATACAAGCGGGGTGTTTTCAACCCCCTTTTAAGATACCTCACTGACATAGTAGCTGATAGGGTGATAGCAGAAATACATGAAGGAGTATGGGAAAACCATTCAAGAGGACAAGCTCTGGCGTACAAAGCACTTAGGCAAGGATACTATTGGCCTTCTCTAAGAAAGGACGTAGTAGAGTTTGCAGGAAATGCCCACAGTGTTAGCGATACGCGCCAATCATAAGAAGCCCCTCCACAGAACTGGTCACCGTCACTAAAACGTGGCCCTTCTCTAAATGGGGAATTGACCTTATTGGGCCATTTCCCCCATGAAAAAGCGGAGTCAAATACGCCATCGTAGCGGTGGACTACTTCTCCAAATGGGTGGAAGCGGATGCCTTGGTCACAATAACAGAAGCAAGGATGATCTTTTTATTTGGGTCAACATAGTATGTCGATTTAGAATCCCACATGCCATTGTTACCGATAGCAGGAATCAATTCAAGGGAGCTGGCCCGCAGGAATTCTATGACGATCTATAGATAAAAAAGTTGTTCTCCACCCCATACCATCCGCAATCCAACGGTCAAGTCGAAGCAATAAATAAAGTCATCAAGCACATTCTCAAAGCCCGTTTGGTCGAACTTAAAGGAAACTGGGTCGAATTCCTCCCCAATATTCAATGGGCGTATCGAACCACCTCTCGTTCTTCCACCGGAGAAAACTCCCTTCTCGCTCACTTATGGAGTAGAAGCGGTCATCCCCACGAAAGTGAAAGTCCTAACATTTCGTGTGAACCAAAGCAACCTAACCACCAGCGAAGAAGCTCAGCAAATTCGCCTACACCTCGCTGAAGAAATCAGATTGGAAAGTGACACAGAAATGCCGCATTCAAAAACAAGTTGAGAAGATACTACAACCAGAAAGTTAACCCAAGAGTCTTCAACGAAGGAGATCTCGTTCTAAGGCGAGTGCTGCAACCAAATCAAGGCGTTTTCGAAAATAATTGAGACGGCCCATTTATAATAAGAAGATGCTTGGGAAATGGAGCTTACCAACTCTCCACAATGAGTGAAGAAATGATGAAGCACCATTGGAATGGACAAAACCTCAAGAAGTTCTACGCCTAAGAGATTTATATATAATATCCAGTAGCTATATGTAATAATTTTCAGATGGACAAGAGGCTAAAAGCACACTGTAAAGCCTCCTATTAATAAAAAGATTCATTCATAATAAAGATAGATACAAAAGTGTTGAATAAAGGACTAGGCATCAAATACAAAAGGCCATTAGACCGCAAAATCATACATTTCCTGGGTCACCCTAATTACTCGATCAGCTGCTTGTCGCGATCCTCTAGACCAGTTCCACCCGTCCCCACTTCAACATGTGCGGCCGCCTCCTCCCGGGCCCTCTCCTTGACTTCCTCCTATACGATTCTCGCTGAAAGGCCTCCTTCAAGGAATTCGTCGGGTCCTACCAAAGAAGGATCTCGCTCAAGGAAGGGCCTAGCAGGAGCAGAACGCTCTAAGCCTTCATTCATTAGGGCAGCACCGACATCCTCTTCGCCCTCAACATGAACCACCCTCTTAACCTGTACAAAAAAGTATTCATTAAGGGCCGCATCCCAGGCAGAAAAATTGGTGCTAATGCGTCCTTCGAAATCTACCATGGCATCTCGGCCAAATCGGGGCATCAACCTGGCAGCCTGGAGTTTCTAGTCCCAGAGCAAATCAGGAACATTTAGAGGAAGCTCCATCCCTTCAATGGTAGCAAAGGCACGGCGGAAGCTGAAAGAAAGCTCTTCCAACTCAGAGTGAGAGCAACCTATCCAAAATCGAAAGTTTAACGGCCAAATAGTAATGATGAAGGATACGGCAACAACTTAGATGTCAACTTACCAAGTGGAGGGAAATTGAAGGCACGCGGCACAGGAATGATGTGGCCACAGTGATCTCGGCCCTCATAACCCATGACCCAAAACCATTCCTGCCACCAAGTACGTTGGTGATAGGCCTGTTAAACGAGCCGAGCGAGGCCGAGTATTATATACTTGAGCTCGGCTCGAGTAGTTATCGAGCCTAGCTCGAGCTCAGCTTGATTAGAAAATGAGCTATATACGAGCTCGAGCTCGAGCTCAAACGAGTAATTCAAGAGCTCGAGCTCGGCTCGACTCGTTAAGCAAAACGAGTCGAGTTTTTCAAGCTTTATCGAGCCCATCGAGCTTTATTTAATTAATTTTTATTATGTTTAATAATAATTAATGTAATATAATTAAATAATATTTATTATTATTATTATTATTAATTAATTAATTAATTATTATTATTATCGAGCCTAAACAAGTCGAGCCGAGCTGGCTCATTTTGGAAATAGCATAAGGGCGAGCTTGAACTTGAGCTCGAGTAGTCACGAATTGAGACGAGCTCGAGTTTTAACGAGCTAAGCCGAGCTCGAGTTTTAACGAGCTGAGCCGAGCTCTCGAGCAGCTCATTTCGTGTAACAGCTCTAGTTGGTGGCCCACATCACTCCCTACAAACATGGACCGCATCCCTTGATGCACTCGCAAGTAGTAGTAAGCCAACGCGCCACGATTACGCACGCAGCACAAAACATAGTGAACGTCTTCCACAGTGGGAGAAGAATAGCTTTTGTCATGGAGAAGGACGAGCAACCCTAATAGATTGGCCCAAGTAAATGGTTTCAATTGCATGGGGGCTATCCCCCAAAAACTCAGCAGGCAACAAACTAAGGGAAGCAAGGGAAACCGAACCCCCACTCCCAGCATGGCCAGGTTTGCCGCAACCAACCCCTCAGGGGGGCAACTCGCCGAAAGTCCAGGCTGTGCCACGGCGAAACGGGCCCCCAGACAAGGAGAATGAAAGCCCGCCACCTCAACATCACCTCCCGCAGCTGGGTGGGGACATCATCGGCAATGACCCCATAAGGAACTACAACTCTATACGGTCGGGGACGAGAAAGCCGAGAGGAACTCGAACCTTTCATGCCATTGGAAGCTCGAACCGACACCAACGCCATAGCAAAAGGAAAGACCAGCACATCAGTATGCGGAACCACCCGATGAGGCCTCCTGCAGCTCGTGATGTTGACGGAAGCTCCATCTCCGGAAAGGGGAAAGGTTGCGGCGCCGAAACCCTACCACTCCTAGTGGCTAAGGGAAGGCGTCGTGATGGGAAACCACCATCACTCTCCTTGTCACTATCGCTAAGTTCCTGGGATGACCGAGAACTCACTGAAAAACTAGGTGTGGGACCAAAAGAAAAGAACATCAGTAGAAAAATGGCTAATGAATGCAAAGAAGCCATAAGAGAGGGAGAGCAAGAAAGTCGAGAGAAACTTTTCCAGAAAAGGGAATTTGAAGTGATGGATACTTGTCCACCAACACACCCTATTTATAGCAAAATAATCAACAAGAAAAGACCTTTAGAGCCAAAAGCCACGCGCCCCAGAAGCACACATGAAGCCAAAGGAAAAACGAAATCCCTAAATTGGGAAGGTAAAAGGTTACAAAATGGCGGTTGCTCATTAATGAAGAGAATTAGTGGGATAGTGGAAAGTTAATAATAAATAATCATTACCCTGCTCAATAAAACCGCATCAATCAAACTAATATTTATTTTCCATAAAAAGATGTGACAGAAATACAAGTCCCAAAGTCAAAAAGGAGGAAAGAAAAAAACTACAGCTAGGGCCTATCCAAAGCAGAGTTGCCCGCCTCGTTGGAAGAAGCGCCCGTCGTTAAGTTTGTAGGTAGGAAGTCCGATGGAAAACCCAAGGGGGAAAAATAATGCTGAAGATATTCCAGTTCACTTGGCTCGGAAGCTGAAAGCTTGCTATGCGGCTCTTCAAGGCCACCCGCAAACTGTCCAGTCGAGCATCACCCTCTTCCAAACCCAAAATCCGAGCGCTTTCGCAGAAGGCCCTGCAATACCCTACGACCGTGGCGATGGTGCGCTTCTCAACCAAGGCAGCAGAGAAACTTCCTCGAGTGATCACCTTTACACGATCGAGCTCCGCACCTGCTTTCACCAACTGTTCACCGCCTCGGCGAACCTCCTCGACCAAATCATTCTGAGCCTTGGCCAACAACTCAGAGACCTCGACTCGGCTCTGCAAAGACTGCTGGAGACGCTCCTTAGATTGCCTTAGGGCCTCCTGTGTTGCCGCTAGTTGACCTTGAAGACGCTGGCGGGTAGAAACTAGAACAATCCTCTCAGTCAAAGAATTCACGATCAGATCATGCACCCTGCTAAGGTACATGGACATCCGAGAAGCATAGCCCATTGCCGCAAGTGCAGCACTCACCAAGTCTAAATTACCGGCCCATAACGGCATCTTCCTCCCGAGTCAGTACAGTCGGAATTGCATCCATGGTGGCTCGGGCGTAATCAGCCAGCCTGTCGGTCGAGAAAGGAGGGCGCTCAGAGTGATGCATATTTATCAAGATTGTAGGGAGGGAAGCCCCCCATTCAATGTCGAAACATCCTCCAATATCCTCTTGGAGAAAAGCAGAGTCTTCTCGAAAGTGGTTGCGGCCGAGCCGGCAGAGACGTTGCTAGCAAAAATCTCCTCAGTACGAACGTGCTTCGTCCCCGCTGCATCCTCCCGACCAACTTCCCTGTCCGAGGGAGAGCGCCTAACCCTGCGCCCCTAGGGCCGAATTGAGACAGCGGGAATGGGGAAAAAGGCGGGAACAGGTCGCCAGTCACCAGCAGAGATCAGAGGGTTTTTTCAGGACTCTTCACAAAACAAGCATGATCAACCTAAAAAGAATAAAGAGGAATTTAAATTAGAATCAGGCGAAAGAAGTACCCTCCAGAGCACCCCCGGCAGGTCGGCAATGAGCTTCCACCACCTCCTCGCCTGAATCGAGCCTCAACTCATTGTCTGTCGTGGCACCCAAGCCAACAATCGTGTTATCACCGGCCGCCGTCAAGAGAAGCCTCTGTTCAGACCCCGACTCATCGATGACGATCACCGCCTCGCAAAAACTCAAGGGCTTGGATTCAACCAACCCCGACGAAGGAATGATGATCGTGGCCCCTAGCCGTTCATTGACACCCTCGACAGTACCAGCCAGATCGGCGACCGTCACGAGGACATCCTGAGATGCATCCACCGACGGCCTCGATCCGGGACGAGCCTAGTCAAACTCTGCAGAACCCTTCAATTTCAACAACTCCGAGAGAGTCACCAACTTCGAATGATCCCGCTCAAGGGAAGATAGCGCGGCGAGCTCGAAGGCTGACTTTTTGAACTCAGTCGTCATGCCTCCCTCGGCCGGAATCTTTATACCTACAATAATATCCATCTAATAAGCGACCAATCAGAGAAGTGATTCTAAAAGAAGAAAATAAAGAAATTCTATCTTCCCGGGCGACCTGGAAAGACGGGAATACATGAATGCCCGGAGCGCCCCAATTGCCAAAAGCCCAGAACCACCCCTCTTTCCAGCCCTTGATGGAAGAAGGCCGGCCAGTAATGACCGACCCTGCCGGATGCTTGTTCAGACGATAGTAGCCCATGGACTGATGCTCCGCCACCAGCGAATATAAATAGTCAAATTTCAAGAGGGGAAGATAGGAGTAGCCCTTGCTCCGAAAATAAAGCACCAGGCCCACCATGGTAGCCCACGCGTTCGGCGACAACAGAGCCGGCGCCAACTTCCTATAAGCCAAAAGGTTGGCAAAGCACCGATGCAGTGGAAGACGGAATCTGGCCGCAAATATTTCCAAATTCACCGCCACGCAGGCCTTTGGCGGATGATTGGAGAACTCTTTCGGATCAGGCCGATGATACTCCATACCCGGCACCCCATACAGTATCCGGACCTCATCCACTTTCGCCTCTATTGCCGTCGAGACCAGCAAATGCGTCAGGAACTCGCTATACACTACCGACTTCTTCTCCTTCCCCTTCCGACGACTTAGAAGACGGCGGTGTCGCACCAGTGCACCGTCTAGGGGAGCCCTCTAAAAGACCCTGACTGCCTTCTCTGGTCATCTCGCTCATTTTCTGGCAGAGGAACAAGAAGCAGAGAGTGAAGGGACAAAGGGAGAGATGGAAGTTGGAAGTGACAAAACTGACAGAGGAGACTGCAATAAATAGGGAGTGCCCCAAGAGAGACGAGGCAACTGACACGACGGTTGTCAGAAGAGGATATTCAAAAATACGCGATGAAATTAAATCATCACGCTTTTCGAAAGAAGCGCTAGGGTTGGCTTACGCTATGGGTCGCGGCCCATACCAGAACCCAGGGGCTAATGTGGATGGGCAGTATAAACTCGGCCCATCAAGATGAAGACCAAGGCCCATATCAACTAAAGCCCAACTCCGTTGGAGGGACCCGCCAGTCTCAAAACCACCCACTGGAAGGATGAAATACTATCGGTGGAATAAAAGCCCACCAATGAGAGGCCTAGCACCGACCCCCCTCATTAAAGCCTATAGGACCCACCTTCTTAAATGAAGCCCAAATGTCCCCCTATAAATAGGAAGGCCCAAAGTCCCAATGAGGACACAACAAGCTCTTACAACAACCCATATCAATAAAGAGCAAATACGTTCCCTCTTAGAGAACAAAAGCTGAGAGAAAGTTTGGCCTCCTCTTTCTCATCTTTTATGTTTGATTAGCCGAGTACACATCACAGCCACATAATCATCACGTCATCTGCAAAGACTCGCTATCGACATATATATTAACTTTTTATATAATTTAGTTATACGTTACATTATAAAAGTCAAAGGGTATAATTTGTTGTAAATTTTTTACATTGATGAAAGAAATTATCTAATTATAAGAAAAAATAAATCTCGCATTGTACTATAAAATGTCTAACTAATTCAAAAATTGTCTAACTATAAAATGTTATATAACATGAATTATTTAATTACAAAAAATAAGAATAATAATTATTGATCCTGCGTTGTATGCGGGTTTCATATTATATATATATATATATATATATATATATATATATATATATATATATATATATATATATATATATATATATATATATATATATATATATAGTATGAAACTTTTTACATAAATGTCAAACTATCTAAAGTTAAAAGTTATAATTTGTTATAAATTCTTTTACATTAATAAAAGAAATTGTCTAGCTATTAAAAAGAAATCTCCCTAACTAATGTTGAATCGTTATATGATATGGATTATTTAATTATAAAAAATAAGAATAATAATTAAATAATCCCGCGTAGTACGCGGGTTTCATACTAGTATATACTAATTACGAATACGCTGCTATAAATAATTTTTTTAAAGTATGAGGTGTCGCGACGTAGTTAATTGTCATATATTTTTTATTTTTTGTTTTAATATCACACTAGTAGCTAACCCGTGTATTACACAGTATGTGTAAGTTTTAGGGCGACATCTTCATTTGATTTTATGATGTTAGAACCGAATATTATTTCTTTGTATGTTATTTAACCTAATGTTTTAATATTAAAGTATGACTAATATGACAAATTAAAATACAATAATAAAATTTTTATTTTTCAAGTTATTGGATCAAATTCTATATTTCTAATTTACACAATTCAAAACTATTTATTGTTTACACATCTTAGTGAATTGATGAACCCTTTCGAGCACAATATCAGTTACAATATAAATAAAAGAATATTTCATCTTAAACATCTAGATATTCGATGTTTATTACCGAATAAGTAAATAATATTTTATTGTTTTGAAAAACTAATATATTATTGAGTTCAACTTAAAAAATTCATACCAATTTTTTTTGTGAACAAACATTGCCACAAAGTATTGACTTGACAGATTGGCTGGTTAATTTAGGAAAGATGATATGAAAATGTCAAGTATTGAGTTCAAAGTAATTATACCATCCTTGTTAACATGAAGAACAACTAGATTGCAAAATACTCCCTCCGTCCCGTTTCAAACTTTACGTTTATTTTTTGCACGTAGATTAAGGAATGTAGTATTTTAATATGTAGTAAGGTGAGAGAAATAATAGTTTAATGTAAAGTGGGTTTGTGTATTAGTGTGATGTGTAGGTCCATGGAGAGAGAAATAATTAATTTATGTGAGTCTCATTTACTAAAAAATGAAATGTAAAGATTGAAATGGGACGCCCAAAATGGAAATATGTAAAGATTGAAATGGGATGGAGGGGGTATTAAATTAAATATTTTTGAAAACTTCTCTGAAAACATAATTCTTACATACTGTGCTCGAACCATCCTCATGCTTTTCCAATAGTATTTTCAAACCTTTTTTGGTCATCGATCTCGACACCGCCACGTACAGTTGACCATGACTAAAAACGGGCCTTCTCAAGAATAAACCAACATTCTCCAACGATTGTCTCTGGCTTTTATTAATTGTCATCGCATAGGACACAAACAGAAACTATCTAAAACCTAAACCCTAAAACCCTAAACCCCTAAAATCCTAAACCCTAAATCCTTTGGAAACATTAAATTAAATAATTATTTTAATGGATGGTTTGGTCAGGATTATTATTATTAGTTTTTTTAATAAATAATATCTTATTTCCTAATTTAAAAAAGCCATAATTATAATTATTTAATTATTTTAATAGGTGGCTGAGATTTGTTTAAGAACTAAACCCTAAATCCTTTGAAAACATTAAATTAAATAATTATTTTAATGGATGGCTTAGTCAGGATTGGATTAATATTATTAATTTTTTTAATAAATAATATCTTATTTACTAATTTGAAAAAATCATAATTATAATTATTTAATTGTTTAATAGGTGACTGAGATTTGTTTAAGAAATAGATGATCAAGATTGGATTAATATTATTAATTTTTTAATAAATAATATCTTATTTTTTAATTTAAAAAAGTTATAATTATAATTATTTAATTATTTTAATGGGTGCTTGAGATTTGTTTGAGAATGTTGAGATTTGTTTAAAAAATAAATAGTCAGGATTTGAGCCTTTGGAAACATTATGTCATAAATCCTAAAACCCTAAAATTAACTCTAAACCTTAAACCTCTAAAACCCTAAACCCTTTGAAAACATTAAATTAAATAATTATTTAATGGGTGGCAGATAGATGGTCAGGATTGGATTAATATTATTAATTTTTTAATAAATAATATTTTATTTCTTAATTTGAAAAAGACATAATTATAATTATTTAATTATTTTAATAGGTGGCTGAGATTTGTTTAAGAAATAAATAGTCAGGATTAGATTAATATTATTAATTTTTTAATAAATAATATCTTATTTCCTAATTTGAAAAGTCATTATTATAATTATTTAATTATTTTAATAGGTGGTTGAGATTTGTTTTTGAAATAAATTGTCAGGATTTGGATTAAATTATTTCCTGATTTGACAAAATCAAAACCCTAAACCCTTTGAAAATATTAAATTATTTTCTAATTTAAAAAAGTTATAATTACAATTATTTACCTATTTTAATGAGTGGTTGAGATTTGATTAAAAATAGATTGTTAGGATTGGATTTATATTTAATATTATTAATTTTTTAATAAATAATCTTATTTTCTAATTTGAAAAAGTCATAATTATAATTATTTAATTATTTAAATGGGTGGCTGAGATTTGTTTAAGATAAACCCTAAAATTCTAAACCCCAAACCCCTAAAACCCTAAACCCCTAAACCCTTTGGAAACAATAAATTATTTTCTAATTTGAAAAGTCATAAATACAGTTATTTAATTTAATTCTTTTATTGAGTGACTGAAATTTGTTTGAGAAATAGATGGTTAGGGTCAGGATTTAATTATTTCAATAGGTGGCTGAGATTTGTTTGAGAAATAGATAGTTAAGATTGAATTTTTTTTGGTTGAAATTTGTTTTGATAAATAGATTGCTAGGATTGGATTTATATTTAATATTATTAAATTTTAATAAATAATATCTTATTTCCTAATTTGAAAAAGTCATAATTATAATTATTTAAATATTTTAATGGGTGATCGACTTAAAAATACTTAAATTCGGGCGGTTTAGCACCTGAATCTCAGATTATAGGAAGAATTTTAACTTAAGTAAGCTTAAATTCGGGCAGTTTAGCACCTGAATCCCAGATTATATGCCGTTCAAATTTTTTACTGTATTGTTTACTGTAGAATGCTTAATTCGGGATGTTTAGAACCAGATTATACGCCGTTCAAATTTTTGACTGTAGAACGCTTAATCCGGGCAGTTTAGAACCTGAATCTCAAATGTATTCCGTTCTTGTGTTGATTCTCGTTGAAAAATTGAATAATTATTCAGACAATTTTGAAGTCTTTGATCTTTTTAGAGAATCGTTCTCGATGTGTTTAAAATGAATAAAGGAGGACTCCTTATATAGGTGAAGGGTGAGGAAGCCCCATATATAATTCATGGTTAGGAAATGTGTGCTTTTGCTCTAATTTGTGAGACTGTGATATTTCGTTTTAGTATTAAAGGATTGTATTATACCTTTTTAATATTTTGGTTATATTTGTTTAGTATTAAAGGATTGTATTATACTTTTTTAATATTTTGGTTATATTTGTTGCGGATTTGTTCTTATTTTCAATCATGTATTTCTTTTATGGAATAACCAGTTATTTAGTAAATTAATGAGATTTTGGTTGGCAATATGCGGGTGCCGATTTGATTAAGAAAATTTTTCGAAATATTTAATTTAATTATTTTATTAAGTGACTAAATTTGTCTGAGAAATAGGTGCAAAGGTCATGATTGAATTTATTATAATTAATTAATTACTTCCTAATTTTAAAAAGTTATAATTACAATTATTTAATTTAATTATTTCAATGGGTGGCTGAGATTTGTTTGAGAAATAGATGACCAAGATTGGATTTTTTACTGTAGAACGCTTAATCCGGGCGGTTTAGAACCTGAATCCCGGATGTATTCCGTTCTTGAGTTGATTCTCGTTGAAGAATTCGAAGAACTATTCAGACAATTTTAAAGTTTTTGATCATCTTAGAGAATCGTTCTCAGTGTGTATGAAATGAATGGAGGAGGGCTCCTTATATAGGTGAATGATGAGGAAGCCCCATATATAACTCGCAATTTGATTGGTCAATGAATGATTTGATCTAATTCTGTGTTTATTAAAATCTTATTTCCTAATTTGAAAATGTCATATTTATAATAATTTAATTATTTTAATGGGTGTCTAACATTTATTTTAGATACTAAATTATTTCCTAATTTGAAAATGTCATAATTATAATTATTTTAATGGGTGGCTGAGATTTGTTTTAAAAATAGATGGCCAAGATATGATTTATTCTACTTTTATATATATTAAGATTAAGATTAAGTTATATAATATTTCTACTTTTATTTATTTATTTATTTATTATTATTATTATTCATGTATATCTTTAAATCATATATATCTAAAAATTAAATACCACATTTAATCATATTTTTTTTATGGGTTAGGAATAGATAATCAATAAAATTTATCCAACTTATTATTATTATTATTATTTATGTATATCTTCAAATTAAATACCACCTTAATCATATTTTTTGATTGGTTAGGAATACCTTTTATTTATTTATTTATTTATTATTATTATTTATGTATATTTTTAAATCATGTATATCTATAAATTAAATATCACCTTTAATTAATTATATAATTTGATTGGTTATAATAATACATCTGCATATTACGCGGTAGTCTATACTCGTGAATATATAAATATAAATATATATTATGTTAATATTTTTATTTAAATATTTATATTTATATATTCATGAATATCTAATAATTATGTCCATGTATTTTGTATATATATTTTTTTACTTTCAAAATAATCTATCTACTTTATTTTTAAAAAAAAATATCACTTACTTTCTGCCCTCTATTTTTCCAAATCCAATAACTTTATTCGTTCTTATTTTTATATTTTATTTTTAATTTTAAAATATCATTACTTATTTCCAAAAATACACTTTCTTTATCTCCTATCTCACATTCATGAAAGAAGAGTGGTAGAGAGAAGTCTCACCTTCTACACATTTTAAAATAAACTGTCTATGTAAAATTTATCAATTTTCATTTACACTATAATAAATGATTAATAACATTGCATTATCAATTCTTATTAATTCAGTATCACTTTTCTTATTTTTAAGAATGAGTCTTTGCCTTAAAAGAAATACTCCCTTAGTTCCTAACTTACAATACAACTTTCACAATTTCGAAAGAAAGGCTTAAAAGTGTACTCCCTTCCCGGCATAAGAGCGATTTTTGAAGTATTATTATTTAATGTGTAGTGAGTAGTTGTATTAGTGGGAACGTGGACCCATATTTTAATTGTAGGTGTGTGGGTCTCGTATGTGTAAAAAATGAAAGGGGACCCTTTGGATGGGAGAACCAAAATGAAAAAAAACTCTCTTTTAATGGGTAGGGAGTATTGAGAAATAATCTGCTGCTATTGTTTTGTGTGATTATGAAAACATAAAGCAGAATGCATATAATGAATTTATGAAAACAAGAACCTTAAGAAAATAAAGCAAACCCAATAAAAGATTGAGAGAAATGGATTAAACAATTTTTTTTTGAGCAATTTGAATAAATAAAGAAAGCAACCTGGTTTAAACTATTTACTGGTTGAGGTAAAGAGCTAAGAAATATCTAAGAGGTTAATTCTGCAGCTCCTATTTCCTACCCTTATTCACAACCACCAAACATATCTTCTATTTACATATCCATCACAATGCAATCATCAACTCAGATCGATATCCACTCGTTCCGGGTTCGCCCTTTCTGACTGGTTATCCGACAGCTCCACACCTAGCTGCCCTTTGTCGCCTGACCCGAACGCATACAACTTATCAGACTCCGTCAGTGCAAAGGTGTGAGCATTCCAGTATATCGAATTTGTGAGGCTTATCTGAACAATCCTTTCCTTCACTTGCTTTAGCGATGTTACCAGCTCCGGGATTAACACATTCGAGTGCCTATTTCCCTGAAAAACGAGACGCGTATTAGGTACATTGCGTTCTGTTCTATGGCACAAGTCTTTCGGACATCTATAAAACACTACATACTTAGATCATGGCTTAAAAAAACGAACACTTTGTAAGTTTGCTAGAAAGTTTATTTGTAAGTTTGCTAGAAAGCATGGAGTAAAGAAACGGAACCTGCTCCTCAGCATCAGCAACTGCAGCAGCATTATGTCCAAGGCTGGACGATTCGCCACAGCCAAAGGAATACACGTCGCCATCATCAGAAACTACGAAGGTTGTGTAGTCTCCTGTTGCAACATGAACTGCTTTCACATGGCTCAGTGCTTCGACCACCTTAGGAGCTGATTGACAATCTTCGTTGCCGTGTCCCAAGCATCCGTATCGTCCCCATCCCCATGTGCACACTCGTCCATCCTTTCCAACCACTGCAGCATGCCAAGCACCGGCAGCAACCACTACAGGCTGAAGATTCAGAGTTTGAAACTGCTCGATTAATCTTGGCTGCTTCTCGTCGGTTTTAGAACCGTGCCCGAGCTTTCCACCCAATCCACAACCCACAGAGTACACAGACCTGATAATCACACAATTTGTAATAACAAGCAGTCAATCATCCATAGAATTCCAAAGCAACACTCATCACATGCACCATTTTATTCCTTAATAGCATAACAAGTATATAATGTCCATGTCTGATCATGTTTGTCATCGAAATACCAATCATATAAAGGGAATAAGATAACCATTGTACATTCAATCTTTTGAACTATTGCTGAAAAACACAAGTACACTATAATAAATATCCATAAATTAAGCATTTCAGACTGAAGTGAGGAGAAAGAAGCTTACATGCCACCAGGTTGACAGGCCAAAGCTAGAAGGTAGCAGTATCCAGCTGCAATTTGAACAACGGGTATATTTTCGAGCGGCCCCAGCATCGGGCGAGGCTCAAGATCATTCGGCTCCGTCTGATGGCCGAGCTTGCTTTCGTTTCCCCAAGCAAATGTGTAAACCCTGCCTTCTCTTGACAACACAGCAGTAAAGAAATTCCCTATAGCAACTTGAACAACAAAGATATCCTTCAAAGATTCAACCAGCTGAGGGCTAGTCACTAGTTTATTCCCTTGAGGCCCGTATTCGGATTCCCCAAAAGAATCCTTTCCAAAGGCATACACCCGTCCAGCGTCGCTAATCAGCATACTCCGCCCAGCCCCCGCGGCTGCATGTATAATACGAATGCCTTGCAGTGATCTGAACCAAAACAAGCTCAATTAATTCCCTTTCACAGTAACCACCTACAACAAATGATCCAAGCTTTTGCAACGTTTATAACCTAATCAAACGAGGCCGTGATTCCTCGTCCATGGCTCCATGTCCAAGCTGTCCTGAGCTGTTGGAACCAAAAGAGTAGACAGCTCCTTTAGCAGTGACAGCAATGCTGTGACCGGGACCAGCTATCGCCTGCGTCTTTTCTCGCCGATAACACGCCTCTCCGGCCAACAAGTACCTCAATACTAGTTTCCAAGAGCCCCCACATCTCTGTTTCAAATCCTGACGTTGTTCTACCGTCATTGGTTTAAATATGGCTCTCTTCTGGCACATATCAAGAGCTGCAACCTCGGCCAACGAAAGCTCATGGTCGGGGGCGAAGTACGCAGGCTGCTTGAAAAATGAACAAGTTGCCTGCAAGAAAAGATAAACCACGATACAATCAGCAGCACCATCAATTCTAATGTCAACCAAGTGATCATCAACTCCTCACAATCTTAACACAAACACTTGCCTCGAGTTTTGCAAGATCCTGTGGATCCAAATCACAACCAGTGAGAAAATGGAGAACGATTGATGGATTAGCAGACAAGGGGAACTCCCCAGGGCTTGCATTTCCATAGCAATGCCGTTGTTGTTTCGGGGGCGGAGGAGCATCATAAGCAATCTTCTGCTCAGTGAGGTTATGGTATTGAACACTAGAAGCTCCACTAGTAGTAGTAGTAGTGGCATCCATGGGCACCGCTCTTAGCTCTGCAGTGCCCTAACTTAGCAAGAGGGAAATCTTCTATTTACTGTAAAACCACAACATTGTCATGCTCAACCCTCAATTCCACTAAGAAAACACTTATGAATCAAGATAAAGCTATTCAGTACCTTCTTCTAATCTTAGCTAGTTTGGTTTATCAGAGAACTAGTATCAACCCTGCAAGTGCACAAAGAATTGATGATCATCAATAGCTTCTCAACTAACTGCAACTCTTATCAAGATTACAATCAGCATTTCCAATTCTACTTCAAAAGTACTAAAGAACCAATCATCAGTCATACCACAAACAGTAACAACATCAAAAACGAAAAACAAGAACAGGGTAGTTGGTAATTTGATCCAGAAATATCAAGTTGTTAGAATAAAAAAGGTCAAAATGGGAGGGCATCAGATCAAATGATAAGAAAGAAGCAAACACATTTGGCAAGTACATCTGTACAAGGAAAGAGGCGTACGCGTAGGATGTACGTATGCTGGAATTAAATTACAAGAATACTGTTTTAAGAAGCATGCCAAAAACTGTAAAAAAGGATATTCCACCACGGAAAAGCCCCAAAAAAGAAAAGAATTCTCAACACCCAAAAGGGTAAATTTCACAACCACCCATCATCTCACAACTCTGTGAATAATCGATGATACTGAATTGAAAGTGATGATGATAAGATGATGATGATCACAACAATCGAACAAAGAAATTGACCGGAAAAATTCAATCTTAAACACCCAACAATCAAGGGAATCTCAACATGACAAGTTCAATTCCTCCAATCCACACTGAAGATCAAGTGGAATTTTACAAATCTGCGACAAACAGACCAAAATCCCAGTCTTGATTGTGTGCATTCCGATACATAAACAGATCAAGAAACAAAAACAAAATTTACATGCAACAGAAGCCCAAGATTCCCCAAAACCCATGTGATTCTGCTACGAAAACAATCGTCCAGTTGTGATCAAAGTCTTAAATTCGGTGTCAATCCGATGAAAAGGTGATCACTGTTGATTGATCTTTAAACGGTGGTGATGATTAGAAAATCGGCGTGTTGATGGGATGTTTGTACAGAAATCTTTCTTTCTTCTTTTTCTTCGATTAAGGGGAGAGAGAAGGGATGAGAGAGAGATGAAGAGTTGTGTTTATGAATGAGAGAGTATTGTGAGGTTATATAGAGGCCTTGATTTTCTGTCTATCGGATGGAATGTAATTTGAAGGGAACAGACAGAGATGAGGTGTCCAACCTATTTTGCTTTGTGGCTTCTGCACACACTCACACGTTTTAATGCGTGCAATGTATACGTGTATATATACACACACTTGTGAAAAAAATGTAACCTAGAAATTGAAGCCCAATCACATGGTGATGGTGGTGAATTTCATTTGCATTTTGGAGGAGAGAGAGAGAGATTGGAGATGGAATGAATCTACACTAAGATCATGGGAAAACGGAATTCTAGGAAAATATCAAATTTCTAGATTTTTTTTTTACCCATTTGAAATTTGTTACTCTAACGAATCCTATCCTCTATCCTATCCGTCGGTAAATGTTAGTGAGATCCAGTGGCCAAGTACGCTAGCCCACCTGATTTGTATATATTAAATATATTAGTGATTTTTATGAGTGTCATATGATTAAAAAGGGAGATGTATACCTTTGGAGTAGACGCCCAAAATAGCAAAATGTATACTTTTCCGGGGGACGGAGGGAGTATAAATTTATAAGTTTAAACGTAAAACATCAAAAAAAAATTTAGGATTCCAAAGACATTAATATTATGACAATGACTTATATGAGATCGTCTCATGTAATGATTTATGACCAAAAAAAATATAATATAATAAGTTAGAAGGTACTTTAAATTATTAAATATAATTATCAATAGAAATATTTGTAAATATATAAAAAATATTATTAATATTAATAATTTAAGTATATTATTAATTAATTTTTTATAATTAAAATTTTAATCAAGCTAATCAGGCCAACCCTTTTAACCTACGGGCTAGCTATATAGGGTCCTGGGCTAATAGGTCCAGACAAAAAATGACATTATTTAAACGGGCCATTACTTATATAAATTTAACCTTGCATTTCTCGGATTAAACGAACCAACCCTATGGGCCCGAACCGTATTAACATCTCTACTCCCTCTAATCCTTTTAGAGGTTTTGTCATTTTGTTTCATTTCATTATAAAATATAAAGTATTTATTTTATTTTTATTAATAAAGTTCCACTAAAAATAATTACTATATCCAATTCTTTACACATAAGACTCTCACACAACATTAATATAGTTACTTACTGCACATTAAAATATTATACTCGCAAGGGTATTATTTGTCTTTTGCACGAGAAATGAGAAGTATTATTTTTTTATCAATTAGGTAAACTATTAATGGGTAAACCAATGGAGTTATTCTTTTGCCCCTAATTGAGTGGATAGTTATATTAGTCTGTGTGTGGGTCCCTTATTTTAATTGTACTAATTATGTGTGTAAAATTTCACATATATCTCTAAAAAAGGAAATGATATCTTTTGGGGCGGACGCCTAATATGACAAAATGAAACCCTTGCTGGTGAACGGAGAGAGTATCTCTTAATCCACTACACATTAAATTACTTATTATACACTTTAATCTACGTAAAAAAAACACAAATGAATACATATTAAAGGAATTGAAGGAGTATTTGATTAATAAAATGTATTTCATGAATAATTTGTAATATAAATAAAAATAAGTTTTTTCAATACAATACCCAAAAGATAAGTAAACAATCAATTAGGAACTCGAAAGATTTTTTTCTATCAATTCAGGACCCGCAAGATATGAAACTATCAATATAGGACCTAAAATTATAAAATTAATAAGAATAAAATAATTAAAACTGCATTAAAATTTCATGGTTTTAGGTCTTGTATTGATAGTTTCATATCTTTCGGGTCCTAAATTGATAGAAAAAATCTTTTGGGTCTTTAATTAATAGTTTACCTATCTTTTGGGTCCTGTATTGAAAAAATTACTAAAAAAATGATGGAGTAACAATTGTCAATAAAATTTGACTTTTCCAAAATACCAAAATACCAAAAAAAAAAAAGTTAAAAAGCTATTGTTAAGTCATGGAATTAGAGATGACAACGAGTAGGGTACCCGCACCAGTATCCAATTAAGAATCAAATCAACTACTTGTAGTCATCCCATTTAAAAAATTTATCATGGTACTCGTACTCATCTTATACTCATTTATTAATAGCCATGATACCCATACCTATTTAATAATTCATTTTTTAAATAAATATAACAATAAAAATTACATTATTATAAATTAAGTATAAAATAAATATAATATAAATTATATTATTTTAAATAAATATTACAATATTAAAATCAAAATATTAATAATAATAATTATTATTATTATCATTATAGATTTATTTTAAGATAAAATACATTATTTAAAATCAAAATATTACAATATTAATAATAATAATAGATTTATTTTTAATTAATTGTTTATAAAAATAAAATAAATATTTTTAAAAATATTTTTTAAAAAAAATTTATTACTTAATTTAGATTTATAAATAGAAAAGGAAATACATTATTTTAAAAAATAAATACAAAATAAGGAAATTAATTATAAGTAAATAAGAAAAATATAAAAAAAAATATTTAAAAATTCAAAAAAATAAGAAAATTATACATCATAACGGAGCGCTCTGAAGACAACAGGTAGACAGAAAAGTTTCTGCTATAGTATAATTAAGATATAAATTATATTATTTTAAATAAATATTTAATAAATATGATTAATAAAACTTATAATTATTAATTAAATATGTAAAATATCTCAAAATATATAAATTATATAATATATATTAACTTTTACTCACCTATCCGAAATCATCGTTTATATTTCCTTTGTAATTGTAATTACAAATGAAAGGTAAACGATGGTGTGG
Source organism: Pogostemon cablin (assembly GCA_023678885.1). Taxonomy (NCBI): domain Eukaryota; kingdom Viridiplantae; phylum Streptophyta; class Magnoliopsida; order Lamiales; family Lamiaceae; genus Pogostemon; species Pogostemon cablin. The sequence continues at coordinate 17,117,885 of CM043004.1, forward strand.
GACGAAGGAAGTATAAAAATATTATATAAATGGGGTATCCGCAGGTATTGAGGCATTACCCGTCCCAAATTTTAATAGAATTTTTTATAACTACTCGTACCTGTATCATATCTATTAGGGTTCGGGTAGATCGGTTACCCTGAAAATACTCATCTCATTGTCATCTCTACATGGGATGTCCTGTGACACTTTTTTGTGACATTTCCTTATAAATTGACACGTGATGGAATGGATAAATCCAATATCTTGCCCCTATAGTTTATTCGTTGATTTATGTATAGTATCCCTCATCTTCTACGTGTCATTTATCCAAAAGAGTGGTACAAGAGATGTCACATTAAAGTGTCACAAAAGATTCAATTTAAATTGTTAACATATAATATAGGAGTTTTTTCAATATAGAACACGAAAGATAGGTTAACTTTCAATTAAGGACCCAAAAAAATATATTTATCAATTCAGGACTCAAAAAATATGAAACTATCAATACAGCACCTAAAACTATAAATTTAATTAAAATAAAATAATAATAACTACATTAAACTTTCATATATTAATTATTTTTTAACATAATTTTTTATAATTTACTATCATTAAAATAACATACTATTAATTAATGACAAATTTATATAATTACGTTATTAAATTTTTATTGTTTTTATGATTTTAAATAGAGCCAAAATTGAAAGTGCTCGTGTATGAATTGGTAAGAAAAAAAAATTTCTTCGGAGTCCCTAATTAAAAACTAACCTATTTTTAGGTTCTTGTATTGAAAAAACGAAAAAAAAAATTAATAAAATGCATTACTAATTTGTTCAACTCAAGATATCAATGTATACTCGTATAAGTATCACAAAATAACAAGTTATGTTCGTTTCTGTTTTATTAAACAAGTTTATGTTTTCAAAATGGGTTAATTAAAAAAAATGACGAACTTTACTCTTATTGTAAATTAATCCTCACTTTTTAGAAATTAAAAAGAAACCACCACCTTTAAGTATTATTGCACAATACACCCAATTTGTAACTAAAAGTAAGATTTTTTTATGTGTGTTTTACAACAATACTGAAAGGTGATGCTTTTTTTTGTAATTTTTTAAAAATGAGAATTAATTTGCAATAAGAATAAAGTTAGTGATTTTTTTTTAAATTAATCCTTTCAAAATCAACTCTTATATTTTATAAATCTCTACAATGTACACTTACAGAGTTATATAATAAGTAACCAACGCACCTACAAAATTTTATCTTTTATTAATTAATACTTTTTCTTTATTTTTCTAAAATTTTTCATCTAATTTTTTACATCAATTAATACTATATTACGCATAACTACCCACCTTTTGTAAGGTTAAAATCTACCATGCTAAAATCTAAAATAAACATGCATATATATTACTATTCATGATATATTATACTCCCTATTTTAACTCAAAACAAACATCACCTCAAGATTTTATAGTGTTCAATTGCTCCCAGGGCATAACTCAAGTGATAGAGGGGATGGTGGAAATGTCTTCTAACTGAGCATGGTTGCTGCAGGGTGGAGGTTCGAATCCTGCCTTTGGCATAGATTTGGCCCTTTGCAAACACAAGTTAAACAGTGAGTCCTCTCTATAAGTCACTTGAGGCACATCCTGCGATTTACCTCCTTCACAAATCCCCAAGGCAGGAGCGGTGGGGGCCCCTAATGGTGGGGTACACCATTATAGTGTTCAATTAAAAACATTACAATGTACTATAAAGGGTTCACTGGACAAAAGGGAGCAAAATATAACATAGTAATAAGGTATAATTGAACTTTTACAGTTGAGTATGCTAATTGGTATGCAAGTATCATTTTAATAAGAAGTACTTACCTAATATAATTTTTTCTAAAAACATATGATATGCGTCACCTTCTCATGAGTTATAAATTTTTATTTCATAAGTATTGTCCTTTTATTAGTTCAATAATAATTATTCAATTAATACATTTCCTAATACTCTAATAATAAATGTTTGAACTTAATTAATGCAAGAAAACTTTATATGATTTTTTCTGAAATATTTTTTAAATTGGCTACTTTTATTTTGAAATATATTTATAATATAAGCATTTTCAAAATAATATTAATAATTTAATAGAAAGTTATTATATTCAAATTTTATTATTTATTTATTTCCTTTTTGGAAAAATTACTCATAGATATACTTTTACCCTAAATTACTATGAGATACAATGAGTTCAAATAATTACTCTCACATACAAAATAATAAAGTAAAATACCAAATATAACCTTATAATCTCATACACTTTTAAATCACAAACCCTTAACCCCTCACCCACCCACCCACCCATTGTCGGACCGCCGCGCTGTCGTTCGCCGGACCTCCGCCGGACCGCCGCCGCCATGAAAATTAATTAATATTATGAAAATTCCTTATTAAACTTAAAATGTGCAAACAAAATAATTTAAAGCAAAATGAACAAAAACAAAATTGTGCAAAATAAAATTGTGCAAAACAAAATTGTGTAAAACAAATTGTGCAAAAATATAGGGGTATTTATGGGATCACAATCATAATTGTGTAGTTATGAGTATTAGTTCTTTAAGTCATATACTTTATAGAAATTATACATTATTTTATATATCTCATAGTAAATGACCCTTTATTTTTTAATGATACTATAATTAGGTTAATATTAATATAATTATACATATTATTATAAAAAAAACATATTAAGAATTATTATTATATGAATACATATTTTACACTTAAAAATTTATAATTTTAAATTTTAAATAAAATTATTATAATCACGTAACAAGCTGGTAATTATTCTAGTTTAAATATAAAGGCAATATTTTAGAATTTTCCTAATTAATTAAATTAGTTAGGGACACAACGTATATCTTTAAGTATGAATAGCCAAAATTAATCAAAATTTAATTATCAAAAATTAATACCAATATTTTTATATTATTTTGTTTTTTAACCAAATGATACTCTTAAAGGACTGAAATACTTTTAAAAGGAAAAAATTAGATATAAAGAGCAAATTATCATCGCTGCAGCCGCTGCCAAACCACTATCGCGGGATTCCATACAGACATCAGAACCGACACGAGATCTGTACTGATATCAGAATCGACATTCGTACATATATCGGAACATATATACGTACCTACATCGGAACCGATACGAGATCAATGCCTATATCGGAACTGACACGAGATCCATACCGATATTGAAACTGATATTCATTCCTACATCGGAATCGACCCACACCTACGGGGACACATTGAATATTATAAATTGACAAGTGAGGATATTAAAGTTCAAAAAGTGGCATTTGATTAAAATTGATATAAAAGTTAGGAAAAATTGAAATAATAAACAAAATTCAATATACAAAATCTTTATTACAACTTATTTTTGTTTGTTATCTTCTTTAAACTTTTGTACTTTTTTGGACTCTTTTACCCCAACTATATATTCAAACTTAATACCCAATGTATTCCCTTTGTGGGTTCCGGTGTAGGTCACTCACATGGGTCCATCGATATTGGTTCCGGTGTAGGTCACCTACACGGGTCCACGACATTAGTTCCAGTGTAGGTCACCCATATGGGTCAACCGACATCGATTTTGGTGTAGGTTCCGATGTAGGTCATCCACATGGGTCCGTACCGACATTGGTTCCAGTGTAGGTCACCGGTGACGGTGGCTGGCAACGGCGGCGACAGTTGGGTGGTTGGTGTGAGTGGTGAAAATTATCTTAATTTAAGAGTGAGGGATATAATGGTCTTTTCATAGGGAGTTTTGGTTAAAAAAGAAAGAATATATTTAAGGGCCAATTGGTACGAATTCCTCAATTGGAATGGCAATGGGTACCACTAAGGAGACAATGACAACGAGAATGAAGGGTGTGAGTAGTTATTGAATTAATGAGAGTGATTGAGTAATTTTAATTTCAATTACACTAACCAAACATCAACAATATGAATTAATATACATCTATTCTCATTACACATTCCCACTATCCCAACCAAACATCCCCTTAAAGTGTTGGTAAAGATATTTGAGTTGTGATGTGCTGTGTAGTTTTGTCAATTAACATTAAAAGTTATTTGTTGTTAGTAAAGATATTGAATTATAGAATTAAAGTGTTTTTTTTAATCCTCTCAATATTTTTTCTGTTTTGGACCTATTCCTTTTAAATTAAATTAATTAAAATTAAATTAAATTATTCCATATGTATGGGTGAGACACGACGATTGAGTCAAATTCACCCTCCATTATTGGAAGCTTTCCCATTTTATTATGCTACTAAAATCAACTAATAAATAATGGCCACCAATTGTTTGATCCAAATTAGGCCATTAATTCATTCATTTGTAGTAATTACTAGCTAATGACATTCCCGTTGAAAATTAATACTGCTAAGAAACAAAACAAAAATAGATATCTCAGAAAGAAAAATATGGGTTAGTATATCATATAACTATAACTGATTCCAAATTTATTTCCTTTTCTTTTATAATTTTTATTTTGATATTTTTTGTTCAATTTTAATTATTTTATTCAATTTTAGTTATTTTTATTCAATTATTCTCTTTTTTGTTCATTTTTAATTCAATTTTTAATATAAAATGACTAAGTTTAATAAAGTAAATAAACAAATGACTAAAAGTAAACAATAAAGATTAAAATTAGACAAAGTGGGGGTAGTTTAACTGATGGTATGGATCTTGATAGATATTTGCCGGTTGAGGATCAGGCGATTCCCAATGAGAGTATTTTGTCTACAGAAGATCATCAACAGTTATCTCAGAAAAGTTCTTGGAAACATGTGCCCAAAAGACATTATGATATTGAAGGACATTCCTTCTTTGTTTCACCAGAAAATAGAGATGTTTCTCCTGTTGATGAGGAAGAGCCCAAAAATGTGAAAGAAGCACTGACTTGTCCGGCAAATGAGAAATGGTTGAAAGCTATGAAAGAGAAGATGGAGTCTATGAAGTCAAATTAAATCTGGGAACTTGTAGATCTTCCAAAGGGACGAAAGGCAATTGGAAATAAATGGATTCTCAAAATCAAAAGAAAGGCTGATGGCTCAATAGAGAGATAAAAAGCTCGCCTGGTGGCAAAAGGTTATACTCAACAAGAGGATATAGACTATGAAGAAACCTTTTCACCTATGGTGAGGGTTGCCTCGATTCGTCTATTGTTGGCTATAGTGGCCAGCATAGATTTAGAATTACACCAAATGGACGTTAAGACCGCATTTCTCAACGGAGAACTAGAAGAAGAAATCTACATGCAATAGCTGTAGGATTTATTTTTCGAGGTCAAGAGGATAAAATTTGTAGGTTGAAGAAGTCGATCTATGGACTCAAACAATCCTCTAGACAGTGGTATTTGAGATTTCACACTACGATAATCTCATATAACTTCGTTATGATAAACGAAGACCACTGTGTTTACAATAAATGGTCCAATGGTTGTTTTGTGATTCTATCCTTATATGTGGATACATACTGCTAGCTGAAATTAGCAAAGAGTATCTTGAAACCATAAAATGATAGTTATCTTCAAATTTCAAAATGAAAGATGTGGGTGAAGCAGAGTACATACTTGGTGTAAAGATCCATAGGGATCGTTCAAAGAAGTTATTAGGTTTGTCTTAAGAGACTTACATCAAGAAACTCTTAGAACGATTCAAGATGGACACCTGCAAACTATAAATACTCCCATTGTGAAAGGTGAATCATTGAGTCAGCAAATGTGTCCCAAGACTCAAGATGAAAAGAATGAAATGGCCAGAGTACCATATGCCAATGCAATTGGAAGTCTTATGTACGCAATGCTATGTACAAGGCCAGATATTTGTTATGCCGTTGGTTTGGTAAGCATGTATCAATCCAATCCAGGTAAGAAGCATTGGATGGCTGTGAAAATAATTTTCAGATACCTGAAAGGGACTGCAGATTATTCTCTTTGTTATCAAGGGAATAACAGTACAGTGAATGGGTATACAGACGCGGACTGGAGTGGTGATTTAGATGAACGTAAATCTATTTTTGGTTATGTCTTTTTGCTCAATAATGGAGCAATCTCATGGTGTAGCAAGAAATAGACTTGCATAGTACTGTCTACTATAAAAGCCGAGTTTGTGGCATGTGCATCTGCAGTTCAAGAGGCCATTTGATTGAGAAGGTTCATGAAACATTTGGAGGTCTCAAACACTCTAGTGTTAGCTGTTTTAATTAATTGTGATAATCAAGCAGATATTGCTTACACAAAAGACCCCAAATATCATGGAAAAACCAAACACATTGACACGAAGTTCAACTTTGTTAGAGATATTGTAGACAAGAGCAAATTGATTCTTAGTTATATTTCTACTCGTTTGATGTTAGCAGATCCTTTTACTAAATCAATTCCAGAGATGTATACATAGGACATGTAAAGGGATTGTGTTTGCGAAGGATTTAAAACAATATATAGAATATGTTTATGTATGTTAATGAAATAGTTAATGGTTTAACTATATATATGTTTTATAAATTATATGTGATGGTTCATATATTATAGTATGTTGGCAAGTTATGATTGGCTCTCTCATACGAGCAATCGCCTCTGGCTAAGTGGGAGCGCAGAGATGAGATTATGATGATTAATGTAATCAGAATAGATTTGGCCACGAATCTAATCCAACTTGTTGTAAAGCTAAATCGATGAAGATCCTATACGTTGGAGAAAGGATATCCGAGTTAAGTGTATTGGACACACTTGAACTCTGATTTACACGATGTCTAAATTAAATAAAATACGACATATGCTTTCTTGGAAGAAAGTTAAAGACATTGTGATATGTGTTTTAGGAAAACGACATGTGCTAAGTTGTCCCCAACAGGATTGAGAAAATTATCCCTATTTTCTCAAAAGTATGAGTCCTTATCTATTGGTTACCCTTATGACTTTCTACTATATTCTAAGTCTTCACTTTGGTGTTGCTACTTTAGCATGTTATCAAAAGAGCTATGGTTAATAACGGCGATGTGGTGCATGTCTAGGAAAGCACCTATAGTGGGAGACTGTAGATACTTAGTGAGATGGGAAGAACGTCTTAATTTAACATATACTATTGTGATTCATTGACTAGTCAATCAAGTAAGGTCTTGATTAAGAATACATAGTTTTTGCAAAAAGGTTGAATATGCTCTGATAAGTTCAAGGATTGAAAAGAGATATATCAACTTATATTAAATGTTCAAGAGTTTTGGGGTATAATGAGCTTGTTGAGTTTCTTTGATAAACTGGTTGAGTTGCTATATATCTCTAACAAGTGTATAGCGATTAAAACTCGTATCTCGTGGGTAACACGATGTATTAATCTGTACGAGAATATGATTCATGAAGAAATGGGTCAGGAGACTATTGACTTCATATGTGAGTGAGAGATGTAAATAATAATTAATATTATTTATATTTAATATATAAATATATTAATAAATCCACATATGATCATAAGTGTGGATAATGCAGAGAAAAGGGAGTTAATAGTTATTTACTTAACTCCTATTATTTGGGGATTATTAAATATTGCGCTGAGGCAGTTATCTCAGAAGGCAACACGCAGAACGCTAAATATAGAATGGAAAATATTTTCTCTCTCAGTGTGTTTTTTCTTCCGAATTCACAACACAAAATCCAATTTTCATATTCTAGATTAATACCATATCGTGGACATTAATCTATAACCTAGTGTTGTATGATTTGATCCAGAGATCACAGTTTATTCGTGAGTACCAATCGGTTCACAGACGTTCCAGTCAATTACTTCCGCTGCAACATAATTTCTATGGAGAGATGTTAGTGAGATTACTCTCTATGTACATTTGATTGAATTTATGTGATTATGAGTTTTCCAACACTTTTCAATAAAATTTACATTTTTGATCAATTTTATTAACCTTTAAAGATATTTTAGTAATTTTAGATAATAAATAAATAGTAAAATAATGTTATGAGTGTGAAAAAGAAGTGACAAATTTAAAATTAAAGTAAATTTTAAAATTATTAAATAAAGTATTGTTTACCTTTTTAAGGTATAAAGGATTTGTTGGATAAGAAAATGAGAAAGGGTTTTGTGAAGGGAGCGACTATTTGTACCATCGGAATTACTAGATGAACCCCTATTACTAAACATACCCCACTAAAATTAAAATTTACATATTTAAATTACTAAATACACCCCATACAAGAAAACTTTATCCTTTTAATTAACTATATCCAAATTAAAAAAAAATGCACCCCAATTATACGTTCAATGATGATAACTTCTCCGCCTCCTCTTCTTCCATCTCATCATACTCACCTCCATCGATGAATTGATTCTGCAACTGCATAAGATTAGAAGTGAGTTTCGAGGAAATTAACGATAAGCCCGATCTAAAGGACCCTTGAATTTTCGCCAAATCATTTTTTATCCCCTCAATTGTCTCCAAAGAAGATGTCCCAGAAATTGAAGTTGTTTGCGATGGCGCAAGAAAGGCAGCGACACCGCAGAAGATGGCAGAGAGGTCATCCTTGGAGCCGGAAGAAGGGCACCTTGGGGTGGTGGTTCTATTGGGGGAGTTAGGTTTAGGGTCGGTGGGATTATCATCATCAGGACTAAAGAGTGAAGGGATCTAGATGACATTTTTTACCAAATAATATCAGTGATTTTAGTTCCTTAAAGGAAAAATTGATCTTCAATCGAATCGAAGGGTTTATGAGTGAGGAATTTGTGCAGATAGTGAAGCGGAATGCTTTATGAGTTGTTGTAATTTTCCACCACCAGCAACCGCCGATGAAGCTGCTACCCAGATGGATGCGACGAACTCAGACTCCGATTCTGATTTCTCAGATATAAAAGAGGAGAAGTCTGTCATTCCAAGTGATGAAGATGATGTTTCTGACACTTGAATCTTTGCCACATATTTAACGATTTAGTGATTATAACGATTTTGAACATATTCATGTTCCATGACAATTCACTAAACTGATGCAAAATTTAAAAGTGTAGGGTTATAATGCATTAACGTTATATTTGATATTTTACTTTAATATTTTGTATTTGAGAGTAATTTTTTGAATTCATTGTATTTCCTAATTATATAGGGTAAAAAGTGTATCTATGTGTAATTTTTCCTAAAAGGGTACTATGTCATTGAATCTCGTTTTTTATTTTAATTTATTATTTAAATATATAAAAAATATTTATTTCATAAAATTTCAAATGGATTAAAGAAAAATTGTGATTAAAATGTATAAAGTAAAGATTTGAAAGAATAAAAATAAAAAAAGCATTATTTATGTAGTTATATTTAACAAATATAATTGTGAGAGACGGGTAAAATGTGAGAATATTTTAATAATAATAATTATTATTAATTGATAAAAAGTGATAATATTTCGGTAAATTATTTTATGAACCATTTATAATAGAAATTAAAAGTTATACTTACTTCGTCTCATTAAATAATGCACGTATTTTTGTGCACGAATATTAAGATATACAATTTTTTTTTGTATAAGCAAAATAAGCTATATAAAAAAGAGATTGGAGTGACGGAAAGACGTAGCGGAGTGTAATGTTAATGAGAAAAGTCACTAAGATGTGTATAAAAAGTGAGTATTTTAGATAATTTAATGTGAAATGTGTGTAAAAATGAGTATTATTGAGATGTAATTTTTTTTATTTTTAAAAACGTTCATAAATATTGAAACCGATCAAAAGAAAAGTGTGAAGTAATTAATCAATCGAAAAAAAGTAATATTAAAATAAAAAAAACTAATAACACCTTCAATATATAAAATACTCCTATTAATTAATTATAAAAAAATAAAATAATCTTACCGCTTACGCACAGAATAAAATTTTATGGGTGTGTGAGTTTTTCAAAGAACTATATTTATTGTTTTAATTTAATCTTTTTACTTTTTATTGTTTCTATTTTTTTTATTATTATTTTGACAATTTGGGTTAACAATGAATGGCATGAGGTACTCCTTATGCTTATACGAAATATACGAATAAAATATAGACATAATTTTTATTTTAAAATAATAAACATGCCTCTACTTGTACGACAAGGTACCCTAGCTCCTTTTAAAGAACTAAAAAGTGAGATTAATAAAAAATATAACCATTTATTTAAAAAATAATGCCAATAATTCTAAATGTGCCCATAAATTAATAAAATATAAAAAGATTTAAAATTTCACTTTATATACCCTATTTTGCCTTTCTATTTACATTTAAATTGCTGTCTCATTCTCTTCCAATTCCGATTTGTTCTTAGTTGGGTTTTCCTCACGCCCACCCCTATTCATTGATCCATAGATGACACTTTCAGAGTTTTTTTTTTTTTTCTATCTCCTCTCCCAATTATCACTGCTAATTAAAAAGTAGTAGTTGGTGATGATTGTGAAAAGTTGAGCCAATAATCTCTCTTTGATGAAAAGAAATCTCGAAAATTGTAATTTCCAAAAAAAAAGTCGAATTTGGAAACTTTGGCAGACCTTCCGATGGGAGGAGGAGGCAGTAAGTAATGTCATGATATATAATGCGATGGGTTTTGAGCAAGACAGGCCATCAAAACAAATACTCCCTCCGTCTCATTCAAAGAGAGTCTTTTTTCCATTTTGGTCGTCCCACCCAAAGGGTGTCCTTTCCTTTTTTACACACATAGGACCCACGCACCCTCTCTAATACAATTAAAATATGGGGCCCACACTCCCACTAATACAACTACCCATTATACATTAAATAATAATAATTTTTTCTTAATTTACTTACAAAAAAGTAAATGTCCCTCTTACGTCGGGACGGAGGGAGTACATTTAGTTGCAGAGGTTGATGAAAATTGAGTTTTGGCTACTAATGGAAAATCAAACAATTTTCAACATTTTAAAAATGGGATTTTTTTTAAACGCAAAAAACATTTACAAAAGAAATTACTTGAATCCGAATAACTAATATCAGAGGGATTCAAACTTGGGTCTTCAAATTGTGACGGCGATGGATGATGAGTGATATTTTTACATAAATTTTAGTGTCTTTTTATATCCGTTTTCGTAGTATTTTATCCGTCTTTATGTATTATTTTATTGTGTTTTGTGTTTTTATGGAAATGTGTGAGAATGAGCTTAAACGTATGTAAAACAGATAAAAACAGAGCACTAACGGAGAAGGGAGATGAAACGAAGAAGAAAAACAGGGCACGACCCAACTCGAGCTGTGTGCTGCAGTTCGAGTCGAGCTGGCGCAACACAAGTTGTGCGATGTGCACGGGCCTGTGCACTCGACCCCTGTGCCCGTACACTGAACACGAGTCGTGCCCAGAATTAGTATTCGAGTCGAGCTCTTGCACTCGACTCGAGCTCCATCTGCTGTCGGGAAATGCCGCCAGAACGTGACACGACTCGAGCCGTGTTTCAGCACTCGAGTCGTGTTGTGTAAATTTCTGTGTAAAAATCAGAAACATTCTAGAAGCTTCCCAAGGGGTATAAATACACTATTTCAACATTTGATCAGTTTTTGGCGAGGGTTTCCATTGTTCACCTACATCACATGCTAATTCCTCCATTTCACACCATCTTCTTCATCTATTCACAATCCTTCCCATCTACCATCATCCTACCATCAAAACCTTCATCAATTTGAGGAAAAGAAGCAAGGAAGAGATGGGAATTGCAAGGGGAAGAAGAAGAACACCATTGGAGGCATCCAAGGGAGTTTTCATCCAACTTTTGTATTGAAAACTTATAGTTCATCATGTTTTGTAAGGATCTTAATGTCTATGTGATTTCCTTTTAAGTATGGTAGGCTAATCTCCCTTGTGAGATTAGCAACATGAGAGTTGTTAGATAATTTTGGAATTTGTGTATCTAAATTCATAAGTTGATTGAATTAATTGATTTTCTATCATTGATACTTTAGATCTTGATGTTTATGATGATTTGTGTGGTTTGTTGTTTTAAACATGTGATTAGATTGAGAAGTCAATTGCATATTTAGGATAATTAATTGAATCATCTTGTCATACACATCATGTTCATTATATATCTTAAAGAGATATAGATGTCCTTTGTGATTTAGAACCCGTTGATAGGACATCCGATTGGTTTGATCGAGAGATTGATTAATTATGTGAAGGGACTCTTATTTCAAGTTTAGTACCTTGTTGGAATTATTTGAGTGAGAACCAATTCATTGAGCTATGTTGGGATTATTAAAAGAATCGATATCCTATTCATCTCGAGAGGGAGTTTAGGTGAACTTAGTATTGACCCTTAGTCTTAAGCCCATGATTCATATGAATTTGGTGCATGTATCCTAGGATTTCTACTTCTTAATTGTTGTTAATCTCACTTTTGCTTAATTTGGTAAACCACTTTTCATCCATCCATCTTGTGTGTTAATCTTTGCTTGCATTGATTGATTTTGATTGTTTGTTTGATAACCAACCTTTGATGATTCGTCTCTATAAAATCATGAAAAATGTGATATCACTTAAGCTCTAGCGCCTTCCTCCCTGTGGTTCGATAAATTCTTAAATTGGTCAACCCGACTACAAGTTACGGCTAATCAAATAGCGTCGTTGCCGGGGAGGCAGCGGTTGCTAGTAACTTGAAGAAGGATCGTTTTGAGTGATCTTAATAGAGACAATTTTTTTTATTTTATTTCTTTACTTGTTATTTGTTTTGAAAGTCTTGGTTCTAACTTCTTTTCTTTGTGAAGGTGTATGCAAACGAGGTCAAGAGGGACACAATCGGAGCCCATTGACGTGGAAATAGAACAAACCTTTCGAAGAAGGAGAAGAGAGAACAAGAAGAGTGATAAGATGGAGAATTTTCAAAGAGATAATCATGTGGAAATAGAGCATTATGGGAAAGGCGGACAAAACGTGCAAGACAACGCGCCTCAATTCAATGCAAACCCTCCTCAACATGCCTATCAAACCTTTTGAGCTATCAACAATCAAGCTTTGCTTCAACAAATGGTGCAACAAACTTTAATTCAACAAAGCTTTCCACAAGCTCATGCTCCTCTTCAACAAGTGTATGTACCACCACCACCACCTCCGGTGCAACATAGAATTCATAATGATCAAAGGGTGATTCGAGATTTCTTTATGCCGAGGGCGATGCCACGTATGATGGGTCTACCAATCAATGCCAACAACTTTGAAATTAAGGCGGGCTTGATTTCTATGGTTAGAGACCAACAATTTGGCGAAACTCCGAATGAGGATCCCAATGCACATCTAGTTCAATTTATTGAGATTGTCAACATCATGAAGATGAATAGAGTGAGTGAGGATTGTATTCGGATGAGGTTGTTTCCGTTCTCGTTGAGAGATAGAGCTCGAACATGGCTATCCACTATTACTCCGGGTACGTGCAACACATGGGATGAGCTTGCACAAATGTTCTTTAACAAGTATTTTTCACCTTTCAAGACGCTTCAAATGAAGAGCATGATTATTCAATTCATGCAAATGTCTCAAGAGAGTTTTTATGAAGCTTGGGAGAGGTTTAAGGATATGCTTCGCAAGTGTCCACAACATGGATTCCCAGAGAATCAACAAGTTGGATTTTTCTATCAAGGACAAGTGAATGGTCAAAGGATACTCGTTGATGCTTCGACGGGTGGATCTGTGATAGGAGTGACTCCGGAAAGGGCTATAAGGATATTTGATGAGATAGCTACAAATGTTTACCAATGGCCATCGGAGAAAGTAAGTGAATGTTATGGATTTGAGAATTTTGATCAAGGGCAACAGTTTAGTGTGAAGAGTATGAATGTTGAGCCAAGTGTGCCAAGTGTTGAAATGATAGCAGCGGAGGTGTTGAGACAAATGAGCTTGAATCAAGGTATGAATAATCAAGGGGCAAATATGGTTGAAAGTCAAGTTGATCAAGGAGTGCTTCCTCCGAATAGTGCGAGTAGAGAAAAATGGGCTATGATAATGCTACGTGTGGAAGATGTGCAATACATGCAAGGAAGGAATTACCAAGATAACAATTACAAAGGTAATTTCAACCACAATCAAGGAAACTATCCACCAAGGCAAGGAGGCTTTAATAATCAAGGTAGTGGAAGCTCGTACCCACAATAACAAAGGAGGCAAGAGAACTTTTCTTATTCAAATCCGAGCAATGCGGTTGCTTATCCTCCGGGATACCAACCGGGGGCTAAGGCACCGAACAATGAGGGAAGAGCATCTACCGATGAGCTACTTGAACAATTTATTGCAATAAACCAAGCTCGAGATGAAGCATTGAAAAAAGCCGAAGAAGCAAATGATAAGAGGTTTAAAGCTTTGGAGTATAATGTTGGGCAAATTGCAAGTGCTTTGAGTACTCAACAAAAAGGAAAGTTTTCGACCATACCCCAAGTTAATCCAAAAGCTCAATGTTTGTTAGTTGAGAGGAAAGAGGAACGAAAGGATGAAGAAGGGTTGGTGGAAGGAAAGATTGAAGAAAATGAAGAAATAAGTAAGAAAGAAGAGAAAGGGCCTAAATGGATACCTAAGTGGAAAAGGGTGCAAGAGGAAAAGAAAGTGGAGGAGAAGGTCAACGAAGAGGAGTACAAACATGACTATTGTGGTATTCCGATCACTTCATTCCATATCCACAAATGTTTGTAAAAGAGGAGAAGAAAATGAAGTTTGAGGAGCATGTGAAAAATCTCAAAAAAAAGTATGAGGAGAAAAAGAAAGAAGAGCTACCCGAAGCAAGTAAGTCGATGCATAAGGAGAGGCCTACAAATGTTGGTGATTTGGGAAAATTCATCATTCCTTGTGATTTTGAAGGGAAAGACACTCTTGATGCATTGTGTAACTTGGAGGCGAGCATCAATGTGATGTCTCATGCTACTTTCAAGGGCCTTAAAATTGGAGAGCTAAATCCTACTACTATCCGTCTTGAAGTTGTAAATGGAGAGGTTGTGAAGCTATTAGGGATTGTGGAAGACATTGAGGTGAAAGTGAAGGAGCTAGCCTTTCCGGTCGATTTCATGGTATTGGAAGTGAAGGAGGATCCTCGAGTTCCACTCATTTTGGGAAGGCCATTTCTAGCTACGGGAAAAGCACAAATTGATGTTCGGAGAGAAGAGCTTTCATTGAGTTCAAAAGGAAAAGTGTTACATTCTTATGTAACAAAGAAAAAGGAAATAAGTCTCATTTGAAGCCTCCGAATATGCCTCCTGATGATTTTATGGATCATAATTCACTTCTCTTTGACAACTTAAACTCATTTCTACATGATTATATGAAAATGTCAAACTCTAACTTGTCTTCGTGTGATTTTGATAGGAAGAAAACTCCGGAGTTTGATTGAAAAATTGACAAAGGAGAAAGAGGGAATCCACTTGAAGCTCTTCTCGATGATGATTTGATGCTCGTAAGCTACAATGGTGAAGTTGAGCTTGTAGACAAAAAGAGGGCTAAACAAATTTTCAAAGTGAGGATGCATGTGATGGACCATCCTTTGGTCCAATGATCGTGAAATTTCATCCGACTTGAAGATGTTAAATTTAGCGCTAAATGGGAGGCAACCCATTCTATTTATCTTTTGATGCTTGTTTTGTTGTTTGGTCTTGTAAGTGGATTGTGCTTGTGAGAAAATGCATAGTGAAGAAAAGAGAAGTGCTTCATGGATTCGAGTAGGCATGTCGCATCACTTGTTGCAAACTTAATTCTCGACTCTTGTCTCGAGTTAAGTTTGGGGGCTAGTGCGTGGTGGACATTGCTCAATTCGTTGGATGCGTTTACTTCTCCACAAGAAGATCATCAATGGAAACTACGAGGGTCCACTTTTTGCAAACTTAAGTCTCAACTTGTTTTGATTTAAGTTTGGGGGGAGAGTGTGTGGTGTGACTCACCACTTGAGTGTGATTCTTGTAAAATTAACTCAATTTTAAAAATTTTCTCATGAGTTTAGATTGGATTTTGGTCCGGTTGGTGGTGTTGAAGTGCATGTTAGTCTATATTTTTAGTACAATTATTGAGCTAATGGTGTTTGATGAGTCTTTGAGCATAAATGAAAGGTATTGGAAGCACGAATGGAGCTTGGAGCTAACAACTTCCACTATCAAATGTCTATTGAGGGAGTTGACTCTACACCCTTTCACTTCTAATTGCTTGACATGATTTGATATTGATTTGAATTGATGTGATTACCATGTTACTTCATTTGTTATGTTTTTGGGAGGTTTACTTTCGTAATTTAGGATTTTCTTTTCAATCAAGATAGGTATGTTTGTGAGCTTAATTATTTTAGATGATCTGAATGTGTGCTTCATTTTATATTGATGGTGATTTTTATTCATGCTTGTTATGTGTTTTTGTTTGTTCCTTGTTTAGTGAGTCCTTCTTTTATGTTTTGTGTGTTTCTTATTCTTGTTTAGGGATTTTTGATGGTTTATTTTCGAGATGTCGTGAGTCGTTCTTGAATTTGAGTGATGACATATTGTTGAGATTAGTGATGACAAGTTATGATTAAGAATCTCTACATTTTCGAATTGTGATATGTTTTACTTAACTTATTCAATTTTGAGATGAATGTGGTGTAATAAGTTTCTGAAGGTCCAATGCATAATGTGTGAGTAGTTGAGCCTTGACCGTGCATACATGGTATTTTTCTTCATGAGTGGATTGGTTGTGTTTGATAAGCTAGAACTTATTCAAGGACTATTGGAACGAGCCTATTGGTGGAGATTAGTGAGATGATTTTAGGTCATCCTTGTTATTTATAGTCATTGCCATATATGTCCATACCATGAACGCCATCCCTAGTTAACCATTTTGAGCCTTAAAGCCTTTTTATTGTGAATTTAGCACATTACAAGCCTTGATTACCCACATGAGCCTCATATATTTACCCTTTTGTGTGAGTGATTGAGGAAATGGCAGCTAGAAAGGTTTGATAAGGAAGCAAAAGAAGAAGGAAATGGTAAGCAAGCAAGAAAAATGATAAAAAAAGCACAAGCAAAAATGAACATGCAATCTTAAAACAAGAAAAAGAGCAAAGTACCAACAATATTCTCAATCTAAGGAAAGTTGATGATTAGTGCTTGTAATTACTAAAGTTGAAAAAAGAAGAAAGACAAGTGAAGGTATGGAAGAAAATAGCTACCTCTTCGATTACTTACACTTAATAAGTCACTCTTACATATATTCTTCCTACCCTATTAAAGAGTCTATCATTACATCTTTAATTAAAGACCTTTTTGATCACTAATGGAAACTTTGGTGGTTTGTGAATGTAGTCCACGAGCAATCTTATAGCGAGTCGAGCCAATCGGTTGATGAGTGTTGATTTACCCCACTTTAAAGAGTGTTGAGTGAAATTGATATCCGATGAAAGGCTTGGACCGAAAGGGACTATATTACACTTTTGTTCTCTTGAAATTGAACTTGTTAATTTCTCCTGTCATGAATCTAATGTTGTAGGATGACTTAGCATGATTTGTAGTTCTTGTTGCTATCGATGTATTATTACTTATGTTCGTTTAGTCTTTTCCTAGGTAAAAATCTCTCTACCCTTGTTATATCATTTTTGTTGTTCGGGGACGCACAACACTTTAAGTTTGGGGTGTGATGTGTGATATTTTCACCTATATTTTAGTATCTTTTTATATCCGTTTTCGTAGTATTTTATCCATATTTATGTGTTATTTGGTTGTGTTTTGTATTTTTATGAAAATGTGTGAGAATAAGCTTAAACGTATGTAAAACAGGTAAAAATAGAGCACAAACGGAGAAGGGAGATGAAACGAAGAAGAAAATAGGGCACGACCCAACTTGAGCCGTGTGCTGCAGCTCGAGTCGAGCTGGCGCAGCACGAGTCATGCGCTGCGCACGGGCCTGTCCAGAATGGCCGTGCGACCACATTAGAAACACCTACACGAGCACCCCTGTGCCCGTGCACTGAACACAAGTCGTGCCCAGAATGAATACTCGAGTCGAGCTCCGTCTACTGCCGAGAAATGCCGCCAGAACATGACATGACTCGAGCCGTGTTGCAGCACTCGAGTCGTGTTGTGTAAATTTCTGTGTAAAAATTATAAACATTCTAGAAGCTTCCCAAGGGGTATAAATATACAATATTTCAATATTTGATCAGTTTTTTGCGAGGGTTTCCATTGTTCACCTACATCACACACTAATTCCTCCATTTCACACCATCTTCTTCATCTATTCACCATCCTTCCCATCTACCATCATTCTACCATCAAAACCTTCATCAATTTGAGGAAAAGAAGCAAGGAAGAAAGGAGAATTGCAAGAGGAAGAAGAAGATCACTATTGGAGGCATCCAAGGGAGTTTTCATCCAACTTTTGTATTGAAACCTTATAGTTCATCATGTTTTGTAAGGATCTTAATGTCTATGTTGATTTTTCCTTTTAAATATGAGATTAGCAACATGAGAGTTATTGGATAATTTTGGGATTTGTGTATCTAAATTCATAAGTTGATTGGGTTAATTGATTTTCTATCATTGATACTTTAAATCTTGATGTTTATGATGATTTGTGTGGTTTGTTTTTTTAAACATATGATTAGATTGAGAAGTCAATTGCATATTTAGGATAATTAATTGAATCATTTTGTCATACACATCATGTTCATTATAGATCTTAAAGAGATAGAGATGTCCTTTATGATTTAGAACCCGTTAATAGGACATCCGATTAGTTTGATCGAGATATTGATTAATCGTGTGAAGGGACTCTTATTTCAAGCTTAGTACCTTGTTGGAATTGTTTAAGTGAGAACCAATTCATTGAGCTATGTTGGGATTCTTAAACGAATCGATATCCTATTCATCTCGAGAGGGAGTCTAGTGAACTTAGTGTTGACCCTTAGTCTTAAGCTCATGATTCATATGAATTTGGTGCATGTATCCTAGGATTTTCACTTCTTAATTGTTGTTAATCTCACTTTTGCTTAATTTGGTAAACCACTTTTCATCCATCCATCTTGTGTGTTAATCTTTGCTTACATTGATTGATTTTGATTATTTGTTTGATAATCAACCTTTGATGATTCGTCTCTATAAAATCATGAAAAACATGATATCGCTTAAGCTCTATCGCCTTCCTCCCTATGGTTCGATAAGTTTTTGAATTGGTCAACTCGACTACAAGTTATGGCTAATCAATGGAATGTAAATTTTGGAGGGTTTTGGAGGGTTGAATCTGAATAACTAAACCCTCCAACATCAATTAACCCCCAATGGGGGTAATCTGTTGAATTCTCCACTCCCCCAGCACGTCTACTGCCTGCCAAGAATTCAATTTATAAATAAACATTAACAAGGGTTTCATAATGGGCCCAAATATATTAATATTCATGGCCATCATTTATAATAAATTTCTTTGGGCTTCTATTCCTTTTATTTTCTTGGGCCAATATTTGGGGCAAGCCCAACAATCTCCTCATCCCCAAATAGTTGGCTGCAACATCACACTTATCTCGAGCTCATGCCGGCTAGCCCAACACACAATTCATGCTTCTCGCGGGTAACCACTCTAGTCATCGTATCCGCGGGATTCCTTTCAGTGCGAATCTTCCCGAACTTCAAAAGCTGCTTCTCTAGCACCATTTTAACCCAATGATACCTCACTCTCTGTTCTTTTCTGCTCACATGGGTCGGTATCTTATAACCACCACCCTCCATGGTTACTGCCTAACATTGTCTCTGATACCACTGTTGTATTTATCGGCCCAGCGGAGTCGGGCCCACTCAATCCAATAGCACGATATTGTCCGTTTTGGACCGTTCATTGGCCCACACGGTTTTGCTCTCTGGGCTCACACCCAAAAGGTCTCATCCTAGTGAGAGTTTTGTCCGCACTTATGAACTCATCGACATCCCCACTTCCAACCGATATGGGACTTTGGTTGATATCCAACCAACATTTCCCCCTCAAACAAAGTCCCGCAACTAGACATTAGTTTGAGGCGAGAACATCCCACCAACCTGCATCGCATTTCCCTCTCATACAAAGTCCCGTGGTTAGACATCAGTTTGAGATGCATGCCGGTCTGCCACCAACCGCACCGCATTTTTTCCCCCTCAAACAAAGTCCCGTGACTAGACATCAGTTTGAGACGAGAACCGATTTGTCAACAACCGTGCCGTATTTCCCGCGCCGCTCCGATAAATTCTGAGGCCTGGCTCTGATACCACTGTTGGGTTTATCGGGTCAGTGGGCTGCCCAAAGCGGACAATATCATGCTATTGGATTGAGTGAGCTTAGCTTCGCTGGGCCGATAAACCCAACAACTTAGAGGTCGAGGTTTTTTTTTATTAATTCTCAAATGTTGGGATTTATTTGCTATCGAAGAAAAAGTTGAGTTTTTTTTTTTGACAATTAACCCTTCAATTTTTAACTTAAAGAAAAAAAATTCTTTTGTGAGATGAAATTCATATAATACAAATTTATTATACTTGAATAATTATTCATAAATATTTGATTTTAACTATATATATATATATATATATATATATATATATATATATATATATATATATATATATGAGACTGTCTTGAAAAATGAATTTAGTGATTAGACAAAAAATAATAAAATTTTAATTAAAAATGATAATTATTTTATTAAAAACAATTAATCTCCCTTAATCATTTTTTTAACAAAAATATCACTCAAATATAACGCATCCTGATAGGTTTATCATTTATTTATTAAAAAGATATACCAAAATAGTTTCACACAATTTTTACTTTATTTATTTAATTATTTATTGTATGTATGCAAATTTTATTTCTCACACTCCTATAAACTATTTTTCTTCAAAATGATGTCAAATTAAGTTTTATTACTTCGTATAAGTTAAGTTTAATAATCACCCTATATTTGAATGATTAAATATATAAAATTCGACTCCTTCAAGGAATTTTGAGAATATTTATTATTTTCACTATCAATCCAACTTTATGGTGAGCTAATTATAAACTATAGTTGTTTTATTAGTTACTTAATATGAAATTAATTCTATTACATAATTAATTTTACGAAGGGTCAACTTTTATTTTCTTGAGATTCTAATATATTTTATATTTTCGTTCACTTTATTTTGGAAGGACCATCAACATAAATTTTTCTTGACATCTCACTACATTGCATATTCTTCGTCCACTCCCAATAAATATACACAGTGAATTGTACACACCACTATATTTAATTTGTGCATAGTCAAGTCCATTCGATTACATTTTAATTTATGATAAAAATTTGTGTGATATTGTGTATAACGAAATGAATTTTGTGAGATTGATTAATAAAAATAAATAAAAAGTGATGTTTAATCGATGAAAAATAATAATCATCTAATTAAACAATTAATTAGATGAATAAAAAGTGATAAATCTTTAATAAAGAGTGATATCTAATTAAGAAGAAAATAAGCAGTCACCATGAGACGATCTGTAAAAACTTGCTCATTATTGAATTAGGCAAACATTTATGTGAAACCTGATTCACATAGATATTAGTTAATAATTTACTCACTCCGTCCCATGCAAAGGAGTATTTTTGTTTCTTGCACATGGATTAAGAAATATTATTATTTAATGTATAGTGAGTAGTTGTATTAGTGGGTGTGTGGACCTCATATTTCAGTTGTATACTTGTATTAGTGGGTGTGTATGTGTCACATGTGTGTAAAAAAAGAAAGCTGACTTTTTGGTGGGACGCCAAAATGGAAAAAGGGACCCTTTTGAAGAGGACGGGGGGAGTATAAAATTTTTAATACCCTTAAAGTTTAATATTTATTTTTAGGGTTTAAAATATTTTTGAGTATAATGTCTATATAACTTTTATAAATAGAGAATATTCATATAAAATAGAATTAATAATGGGTTAATTACAACAAAAGTCTCAACCTTTTCGCAAATTGTGGATTAGTTCAAATTTTTCAATATTTACAAATAAGTTTTCGACCTTTGACCCATTTTGCAAATCAAGCCGGGCAGCTGGGGACCTACCCGGTGGCTAACGTGTCATCTTTCTTCCACGTGTACAAAACGACATCGTTTCAGCTTTCCACTTATCAAAAAGTTAGTTGCATGAAAAGTCTTAACCTTTTCGCTGATTGTGAATTAGTCCAAACTTTTGAATATTTTCAAATAAGTACCCGACTTTAAGCCCGTATTTCAACTTGAACCACCGGGCAGCTGGAGGGCTGCCCGGACGCTGACATGTTACTGTATATGTCATGTTACTCTACACTTGTTAACAAGACGGCTTCGTTTTAATTTTTTATTGTATATAGCAACAACAATTATAGTATGCATAATTTATTCGAAATTCAGAAGTTGTCTGCCATAACCTGTCGAATTTTGATGGATGATGTTAATGTGTGATATATGATGACATTTTTTTGATATAAATTAAATTTTAGTTTAGAAAATATCAAAATGACGCCGTTTTATTAACAAGTATAGAGTGACTTGGCATATACAGTGATACATCATCGTCCGGGCAGTCCTCCAGCTACTCGATAGTTAGAGTTGCAATACGTGCTTAAAACTGTGTACTTATTTGTAAATATTCAAAAGTTTGGACTAATTCACAATCAGTGAAAAGGTTGGGACTTTTCATGCAATTAACTTTTTGACAGGTGACGTCATTATGCACACGTGGAAGGCGACATGGAAGAAAGATGACACGTCAGCCACCGGGCAAGCCCCCAACTGTCCGGTGGTTTAATTTGCAAAACGGGTTAAAGGTCAAGAACTTATTTGTAAATATTGAAAAGTTTGGGCTAATCCGCAATTCACGAAAAGGTATGGATTTTTAGTCATGTTCTTAGCCTCATTTCTAGGTTAAAATGATTTAGAGTAAGAGAACTCTATCGTTGTTGTAAACCGTAGTAACCAAGTACAAAATTTATAGAATATCGTCCCAAGGGAAAAGTAAAATCAAGGTATATCCGGATTTGCCTTTAATCATGCTTTGTAAAAGTGATAGAATTTGGGTTTTTATTTTAGACAAACAATTATGCTAAGCAATTAACTAGAATAGAACAAGTAATACTACGATTATCAAGGAACAAATATGTGACAAGGTGGAATGGTATGAGTGAAATAGATCTTAGAAAGAATGCAAGACTAACCACAATTAAAATCAAGGAAGCAACATAGACTTGTAAAACTTTAGTAGTAAACATCATCAACAATGGACTAGAAGCAATCACAATTGTACCCCTAATCCCTATAACCAAGGTGACTAGGTTCTCATCCTTTTTACAAGATTAAATCCCCTTAGATTGTTCTTATTATCAATTCCCATGAAGGTACTATGATTCTAAGTGTTGTTCTTCTCATTCAATTACTCAAATGCCCTCTTATAAGTGTTCTAAGCATTAGAAGAGTATGACTTACCTCTCCTTACACTAACATGCATGTTCATTTCACTAATTAATTCAATTCACCCCTAATATATAATATCGAAATGGCCATCCTAACATCATGTGTATAGAAATTAATCACACAATTAATAAAATTAAACATGAATCACAATTTATAAGAAGAAATCCATCATTAATTCAATTCACTACTAAAAATTCCACAAATCTAGATTAACCTCAATTCATCATGTGGCTAGCCTCACAAGAGGTCTAGCCAACAATAATCATCTTACAAACCTTACAAAGTTCATAAAATTCCATTGCTAACTTCAAATCAAAGGAAATACAAAATGAAAGTTGAATCTCTTCCCTTGTAGATGAGGGTTGATATCCTTCCTCCAATATCATTCCAAGCATATAAGCCTCAAATCTCTCTAAGGATGGTATGGGTGAAGGATGTATGGAGTGAATTATGGATTCAAAGTGGTAAAAATGGATGAATTTGGTGAATTGTGGATGTAGGAGAGTGTGTGTGAAGAAATTGTGTGGAAGTGTGTGTTTGATCATGGTAACTGTTCTCAAAAGGCTCTCTCTTAATTCATGCTCAAATTGGGTATTTGTACCCTTTAGAAGCTTCCGGAACACGTGCACAACTTATTCTGGATTCGGCACATACACGGCTCGTGTAGCAGCACACGGCTCGTGCTGTGCACACATAGTTTGGCGTGTTGACAGGACACGGCTCGTGTAGCAGCACACGGCCTTGGCATAGGCGTGTAGATATTTCAAATGCTGGCGCACGGCCATGACTTATAGTCCCGTGTTCTGTACACGGCTCGTATTCTTGCACGAGCACGACTCATGCGCTGAACACAGGGCGTGTACAGGCATGCCCTGTTCTCCTTCTTCGTTTTAGCTCCCTATTCCATTTTGCTCCATTTTTTACCTGTTTTACATACATTTAAACTTATTTCCACACTTTTATCAATCTATATCACACTTCTCCTAATTAACATAAATCTCCACCAAAAGTTACACAAATACGGATAAAAACATACGAAAATTCACAAATAAAGACACTAAAATTTAGGTAAAAATGACGACGATCAGTGTAATTAACCCATTAATAATTAATATTAAGACAAAGTTTCTTGTGTGACATTACTTATGTGAGACAGTTTGTGAAATGTGTTAAAATATGATTGTTATATAGATAAAATATAGTTACTATTAATTAAAGTATGTTTTACTAAAGTATAATAAATTGATCATTAAAATATGATTGTAAAGTGTTATAATATGATATACTACTAACATATTTTAACAAATAAAAAATATATTTTATCTATATAGTAAACATATTTTAATAATAAATCAACCCATTTCACATATATCATATATCGTCGTATAAAAAAATGACCTCAATATTAATTATTAATAGTAAAGATTAGACCATACAAATAAAATTATAATATGAGGTGAAGAAGACAACTAAGTTCATGTGGATTAAATCCATTGGTAAAAATTGAAACCTAATAAAATAGTAATAAATCATAATATAATAATAATATCATATGAATTACAAGAAAAAATATACTCCCTCCGTCCCCCAAAGTATTTCACACTTTCCTTTTTCATTCGTCCCACAAAGTATTTCACACTTTACTTTTACTAAAAATGGTAAAAAATACACTATAACAATACCTACTTTTTACACACATCCCAATATAATACTCAATTTTTCACACATTCCAATAACTTTACACACCCTTTTCATAAAATTAATTAAAATATTTCTTCTATTTCTTACTTTATACATAAAATAACAATGTTTTCTTAAACTCTGCGCGTAATAATACGTGAAGTACTTCGGTGGACGGATGGAGTAATTAAGATTAGAAACTAAATAAAGGATAAAATTATATTTCATTCGTTCATGATGAGCACCAAAATTTCTTGTTTTTATGGGTAGTTTTCAATTGATTATTGCATAATTTTAGCTTATTTATAGAGTTTATGGTTTACTTTCATAATTTCTTGAACTTCACAGTATTGTTAAGATTTTGTATTTATTAAGCTTATTTGAAGAGGAAATTAATAATATATGAGAAGAGGAATTGAAGGATATCAAAATAACTTTGAAATGGCATAAAGAGGTGAAGTTCAATCAACCTCAAGAACAGCTGCTCGAGGTCGAGAAGTGAAACTGAAGAAAATAGAAGGTGAACATATATGCTTGACCACTGTCGAGCATGAATTCTCGAGGTTGAGCAGTAATTAAATGATGGAATTTTCCTAATTTCTATATATGTATGGATATCCAATGAAAATAAGGTTGTTTGGGCACGAGAATCGCTTGAATCAAAGTTTACACGAAAAAGTTATGCTCAAAACCGTGAGATTATACAACATGCCGACGAAATTTCAGAAAATATCCAAATTTTACCTCCTCCTTCCTATTTTCTTGGAATACAATTAATTTACATTTCACATACTCATCCATCGTTATTTCATATTTTCCATAATTATATTTTTCTTTATTCTAAGATCTCATATCTCATAGAGCTTATTTTATTTCATTTTTACCCCTATAAAAGAAACCTCATGACATACCCACTTCCGCCCTTTTATCTTTACTCATCATTCCCCTTTCATTACCATTCCTACACACTCAGTCATAGTGTTTTCCTACTTGAGAGAGAAAACAGAAGAGAAGACGGAGATCATCACTCACTACTAATACAATTACTCACAATACATAATAAAATAATATAATACCTTTAAATCATATGAAAAAAACAAATGAAACGTTTGTACCGATTGGAGGAGTATTAATTGGAGCATCGTACGGTATCTTTTAAAGAAATAAAAGAAAAAAATAAATGGGAACCCAAGTTGTTTTGTAATGGGAAAAGCTATACGACTTCAAAAGTTTTGCCCAGTTAAAATAAGCACTCTATCAATATGGGCTGGAAAAGGCCCATAATATATAGTGGAATAGGCTTTCTGAATAAAATGAAGAAAATTGAAGTTAGATTGAGTTGGCAAAATTCTGTGTGACCGACCGTTAGACAGACAAGTGATAGTTTTATGTACGAAATGTATTAATCTTCAACGGAATTGTTTCATACATTATTTGCACACGAGATCTTTGCGCCATTTTCGTGCATATATTTATGAGTGAGACTCCTGTGCACCTAGGCGCACTGAGCACATTCCGTGCGCCTTTGCAATTTCTGTGCCCCTTTACAATTTAAACCCCCTAGCAATATATATGATTAAATAGAATTGAAGGGAGAGAGTTGTGTTCACATGGGGACACGGAGTATCCCTCCGTGTTCTCATGGCGCAGGAGCTTTTGTCTATATTTATATGTAACACATAATTTTCTTTTATTTTTATTAATCACGTAAGATACCAAATTACCCTAAAAAATTATTATAATTTCCTAAAAAATTATTATTATTATTTTATAATGTGAAACAATACATGTATTTTTGTGAGATGTGTTATAGGAGTAGGACAGAGTTAGTATTATACTTTTAAACTATCCAACGAATTATGAAATAGTTTTATTAAGTGAACATTACTAATCCTAATCGAATAATTTTTATTTTAAAAAACTACTTAATCAATCACTCTTTATACTAATTTTGTAGGCTACACAAAACTTGCATGTTATTATTTATTAAAATGATATAGATTAAACTCCATCTTGCATTCCATACATTTACAGTCTGAGATAATAGTAATAGTTCTCCATAATTTGGTAAATTCAGATATTTTCAGAATCAATTTGATGTAAAACCTAGGCGTAGTAATAATTATAGAAAAGAAGAAGAGTAATACTCCAGTAGTGATAAGAAAATCAAGGTGGGGCAGCAAACATGAGGTGGATATCTCACCAATCACTCCCACTGGATAAGACCACAATCCTGATTAACCATTCATTGGATATCCCTTCCAAACTATCCAAATTCCCAACATCAAACCCTAAATTAATCCAATCCTGCACAATCTCCCCCAACAGAGCTCCCAACAATGGCAGCTACAATGGCGACATCCATGGCCATTCTCAACGCCAGATTCCTCAACACCAACCCCACCAAGCCCGTCAGGCAACTCCTCTCCATCAAAAACCTCCCTAAAGGCCTCGCCACCGCCTCCGCCGCCGCCCCGCCACAAAACTCCGCCGCGCTCACCTCATCCGCCATCGCCGGAGCCATCTTCTCCACCCTCTCCGCCGCCAATCCGGCTTTCGCAGCGCAGCAGCTGGCGGAAATAGCCGACGGCGACAACCGCGGCCTGGCCCTGCTGATCCCTCTCATCCCCGCCGTGCTATGGGTGCTCTACAACATCCTTCAGCCCGCTCTGAATCAGCTGAACAAGATGAGGAGCTCTAAGGGCGTGATAATCGGGCTCGGGCTGGGCGGGCTGGCGGCGTCGGGACTGTTCCACCCACCTGAGGCATCGGCCGGCGAGATCGCGGCGGTGGCGGAGGCGGTGGCGGATAACAGGGGAACGCTGCTGCTGTTCGTGGTGACGCCGGCGCTTCTGTGGGTGCTGTACAATATCTTGCAACCTGCTTTGAACCAGCTTAACAGAATGAGATCAGATTAATTAATGAAGGGTATATATTATTAAATTAATTAAGGTGTCTTTTTGGGTTTTGTGTGTGCATTAATCTGCATGTAATCTGTACCATTATGTTAATGAAAATCTCTGCTTCCTGTATAATTTATTATTGTTTTAATTCGAGATATTCCCTCCAGGGCGGATCCAGAAACATGTAATTATAAAATAAAATATTATTTATTTAAAAATTAAAATTATAAAAATTATAAATAAATAAATTAAAATGCAGAAATTTAATTATTGTTGACACCATTTAATTTTCTTTTATAAAAAGAAATTTAACGTATTATTATCATGCATTTATAGTATATATTTTTAAAAAAAGTAATGAATTGAATGTATATATTTATGTTGCAATTAATAATTTAAGTAATAAGTGAATAATGAAAATACGAATGCTTTTATAAAACATGAATATTAATATATTGTGTGTATATATGAGTAAAGTAAGAAAAAAACACCAATGTTTAAAAATAAAATAAAAAGAAAAGGTGTATGATAGTATTAGAGAATCAAGCATATGATGTATAAAAAAAAGAGAATACAAAGAAATTATATAAATATAAATAAAGAAATGAATAAATTATAAACTAAAGTTGTGGGAATAATGTAAATTTAAAAAGGAATAAATAAAGAAAATGGTAAATAATAGATAAATTTGTAAATAATAATAATATAAATAAAATAAAGAGGATCTCATGATTTGAACTCTCAATCTCTACTATGTATATTAGTTATTATATCCAATATATATAGATATTACTTTTTATTTTGGGGGTACAGCTGTACCCCCATGTACCTATACTGGGTCCGCCCCTGATTCTCTCCATCCCATCTCTGTGCTGGTAGATATTGAGTTTTTTAAAAAAAATTGTTTTTAACCCAATTTATTGATTTTGGGGGGATAACATAGTATTTTTAGGAACTAAATAAATGGTAAAGTATATTATGTATTTTAAATGGTAGTGATAGATTTGTAATTAGATACTCCCTCTGTCCCGAAAAACTTTTCACTTTTATTGTTCCACGTTGTTTAAAAAAAGTTGCACTTTTTGATCAACTTTATTAACTTTGGAGGGTATTGCCTGTATTTTTAGGTAATTAAAAAGTATAAAGTAATAATATGTGTGTGAAAAAAGAGTGGTAAATTTGAAATTAAAGTAATTTTTGAGGCTGTTGGATAAAGTGATATTTTCTTTTTTTAGGGGGTGAAAGGTTTTGTGGGACAAATAAATGAGGAAAGTGAGAAATATATTATGAGACGGAGGGAGTATATTTTTAAGGTTGTGGATTGATATGATATATTCTATGTAAGATTGTGAAATTTAAGGTGCACGTAGGAGCATAATACTATCTCCATAGAAATTCAACTATGACAGTAGATATGGATTTTAGGTAATGCTATAATCTATCAACTTCATTGATTAAAGTTACCTATGATAGGTGAAGTTGAATTTTTTTAAACCATAAGTAAAATTAGCAATTAATGAGCTAAGCTAAGCAGTGTTTTCATAATCAGAGCGGAGGCTGAATCGGCAATCCTAACGATTCGAGATTCAACCAGAAAAAGGGAAATAATATATTTTTAATATTATTTTATATATAATTTAAATTAATATAGTATAATTTAAACAATTTCCTAGCTCAATTTATATTGAAAGTGATGGGGTCATATTTCCAAAGCCCAATATCAAAATTAACCAATAAAACAATCATTGATAAAGTTTAAAAATGTGAAATTGAAATTTCATTAATCAAATAGGTCTGCTCTCTCTCCAAGAGAAATAACGACTGTAACGCCCCCTTTCTTCCCAAAGCAAGATCTGGAAACTCCACCATCGACTCACCACCAGTCGTGCCGTCACGAAGTCTACCACGCCGTCCAATCACGCCACGCCCATCAACAAGCATCGCCGCCATCCACCGGTTTTTTGCCCACGTTGGCCGCCGTCTGCTGTCGGGAGGCAAGCCGCTGTAGTTGCATCTCTTTTGAATTTAAGTTTTTTGATAGATCTACTTCTCAAATCTCCTCAATTTTTTTTTAATTTTGTTATGAAATACTCTTATGGAAATAAGAAATGATAATGAGTTTTGATTTTCACTGCTTCTCCTCCCATCATTCTCCACCCTCCAGCGATTATAAAAAAAAAATTCAAAATCGGCGGTTTCCAGTTTGGACGGTGTAACCGGTTTTTTGGTTCTGACCGGTCCAAATCGGTTTTCCCCGGTTCAATTGACAAAACGATTTTGGGGTCTTTCCGGACCGGTACCGGCACGGGTTCCCGGTTGAACCGATCGAACCGGCCGGTCCGGTCCGGTTCTGAAAACACTGAAGCTAAGTATAGAATAAAATTTGTGAAATAGATAAGAATTTATATGTTTATATTTGTTTTATACACTATAAAAAAAGTATTTTTTAGCAACGGAATTTACCAACACAATTCAATTCGTTGGTAATTACCAATAGATTAGCAATAAAAATGACATTTTTGTTTTAGAAACGGAATACTAACGGATTTATTCTCTATTTTAGCAACGGAATTTAATCCGTTGGTAATCACCAACGGATTACTTAAGGAAATCATTATATAAATTATCAACGGAATTATTAGCAACAGAATTAATTTTTTGTTGCTAAAAATTTACCAACCACCACTTTACCAACGGAATTTTATCAACGGATTTCGTTGCTAATCCGTTGGTAAGCTAATTTAATAATGGAATTAAGGCTTTTACAATAAAATATTCCATTGACAAAAAACAATTTTTTTTTTTGCAGTGATACTTTATAGTATAATAGTGATACTCATCCTCTCTAAAATATATGAACAACTTTTATTTTAGTGCATCACATTAATTTGTGAGCCATTAAGTAAACTAGTGATGCAATCCATCACATTCAATGAAATATATTAAGGTAAACTAGTAATCATACATTAGGCGACTAAGCATGAGATCCAGATACAATTCACTACAGTGAGGAAAAATTAAGTGCAGTTATCGCATAAGATCTGCTCTCCTAGTTACAATATAATTAGTTCGGGATGGGACGACCCGCTCTAGAATCTTTGTTGCGACCTCGTGAACGCATTCCGAGAAAATATTTAAGAATAGCGAGATCCAAGAGTGTGTGGGGGACGAAGGAGATGATGTATGCTTGTAAAGCATGAGGCCAATAGGGTATGCATTCACTACTCCCACCCATCGATTTCATGCTGGATTTGGAATAAATCTCTGGAGATGGTATGAACAAGGATGATTTCTTTATGGATGCCATCTTTGTTGCTACAAGCAGTGGTATCTGTCATCAATCATCATCGTAAATTCTACATCAATTACTTATGCCACTTCTATTGCAAAATGTATAAATAACCGATTAATTGTGAGGTTATATTATATTATATTTTTTTTATTTAATTTTCAATATCAAAGATATTATCATCTTTTCATTTATATTTCAAATTGTTTATTGAATAATTTACTTAAACAGTTATACTTGTCACCACTTTTTTAATATTATCCATTCTTATTCTTCTCACACAAATTTTTGTGAATAAATATAATGTTTCATATTATTCATATTTATAGTTTCAGTTATTAAAGATTTTTTATTTTATTTTATTTTATTTCTAGTAATCAATTTCATTAGTTTTCAGAGATAATTTGATATTTTATATAATGGGGGAGGAGTACTTTGGCTTTAAATAGTTGAGACATACTTTATGCTATTTTAAGAAGGCATGATATTTTTACTTATTTATTTCATTCAGCAAATATGATATCTGGTGTAACTAAAGTTCACCTAACTTTTCAAGCATCGCACAAATAAGACCAAACAATTGTAGATATGCATATTACCTGGCATTGCACATCGATTCCATGCCTTTTATACTCCAAATTCATGCTTTTTGATAACATTGATACGTACCTGCACAACACAATTATAAATAATATTGGGATAATTAAATAACTCTCGTCCCGATAAATATAAGCAACTCTGTAATTTTATATATGATGTAAATATTAGAACTCATTTGACCCAGTCCGCATATGGTACAAGTTGAGATAAATGAATTAATTTTACTTTACCTTATAACAATAACAATGCAACCTAATTTAATTGGAAAATATGATCTCATACTTAATTAGGTGATCAACTACGATTTCCAAACTCATTTTTTAAATGGATATCATGTGTTATTTCCTAAATTAACACTGCTTTTGCAACAATAGAGTTTATTAGTCATTTCCTAAAGGATAACATACTCAAGGTGAAATCTTCTTATATATATATGAGTTAGAATGAGATTATTTGACACGGATAAAAGAAGATAATACCTTCATAAAAAAAAAATTATAATGGAAAGTGGTAATGTTGGGAGAGACCTTCTAAACTATTTTATTTTTTTAATTAATTATAATATTTTATTTAACATGTAATCATTTTTCTTTTATTTAACCATTATCATTTTTCATGAGATGTGTATCACTCATTTAAAGTAGTCTTTTAACTGTATAGTTGACTCCTTGAAGTTGAAGAGCAAAGAAAGGAAAAAGAAGAGATGAATGGAGTAGTTACGCTTTAGTAGCGGCATAAACTGTATAGAGAGGATAGGAAGAAACGCAGGCGGACGATCCAGATCCAACGTTCACGATCAATCCTCTCTTCTTCTCCTTCACCATCCTCGAAATCACACCCTTGGCAACCCACGTGGTGCCCACCACATTCACGCGAACAACACTGTTCATCAGCTCCGGATCCACCTCGTGGACGAACCGGGCGTACGGGTACGACGACCCTACGTTGTTGACCACCGTCCCCACGTCCAACCCCCTCGTCTCTCTCTCCACGATCCCCGCTATCTCTTCTCCGCCGCACAGGCTGAAGTCGATCTCCACTGTTTTGATCGAAACGGCACCGTGTTTCTGCCTGATTTCTCGCGACGTGGATTCCAACTTGGCAGGGTTTCGCCCCACCAGGACGAGGTTGAGGCCCCTGGATGCCATCTCGAAAGCAAGAGCTCTTCCGATGCCGTCGGTGGAGCCGGTGATGAGGGCCCACGACCCGTATTGCTTCGGATCCTTGGCGGGGCGGAGGAAGAAGGCCCAGAGGGATGTGGTGAGTCTGAGGAGGAATCTGGAAAAGTTGAGGAAGCCAATGCAGGCTGCTATAACCAGAATACACTCCATGGCTAGGGTAGCTACTGTATAAGTTTCACAGGAATAGTGTGTGAGCAACAGAAATGGAGGAGAGAGGAGAGAGATGGTAGGAAATGTAAACTGGTTGATTCCTTGTTGTTGTTTATATATATGGGACCATTTCTGTAAATAACTTTAAATAAGGAGTAAATTAAAATTAGTAGAGGGTGAGGGTAGCGCTGAAAACACCATATCAATTCATGTGTGTTGCATCTATCTACAACTTTCTTTTCCTTTCATTACTTAATAAGCGCTCTAAACTTTTCTTTCCTATCACTAAAAAGTGGCTACTGAAAGTCTCATCTTTTTTATTATGGACTTATGTTATTAAGGGTTTCATTTTTTTTTAAAAAAAAACAAATGTGGCTGCACATACTTACTAGCAGTAGCCCAATTAAAATATGAGACTTACCTAACTATTAATATAACTACTCACTATATATTACTCACTCCGTCTGTTTTTAAGGGTATTATTTTTCTATTTTGGGCGTCCGCCCCAGGGTCTCATTTTCTTTTTTATACATATATGACCCACACATTCCCACTAATACAACTAAAAAATGGTACCACACCTCCACTAATACAACTACCACTACACATTAAATAATAATACTCCTTAATCCACGTGCAAAAAACAAATGACACCCTTAAAGGCGGACATAGGGAGCAAATAATAATATTCTTTAATTTACGTACAAGCAAATAGATCTTTTTGAACATCTCCGGTACCAAATGGATGACACATTCCGGTACCAAATAAATGACATGTAAAAAAAAGGAAATTATATCCTAAAAAATAAAAAAAAAACATAGTAAATCTTATTCCCCTCTTGCGTGTTACCCATATAACAAATAACATAATACATGAAAATGGTGTGAGAGTTTCAGATTGTTCTTCCACACCTCAACATATTTAGAAAATGTTTGGTTTACGAAAATTAGCGTTTAGGTTAATAAAACTTGTAATTTGATTAACAAAGTAGGGCATCAAAATTCCTTTAATTATTAATTAGCTAGTTTTAATAAATATTGTAACCCACCTCCCCTAGATTGCATTCAATGGAGCCTTGATTTATTACTGAAGATAAATAAGTCCACAATATACATGTAAATCTCCTTATTTTTAATAATTTTTTAAGATTTATTGAGTGTTATTAGTTCAAGGATTGAAGTTACGTTCTATACTTTGCATATTATCGAGCACATATCCGCTTCAATCTCTCTTTTATTCTATTTATTTATTTTTTGGGATAATCTTAAAAATCGAAATCACAACTCTCACACTTCCGTTGTTTATACCTAACTACAGCCTAATTGCGACTGATCATGCGTACAGCCAACCAACTCTTTTAACTCGAATGCGATGTTTCGTAATTTAAATAATAAAAAATTACAATTAATTAATGCAATAACACTACAACTATTGAGGTAATATTGTTAAAACAAAAAATGGAGACATACGATACCACGAGACTTACTAGGTATCATCTAATTAGTCTAATTATAATATTTATTCATGTCAAGTAATTAATTTTTTTAAATTATTACTAATAAGTTATTAAGGATTGCATTGCATATTTGCATGGACTCGTCAATTCATCTTACCTCTCATATACGGCGAATAGATAATAACTAATTCCTCTTTAACAAAATTTATATATGAAAAACAAATCGAAATTTTAGTAAAATCTAACCTAAAATAATCAAACAATCATTTAAGGTTAAAGGAAAATATTTTATGTATCTTGGCATAACTAGTTAACATGCCCCTCTTATTCTTACTACTTGATATTCCCTCCGTACCAAAGTCATCATTTGTTTTTTACACGTGAATTAAACAATATTAATATTATTTTGTGTAATGAATAGTAGTACTAGTAATAATTAGTGAGCTATATCTAGGATTTTTTTATTAAAAGGGAAAAAAGAACCTTTAAAGGGATACCCAATATAATAAATGGAGACATATCGAAAGGCCGGAAGAGAGTTTATTATTCTCGACAAAACTAACTTTCAAGAGAATATATTGAAAAGAATTCGTAATGTGGTAAGATAAAAAATGATTTACGTGGAGAACTTTTCAGATCTACAAAACCAGCAACATATTTTCATTGTATTAATTATATATTGTCATTGCAGTTCTAGTTCATGGCTGCTTGAGCTCATCTTTCTAGGGCTGTGTTCTTGATGAAAAGGGTCGTCGGCACAATGTACGGAACTCAGCCTCTGCGAAAAATTCCAACCTCCGTGCTGTTCTTGCTCATGATCGACCAATTTCATTTCATTCGCGTCTTTCAGCTTCAAGAAGAAGCTCGACGACCAATAATCATTCACCAGATTCTTGAGAAAAAAGTTGGATCAGTACAGATATCGGTTTCAGTAGCTAGCATAAGAACAGCATAAAATAGTGTGTGGCAGTGAAGGTTGAGTTAGCAGACTAACCATTTTCATCAGCTGAATCAGCTCATTTATGGCGTTTTTAAAGAGATCAGGGTGTGCCAAATCCGGAGTAGATAGTATTTCTTGTCTGCAGCGATGAGAAATGTTCACCTCCATTGTTGCACCTACACGCGCCCCACGCTAGATACAATAAGACTTAAGAATCGAAAACACGACACAACATAGTTGAATTATGAGGACGTGTATGGATACTGTACCGGGTGTGATATACATGTCAATAATATGCCGGGCCATGTAAATTCTTCTCACATGATCACCAACTGCAATTTTATCGAGCTGTTGCACCTCCTCGTAGAAATGGACACTCTCCCCGGCCAAACAGCTGTGCAACGAAACACATAAAGTTGGTATAAAACACAGTACGAGGAACACATGAACATGTGAAGACCAAAGGAGCAAGAGTTATGTTGTAAAGGAAATAATTTGAAACCTGTCTGCAAATTCCATAAATGATTGACGAAATCTTCTGTTGGAAAGAAGTTTATCAAAGGGTTCATTTGGATCTACCAACTGTGTCGATTCCCTTTGCACTAAAAGCCCACTATCAGGAATACCCAGAGCCCGGCCCATCAGACTGCAGTCCGAGTAGTCCTCCTTCCTCAAACTCAAAAGCGAGACGAGAGGCTGTGATATCGACATAGAGAAGAATGCCAGAAGAAGGATGCTTGTCTGAGGAGAATATTATAAAGAAACGATCATTTCATGAAATGAATACGTAGTGACAGAATAATTGGACATACGAAGCAATGTCATGGTGCAACGAGCAGGCTAAGCATACCAGGACTAGCAATAAACATCTCGTAATGATTTGAACCACTGAAATATCTTCATGAGTTTCGTTCAGAATGTAAGCGACCACCCACACTCCTTTAAAGAGTAACACAAATCATGAGTGAACTATTGAGGTAAATATACAGCACAAACAGTTGGCAATTACCAGCAAATTCCAGAACATATCAGCTATCGACATTAAAGGTAATTTCTAACAGAAAATCTGAAGGCAGATCCATTTAGCTTTAGTAAAACCAAACTATAGCTATCTCCATTTAGTCAGTTAGTCACATATTCTGTCACACAAATATATTGGTGAAAATTATCCCAAAGTGGCTGAATCGTATATGTAGGCATCTACTGTCACTGATGCTGGACTGTGGATCGTTGTTTGCATTAAATGCCTGTCTATCCTTCAGTTCTATTTTCTAATTTCCAATGTTTTATCCAAATATATAAAAGTGACAACTTATTCAACTTACGCATTAGTTACATGTGCTATCATTTAAAATATAATTAATACAAGTGATATGGGGACAGCTTACAACAGCTATAAGTATACTGTAGTATAACCTTTTAAACAAAAAATAGTTTCCAGTGAGGATTAAGAAACAAGTTGCACAATCAACATCTGATCAGCAGAAATGAAAAGTTACAGCTTTCTGGGAAAAATAAAAATTCACAGATGCAAGACCTGCAGTTCTCAAGTTTAATCCCTCCGTCCTTTGTAATTTTACAGAGGAAGTGTGAAAAGCTTGCTGGGACGGAGGGAGTATCATTTTTCCTACAGTTTTCACATTGACTCGTACAAATTAGCATGCTTCACAGAGGAGTTAATGACAGACAAAAGTTAAAAGCATGTATTCAGAATTGAACTGGTCAATAAGTTTACACACTAATGTGTTTAACTTTTTGTGTTACAGTCTATACATGTTTATTCCTGAGTAAATGAAGAAACAATAATGAAGAAAGGTCTTAATACACCATAAGAGCAACAACATCAAGTAAAAGACAACATCAACTTAGCTCCAATTTATAGTATGGAAGTGTGGATACGTGATTCCCTATGATCGATGGTTTTGATAACATCAACTCAGCTACATAAATTTTTAATATGGACGTGTAGATAGTATAATGGAACAAAAATAGAATGTATAGATAGACATTATGTACCAATGCAACAACTGGAGACCAAAATTCCCCGCCAGAGGTCTTTAAGTTCGCGGAATCTAAACTCTATATGTCGAACGGCTCCTGTAAAACCAATCAAAACAGCAACATAGAAAGCATGAAGGCAGAGAACTGAGATGATCCACTGAGCTCCCATGTGGCAACGGTTGTTTAGCGGTTTTTTCATGTGAATAACTACACGAAAAGTTTTCTTCATTAATTAGCAAAAATATTGATTAGGATGTATCAAAGCTCCAAAAATAAATTGAAAAGAGAATAAGAACGAAGACTCAAAGAATCATGGCGAGACCAGTATATTCATCAAAACAGACAACTTTTCGGAAGTACAGAGTGTTACAAATAAGAAAAGGAGGACAAAGACTCAAAAGAATGGACAAGCACGATATATAAGGATTTTGGTGATTAGTGTAAATTAAAAAGCAGATAGCAAACAATAATACAATAAACAAGTACTTTGTTTACAACCAACTTCTCATATTATTTCAAACTAATTATGAAGATCCGAGACTCCTCCATTATTTGGTATATTTTATAAATGCAAAGTAAACTTTATTACTTTATTAAAGAAATACCCCTAAGCTCTGACGTTAAAATATTTTTCAAAACCTGATGATTAACAACAATGGCTTTAAGAATAACAACAATCGCAGTAACTACACAAGCAGTATGATCCTTACATGCTGCACCTATAAACCAAGGAAACAGAACCAGTGGAAGAAATATAAAAGACCGGATGGGTGGTAAACGCCTCCTGAACCACAAGCACCAAGAGGAAAGAATTAGTCAGATCATAAGCAAATTATTTACACTAATCCTACAGTTTAGAAAACAAAAAATAAACGCACATGTGGCAGAAACATAGGATAAAAATGCAAAAGGTGAAAAAAAAAAAAAAGAGTTTCTGATTGCAACAGCAAAACAATTTGAGCACAGAGCAGATTGAGACATTTCTCATATAACTTTGATATTATTATCATCCTTTCCTAGATGCTTAATTGAGAACTTTCTGCAACTACATCTTGGCAGAAGCCTTTGGAACATAGAACTCAACAAAAATATATTTCAAATAAACTTTGTCACACAATTACCAGTTATCTAATGGATCAACTTATACCTGTTAAAACCCAAGATTCTAGCACCTTCCCTATGGAATGAACATGTATAAGCTGCTTTGGGGAATTTTGATTTACAGATGAAGAAAAAAGAGAAAATGACTCCAAATTAAATCAATTATCATACCACAATAATAAGTAGAGATATTATTGAATATACACCAGAATCAATTCTTGTTCTTGAGGTCTACCTTCTAAGTTAAACAAGGAAATCTTGGTAGAAGTTTACTTGAAACGTATGAACTAGATATTGTCGATTGAATATTCATAATAAAAGAGAAAGGACTTTGAATAACACGCCAAATACTAGATACTCCTATAAAATTGCCATGAAAATTATACACAAATATAACCAAGAATGGTTTACATGGAATAGAGATCGATCATCCTAGAAAAATGTTGAAGCTGGAACAATACTGAGAAAGAGAGAGAATCAGTATGGAACCAATAAATGATTTTTGTGAAGCAGACTTAATAAATACATTCAAAAACTAATTACTTATTCTCATAACGCTTTAACCCAGTGCCAAACAATAGTCAGGGAAAGTTCACTAAGAAAATTACATTTTACTTCCCTATTATTCAGAAAGGTTTCACTTACTTAACAAATATGTTATATAGTTGAAACACCTGTACAATACGACAGCTCAACAGCAAGCCAAATCCTAGTGGACCTTCGACCCAAACTGGGAGGAAATGAACAGTTGGATCATCAACTAATTCATGAGTGATATAAAAAATCAATCAATTTGAAGATACTATAGTCATGTTGTAATAAACTTACCAGCCCATATATAGCAAGAACGCCACCAATGCCTCCTTTTGAACCTCAATAGACCAAATGCCATCTGTATTGTCACATCCAACAAAACCAACGATACAGCTATTATGATAATTACAGCTCAAAGCAAGAGCAGTTGAGTAAGGGGAAAACTGAAAAGCGTATTAGAACTATTATTTTTGAAAAACATTACCACAATTGATAATAAAAGGTTGAAGCTGGCAAGAACTTGTATTGCTACAAGCCAAAAGCCACTGTCTTTAGGTCTTGGAATCTTGTGGATTAGAAACGGCCGACCGACCTTTGCAACAAGCCTGAAACAGAAACCCAAAATTTTCGAGCATCCAACAAACTTCTATATGTATCAGCAGCTATTAAAACGTGTTATATACATGTGATTCCAAATAAACAGAGTAACAGTCCGTGTGTATTGTATAAGAGTAGAGTTTTCAAGCATATTTTGAACTCCCAAAATCGAATCAATTTTATAATTCTCCTTCGTCAATATAAGCAACTATCTTTTTTCATGAACCTCCATTACGTTTTCCAGAGCAACTAAGAAATCAAGTTGAATTTCAAGCTATATTCTCTACTGGAATTAACTACAGGCAGCAAGAATATCAATTCAAGCCACTTCCCACATAAGTAAAAGCATGTAAAAAGAATCTCTAGATACAGTATTATGCGTACAAATCAATCTAAGTTCAGCATCATTTTTCATGGCAAAATTGTCCATAGATGCTACTTCCAACAAAATCCCACTTCGTAACCATTCAAATTTGAAGGGCTCAAAGACCCTAAAACGACAATATGCTCCATCAATTGAAACATGAACATCTTGAGATGAAAAACAGAAGTTCAAAAACAAGTATTCATAAGAGAAAGATGATGAGGAGAAAAAGACTGACAAGATAATAGAGAAAATAGCGACAGAGAGGGCCACGTAGTCGCTGGGGCAGCCTCCTGTAACCGCACAAGTCGCCATTGGAGATTTCAGCTGGTTCGTTCAGAAATGCACACCATCTGTTGGAAGAAATGTCGCTGAAGAAAGTAGGATAAAACAAGTCAAACTCCACGTGTTTCTTTTTGACCTACAACTACTAAGGAATAATTAGTGAACATGTGTGCGTTTATCGGATTTGGCGTAATTAAACAGAGTCAAGAGTATTATAGTCGATCTATTTCATAATAAACTTCACGTTACCTCGCGAAATTTAGAGAAGGTTAATTATATTTTACACCTGGGTACATCTACTTTTAAAAACATATACGAGTATAAATAAAAATATATACAATTAAGAAAAAAATGTGAACAATTTAATTGTTAGTTTTTTTAATGAAAAATTGAGTAAAAAAATATACAGTAATTAAAAAACATATTACACTATTGAATAAAAAGTTATACACATATGAATGCTAGTTTTTTTAATGAAAAACTTATTGTGAAAAAAATATACAATTATTAAGAAATACATATACAAAATACAAGAATATGTATACAAAATAAAATAAAAAGTTATACACTGGGTCCATCTAATATCAACTCTTTAGAAAAAGTTGTTTTTTTACCAACTTTATTGACTTTTGGAGGATATTGTAGTATTTTTAAATTATAAATAAATTATAAAGTATACTATATGTGTTAGGTGAAGGTGGTAAATTTGTAATTAAGATGAACTTTTAGGGTTGAAGATTGATGTGATATTTCCTTTTTTGGTGGTGAAAAGGCAAAATGAAAAGTGTGAAATTTATTATGGGATGGAGGGAGTAGTATATTAGGATGCATTATAATTATTCATTGAAAATTTCATAACATAAATAAAAATTAATAATATTTTAAAGAAAAGTATAAATATTTTTTAATAAAATTAATAATTATTTAAAAGTTATAAATCAATCTCGTTAACATAAATACAGTACTAGCCTATTTTGTTTTGGCCATGTTTGTTAAATAATAGGTCGCTCTTATTTATTCTCATCATTTTATTACATATATACATTCATTTATATTTACACACATCAAAATTATATATATACATACAATTAAGATAGGCTGTTACTATTTTGCACACCACTCCTTAATAACCTTAATTTAATAAACTCACATGTTTGCTCCATCCATCCCGTCAAACTAAAGCACATACACCTGCATTCAAGAAAGAAAAAAAAAAGGAAAGAAAAAGAAGAAGAAAAAAAGAGAAGAAGTCAATCCCTTCTTGTTTAAATTTCTAGGGCTCTAGTTTTAGGTTTCAAATTATGCCAAATAAATTGTGTTTTATTGTGGGAACTATTGTTTGTTTGATAGGAAAATACAATTGGATAGATGTCAGAAAAAAGATAACAACCATATATGTTCGGCCTTGGTGTGCCATGAATTAGAGGTTTATTCAATTAGTAATGGACAAATTTTATGGATATATTCGACCAGTACTTCTGGTTGAACACAATGCAAATTTTTAGTCAAGATTGGTCAAACAGTATTGCATTTCGTCGGCTCTGGTTGGTCGAATAGCCTTGCATCTAGGAAAAAAACCCGCGAGAAATAACATTTTAATTATGTGTAAATGCATAAATACACATACTTTTAGGTTCTTAAGTGTATCCTCTACCGACATAAGTCCGTTTAAGCTAATGAGAGGATTTATAGGTGAGGGAAAAACTAGGATTATTCACAATAATGTTGAGGAATGGGTTGCTTGATGTTTTGGTTTGGGATAAAGTGAAGGGATTTTAATGTGAAGATGATGGTGTGTGTACTTACTACTTATGATCATTTGGTGAAATATTATTGTGAATTTTGAGGTGTGTGTATATATCATTTGTGTAAAGTATTGTAACGTGTGGTGTATAAGTTTTAAGGATATTTCATTAATTTAATATATAAATTTATTATTTGAAAAATGAAATGTGCGTATGTGATTAGCCATTTTGTAGTAGGGTTGACCAATTAAAATAATTTATCGAATCACAGGGAGGTAGGCACTAGTGCTTAAGCGATCTCACGTTTCTTGTAATTTTATAGAGACGAATCATCAATAGAGTTGTTCAAACAAGTAATAAAAATAATCAAAGCAAGCAAGCAATGATTAGCAAACAAGATAGATGGACGAAAGATGGTTTCCAAGTTAAGTAAAAGTGAGATTAACGACAATCAAGAAGTGGAAATTCTAGGATACATGCATCAAATTCATATGAATCATGGGCTTAAGACTAAGAGTCAACACTAAGTTCACCTAAGCTCCCTCTCGAGATGAATATGATATGAATCTCAATTAGCTCAATGGATTGGTTCTCACTCAAATAATTCCAACTAGGTACTAAGCTTGAAATGAGAGTCCTTTCACACAATTAATCAACCTCTCGATCAAACCAATCGGATGTCCTATTAAAGGGTTCTAAATCTTAAAGAACTTCTCAATCTCTTTACAATTTATAATGCACATGATGTGTATGACAAAATGATTCAATTAATTATCTTAAATATGCAATTGACTTCTCAATCTAATCACACGTTTAAAACAACAAACCACACAAATCATCATAAACATCAAGATCTAAAGCATCAATGATAGAAAATCAATTAACCCGATCAACATATGAATTTTAATACATAAAATCCCAAAATTATCCAACAACTCTCATGTTGATAATCTCACAAGGGAGATTAGCCTACCATATTCAAAAGAAAATCAACATAGACATTAAGATCCTTACAAAACATGATAAACAATAAAGTTTCACTAAAAAGTATGGATGAAAACTCCCTTGAAGTGCTTCAATAGTGATCTCCTTCATTCCCTTGCTATTCTCCTCTCTTCCTTAATTATTTTCCTCAATTGGATGAAGGTTTTGATAGTGGGATGAAGGTAGATGAAATAGATGGAGAATGGATGAAGATGATGGTGTGAAATGGAGGAATTGATGTGTGTGTGCAGGGCCAAAACCACGAAAAAATCTGATCAAATATTGAAGTATTAGGTATTTATACCCCTTGGGAAGCTTCTAGAAGAAATCTGATTTTTTTACTGATCAGGCACCTACACGACTCGTGTGCTGAAATACGCCTCGAGTCGTGTCAGGGTTTCTGGGTCAACGCGAACTTACAACCACGAGTCGTGTGCCGCAACAAGGCCAAGGGATGGTCGTGTTGTGCGTTCTGATGTCGTCGCACGACCATCTCTTACAGGCCCATTTTCAGTACACGGCTCGTGTAGCACGACACGGCTCGTGTACTTGAAACGACTGGTCGTGTTCTTGATGCCCTGTTTTTTTATTCCTTCTTTCGTCTTCCTTCTCCATTTTCGCTCCGATTTCCCTGTTTTACATACGATTAAGTTCATTCACACTCAATTCCATAAAAATACATAACTCCACCAAATAGCACATAAATACGGATAAAAATAATATGAAAACACACATAAAAAGACACTAAAATCTAGGTAAAAATATCACTCATCACACCCCCAAACTTAAAGTGTTCTTCGTCCCCGAACAACAAAAATGATAAACCAAGAGGAGTGATTTTCACCTAGAAAAAGACTAAATGAACACAAGTAATAACATATCAATAGCAATAAGAATCACAATTTATGCTAAGTCATCCTACAACATTAAATTCATGACATGATGAATTAACAAGTTCAATCACAAGAGAATAAAGTGTAACATAGTCTCTTTTGGTCCAAGCCTCACAAATGGTATAAATTTCACTCAACACTCTATAAAGTAGGGTAAAACAACACTCATCAATCGATTGACTTGACTCACTATAGACTTGCTCGTGGACTACATTCACAAACCACCAAAGTGTTAATTAATGATCAAAAAGGTCTTTCATTAAGAATGTAATGATAGGCTCTTTGGTAGGATAGGAAAAATATGGATAATAGTGACTAATCATGTGTAAGTAATCGTAGAGTTAGCTACTTTCTTCCATTTCTTAACATTTTCTTTTTTCCTTTCTTTCCTTAATTGATCACAAGCACTATCATCAAATTTCCTTGAATTGAGCTTCTTTCAATGCATGCCTCCTTTCTTTGAT
The DNA here is from genome assembly GCA_023678885.1 of Pogostemon cablin. Classification (NCBI taxonomy): domain Eukaryota; kingdom Viridiplantae; phylum Streptophyta; class Magnoliopsida; order Lamiales; family Lamiaceae; genus Pogostemon; species Pogostemon cablin. The sequence goes on from CM043004.1 coordinate 17,162,494, forward strand.
TTTCATGATTTCCTTGAGCATTTTGTTACTTTGCTCATTTTCTTGTTATGAGGTTGTTTACTCATTTTTACTTATGCTCTTTTCATCCTTTTTTCTTTTTTTTCTTTTACCATTTCCTTTCTTTTCTTGCACAATTCTCATCAAACCTTTCTAAATCACATCTCCTCAATCACTCACACAAAAGAGTAATTATATAAGGCTCAAATGGGTAATCAAGGCTTGTAATGTGCTAAATTCACAAGAAATAGGCTTTAAGGCTCAAAGTGGTTGACTAGGGATGATGTTCAAGGTAAGGAAATATATGACAATGACTATAAATAACAAGGATGACCTTAGATCATTTCACTAATCTCCACTAATCGGGCTCGTTCCTATAATCATTGAGCAAGTTCTAGTTCATCAAACACAACCGATTCACTCATTAAGAAATACAATGTATGCACGGTTGAGGCTCAAATTCTCACAAGCTTATTCTCGAACCTTAAGGAACTTATTACACCATATTCATCTCAAAATTGAACAAGTTAATTAAAACATGTCACAATTTGAAAGTGTAGAAATTCTTAATCATAACTTGTCATCTCTTATTACCACAACATGTCATCGCTCACATTAAAAAATTACTCACGACATCCCAAAATAATCCCTAACAAGAATAAGAAACACACAAAATATAAAATAAAGACACACCAAACAAGGACCAACACAAAAACACATAACATGCAAAAAACAAAAATCACCACTATTAATAGAAAATGAAGAACACATTCATATCATCCGTAATCAAATAGGCTCACAAACATCCCATCCTTAATTGAAAATAAAATCCAAATTTATGAAAATAAACCTCCCAAAAATATAACACATGAAGTAGCATGCTAATCACATCAATCCAAATCAATATCAAAACATGTCAAGCTAATAGAAGTGGTAAAGTATAGAGTGAACTCCCTCAATAGGCATTTGGCAGTGGAAATGGTTGGCACTAGCTTCCGGATTGAATACATCACGAATCTCGACTTGATCTCCGGGCTCAATTCGTGCTTCCACTACGCTTCATTCATGCTCAACAGCTCATCAAAAATATTAGCTCAACGATTTCATTAAAAATATGAATTATCATGCACTTCAATCACCACCAAACGGACCAAAATCATACCAAACTCATGAGAAAATTTTTAAAATTGGGGTCAGTTTTACAAGAATCACACTCAAGTGGTGAGTCACACCACACACTCTCCCCCCAAACTTAAATTGAAACAAGAGTTTCGACTTAAGTTTGCAAAAAATGGTGGGACTTACCCTTATAGTTTCCATTGATGATCTTCTTGTGGAGAAGTAAGCGCATCCAACGAATTGAGCCATGTCCACCATGTACTACAAGTGGTGTGACATGTATACTCGAATCCATGAATTACTTCTCTTTTCTTCAATGTGCATTTTCTCACAAGCACAATCCACCTACAATACTAAAGAACAAAACAAGCATCAAAAGATAAAAAGAATGAGTTGCCTCCCATTTAGCTCTAAGTTTAACGTCTTCAAGCCTGATGGAATTTTACGATCATTGGACCATAGGATGGTCCACTGATTAGTCGTTAATAGTTGTGATGACCAATTAAAGAATTTATCGAACCCAAGGGAGGAACGTGCTAGAGTTTAAGTGATCTCAAGTTTATCGTGATTTTATAAGGACGACAGAATAGAGTGAAGGATAAATGTGCAAATGAATGCACTTAAACTAATGAAAATAAGATAAAATAAATGCAAGAAAATGGATGGGTTCCAAATGATACAAGGATGAAAATAGCAACAATCATGATATAGATAATAAAAAAATCATGCAATTAATTCTAATCTCTCATGGACATGGCATAGGAGCGATCGCTAATTCCACCTAAGCTCTCTCTCGAGATGGATAGGATGTAGACCCTCAATAAGGCTCCCAAAAGCACAACGGATCGAGACCAAAGTGAACACCTCCCACTAGGTACTAATTACTCTACGAGTTCCCTAATTATGCACTAAATTATAGACAATATTCCCTTTTAAGGTACTATGAATTCACTAATGGCTTGGGTCTCCTCACCTAGTTAACTAATCTCTCGATTAAGCCAATTAAGTGTTCTATCAAAGGGTTCTAAATCTAGAAGGATATCTCTATCTTATTCTAAATTAATGCACATAAAGTGTTTGATGACATGATTCAATGAACTATCATAAATACATAATTGATTTCTCAACCTAATCACATGCCCATGATAATTAATCACACAAATCAATCATATACATCAAGCAATCAACATTCAATGATAGAAATACACAAAGCCCAATCAAGATTAAAATCAATTTGCATAAAAACTAAATTATCCAACACCAATCATGGAACTAATCTCATAAAAGAGAATAGCATATCATAGTCTTAGAGAAAACAACATAGACAATTGAATCTACAAATTCCATGACAAATCTATAAAGAAGTTCACAAAAATTAGAATTAGATTATCCCTTTCAAGGTCTTCAATGAAGATCTCCTTCTTCTTCTTGTAATCTTCACTCTCCCTTACTTCCTTGATCTCTTGGATGTTGGATTTGATGGAGGGGATCAAGTGTAGATAGATGGATGAAGAATGGATGAAAGAGATGGTGAAAAATGGAAGAAAATATGTGTGATCTAGGTGTAGCCCCCCTTCTCTCTCTCAATCTGGAAATGAGGGTATTTATAATGGTGGATGATCAAAGGAATCAAGGCAAAATTTGGATCATGGGCTTAAGTGGGAAATGGGCCTTTTTTGTGTAAAATTCGAATTCTTCAGGAACACGGTCATGCCACCTCACACGGCTTAAATGAAGCCGTGTTTCTTCTGTAACATGGCCAAACATGGCCGTGTTTCTCCTTCAGCCGTGTTTCTTCTGTAACACGGCCAAACATGGCTGTGTTTCTCCTTCAGCCCGTATTTTTTTTCTATTATTCATTTCTTGCTCGTTTCAACTCGGAATTGAGATCTTTTTTTCCCATGTCTTCCTTTTCGCTTCTAGAATCTATTTTTACCGAAAATCATACGTTTAAGCTCATTCTCACACATTTCCATAAAACACAAAATACAACCAAATAGCATATAAATACTGATAAAATAATACGAAAACAGATATAAAAAGATACTAAAATTTAGGTGAAAATATCACTCATCACACCCCCAAACTTAAAGTGTTGTTCATCCCTGAACAATGAAAATGATAAACCAAGAGGAGTGATTTTCATCTAGGAAAAGACTAAATGAACACAAGTAATAACACATCAATAGCAATAAGAATTACAAACTATACTAAGGCATCCTACATCAATAAAACCATAACATGCAAATATTAACAAGTTCAATCAAAAGAGAATAAATGTGTAATATAGTCCCCTTTTAGTCTAAGCCTCACATATGTCATAAATTTCATTCAACACTCTATGAAGTGGGGTAAATCAATAATCATTAACCGATTGGTTCGACTCGTTATAAGCTTGCTCTCGGACTATATTCATAAACCACCAAAGTTTAAATTAGTGATCAAAAAGGACTTTTCATTTGGATGTAGTAATAGGCTCTTTGGTAGGGTTTGAAGAATTTAGGTAAGAGTGACTAATCATGTGTAAGTAATCGAAGAAGTAGCTACTTTCTTCCATTCCTTAACATTTTTTTCTTCCTTTCTTTTCTTAATTGATCACAAGCACTATTCATCAACTTTCCTTGAATTGAGCTTCTTTCAATGCATGCTTCCCTCTCGAACTTTTAGTACTTGTGCATTTTGTTGTTGCTTTGCTCATTTTCTTATTTTAAGGTTGCATGTCTATTCTTGTTTGTGCTATTTTCATCCTTCTTCTTGCTTGTTTACCATTTCATTTTTTCTTTTGCTTTCTTATCAAACCTTTCTAGTTACCATCTCCTCAATCACCTATACAAAGGTATATATATAAAGCTTAAGTGGGTAATCATGGTTTGTATTGTGCTAAATTCACAAGAAATAGGCTTATAGGCTCAAAGTGGTTGACTAGAGATGATGTATAAGGTAAGAAAATATTTGGCAATAACTATAAATGACAAGGATGGCCTTAGATCATGTCACTAATCTCCACAAATCGGGCTCATTCATATAGCCCTTGAGCAAGTTCTAGTTTATCAAACACAACCGATCCACTCATGAAGAAATACCATGTATGCACGGTTGAGGCTCAAATTCTCACAAGCTTATGCATTACACCTTAAAGAACTTATTACACCACATTCATCTCAAAATTGAATAAGTTAACTAAAACATGTCACAATTCGAAAGTGTAAAGATTCTTAATCATAACTTGTCATCACTTATTACCACAACATTTCGTCACTCACATTAAAAAATGACTCACAACATCCTAAAAATAAACCACCAAATAACTCTAAACAAGAATAATAAAACACACAAAACAAATAAGACAAGACACACCACACAAGAAATAACAAAAAACACATAACATGCAAAAATAATAAAACCATCCATCATTAGAAAATTAAGCACACATTCATAATATTCATATTCAAGTAAGCTCACAAGCATCCCCATGTTTGATTGAAAACGAAATCCTAAATTACAAAAGTAAACCTCCCAAAAACATAACAAATAAAGTAACATGTTAATCTCAAACAATCCAAGTCAAGTCAAATTATGCTAAGCACATAGAAGTGATGAGTGTAGAGTGAACTCCCTCAATAGGTATTTGGTAGTGGAAATGGTTGGCACGAGCTTCTGGATTGAATGCACAACGAATCTCAACTTGATCTCCGGGCTCAATTCGTGCTTCCACTACATTTCATTCATGCTCAATAACTCATCAAAACCATTAGCTCAACAATATCATTAAAAAATATGGACTATCATGTACTTCAACACAACCAAACGGACCAAAATATACCAATACTCATGAGAAAAATTCAAAATTAGCCCAAAAATACGAAAAGTATATGCCTTCAAGAAAAATATGTCACACCACGCCATATCCCCCAAACTTAAATTGAAACAAGAGTTTTGAGTTAAGTTTGTAAAAAGTGGTATGGCGTACTTACACACTTCAAATCAAGCACTTCTCGTATCTTCAATACGCATTCTCCTCATGAGCACAATCTACCTACAAGGCCAAAAATGCAAAACAAAATCAAATCCATAATCCTTATTGAAAACAAGAAATAAAGCAATAAAGATAATGATGAGTTGCCTCCCTCTAGCGCTAATTTTAACATCTTCAAGCCGGACGAGATTATTGAGCTCATGGTGGTCTAGAATAATCCTTAGGCACCGTCATAGATTTCTTCTTGTAGTAGTGTCTTGTGCCCTCACGTTCAACCATAAGAACGTTTCCCTTCTTGTTAAATAACTCAAGCAATTATTCTCCGAAGGCGTTCTTCACAAGGAATGACCCTTTCCACTTGTTCCACTTCTTCCATGGGACTTTATATGCATTTTGAACTTCAACCACATCCCCCAGTAAGAATTCAAGCATTGACAAGTGTTGATGCCCTCTTGCAACCTTTTTCCTACAATCACCAAACAAATTTTTATCAATAAAATCATGAAAGTTCTTACGAGAATTTGAAATTTCAATAGAATGAGAAGGTTTTGGCTTGTGGGGAGTAGAATCCATGATCTTAGTTTCCGGAGGCTTCTTTTTTTCCATAAGGACATAAATCTCTTCTTGATTTTGAAGCTTTACTTTTTCAACCATCACTTCAAGAGATTCGATAAATCTTTCGAATTCCCCCTTCAACTCTTCTTTCAACTCCTTTGCTTTCACCCACTTAGGCACTCTTTCTCTCTTCTCCTTCATAATCTCATCAACCCCCAAACTATCCTCTTTCCTATCCTTAATGGCCATGCATAGATTCGTTGTTCCGGAGGTAGAAGACTTGTTATTCTCTTCTTGAAGTCTCTCCACGGTGGGCACAACTTGATTAACTTGGTGCTCAATGGAATTCAATCTAGAACCGAATGCTACAATTGTATTTGTCACCATTTCACACCAATTTCCTATTTGATCCATCTACGCTTCATTAGACTTCCTCTCATGTTCCAAGCGCTCCATAACCTTTTCGATCAACTCATCTCTAAGTCTTTCTTTGTAGTCGCTTTGGGTAGAATAAGAGGTGTTGGAGCCTTGAAAATTTTCCCATAATTGTAGTTAATTTCCTTCTTGATGTCTAGAAAAATTTTCTTGAAAAATATCTTCCACAACTTGAGGGTATACTTGTTGATGCATTTGATGAGGGACTCCAAAATTCTCATAACTTTGTTGTTGGAATTGCATATTAGACACTTGTGCTCCAAAATTCGATTGCAAATTAGGCTCACAATTTGGCATTTGAAATCTTTGAAAATTTCCTTGTGTGTTTATAGTGGGATGAGCACTTCTATTCACCATATCTCGAAGAATATCCATGTAGCTCATATTTTTGGGCTTGTTCCCCTTCTTCTTCCTTCTCAAAGTATGCACCTACAAGAGAAAGAAAAATTAGAACAAAATTTTCTAAAGCAAATAAAAGATACAAAATAAAAAAATGTCCTTATTAAGACCACTTTAAACAATCCTTCGTCAAACTACTAGCGACTGTTACCTCCCCGACAACGGTGCCATTTGATTAGTCGTTAATAATTGAGATGACCAATTAAAGAATTTATCGAACCCAAGGGAGGAACGTGCTAGAGTTTAAGCTATCTCAAGTTTATTGTGATTTTATAAGGACGACGGAATAGAGTGAAGGATAAATGTGCAAATGAATGCACTTAAACTAATGAAAATTAGATAAAATGAATGCAAGAAAACGGATGAGTTCCAAATTATACAAGGATGAGATTAGCAACAATTATGAAATAGATAATAAAGAAATCATGCAATTAATTCTAATCTCTCATGGACATGGCATAGGAGCGATCGCTAATTCCATCTAAACTCTCTCTCGAGATGGATAGGATGTAGGCCCTCAATAAGGCTCCTAAAAGCACAACGGATCGAGACTAAAGTGAACACCTCCCACTAGGTACTAATTACTCTACGAGATCCCTAATTAGGTACTAAATCATAGACAATATTCCCTATTAAGGTACTATGAATTCACTAATGGCTTGGGTCTCCTCACCTAGTCAACTAATCTCTCGATTAAGCCAATTAAGTGTTCTATAAAATGGTTCTAAATCTAGAAGGATATCTCTATCTCATTATAAATTAATGCACATGAAGTGTTTGATGAAATGATTCAATGAACTATCATAAACACATAATTGATTTATCAACCTAATCACATGCCCATGACAATTAATTACACAAATCAATCATATACATCAAGCAATCAACATTCAATGATAGAAATACACAAAGCCCATTCAAGATTAAAATCAAATTGCATAAAAACTAAATTATCCAACACCAATCATGGAACTAATCTCACAAAAAAGATTAGTCTATCATAGTCTTAGAGAAAACAATATAGATAATTGAATCTACAAATTCCATGACAAATCTATAAAGAAGTTCACAAAAATTAGAATTAGATTCCCCATTGGAAGGTTTTTAATGGAGATCTCCTTCTTCTTCTTGTAATTTTCACTCTCCCTTGCTTCCTTGATCACTTGGATGTTGGATTTGATGGAGGAGATCAAGTGTAGATGGATGGATGAAGAATGGATGAAAGGGATGGTGAAAAATGGAAGAAAATGTGTGTGATCTAGGTGTAGCCCCCTTCTCTCTATCAATTTGGAAATGAGGGTATTTATAATGGTGGAAGATCACATGAATTAGGGCAAATTTTGGATCATGGGTTTAAGTGGGAAATAGACCTTTTTTGTGTAAAATTCGAATTCTTCAGGAACACGGTCATGCCACCTCACACGGCCTAAATGAGGCCGTGTTTCTTCTGTAACACGGCCAAACATGGTCGTGTTTCTCCTTCAGCCCGTGTTTCTTCTGTAACACGGCCAAACATGACCGTGTTTCTCCTTCAGCACGTGTTTTTTATATTATTCTTTTCTTGCTCGTTTCAACTTGGAATTGAGATCCGTTTTTCCCACGTCTTCCTTTTCGCGTCTACAATCTATTTTTATTTGAAAATCATACTTTTAAGCTCGTTCTCACATATTTCAATAAAAATACAAAATACAACCAAATAGCACACAAATATTGATAAAATAATACGAAAATGGACATAAAAAGATACTAAAATCTAGGTTAAAATATCACTCATCATCCACCACACTCTCTCCTCGCATCCTCACTTTGAACATTTGCTTTGCCTTCTTCTTATCCACTAGTTCAACTTCACCATTCTTGCTTACAAGCATCAAGTCATCATCAAGAAGTGATTCTAGTGGACTTCCTCTTTCTCCTTTTTCAAGCTTCCAATCAAGCTCCGATACTTTCATCCTATTAACATCATAAGAAGATAAGTTAGAATTTGACATTTTCATATAATCATGAATAAATGAATTTAAATTGTCAAAGAGAATAGAGTCATGATCCATAAGATCATTCGGAGGCTTCAAATGAGACTTGGCTTCTTTTTCCTTATTGCACAAGAATGTGACACTCTCTCCTTTTGAGCTCAAAGACAACTCTTCTCTTCCAACATCAATTTTTGCTCTTCCGGTAGCTAGAAATGTCCTTCCCAAAAGAAATGAAACTTTAGGGTCTGCCTTCTTCCGCCTTTTTCAAAGCTTCATCTCGAGCTTTGTTAGATGTGAACAATTGTTCAAGTAGCTCATCAATCGATGTTCTTCCCTCATTGTTTGGTGCCTTGGCCCCCTGTTGATACCCCGGAGGATTAGCAACCGCATTACTCGGATTAGAATAGGAGAAGTTACCTTGCCTTTGTTGTTGTGGGTAAGAGATTCCACTAGCTTGAAACCTCCTTGCCTTGGTGGAAAATTACCTTGAAAATTATTTTGATAATTCCCTTGGTAACCCCTTCCTTGCATGTAGAGCACCTCTTCTATTTTTAGCTTCGACATAGCCCATTGTTCTCCATTCACAATATTCGGAGGAAGTACACCTTGCTCACTTTGTAGCCCTTCAACCATGTTAGCTCCTTGATTCACATCTTGGTTCAAACTCATTTGCCTCAATATTTCCGTCGCTATCGCTTCAACACTTAGCATTTGTGGCACACTTGGCTCAACATTCAAACTCTTCACACTAAATTGTTGCCCTTGATCAAAATTCTTAAAACCATAGCATTCACTTACCCTCTCCGATGACCATTGATAAATATTGAAGCAATCTCTTCAAATATTTTTATGGCCCTTTCCGTAGTTACACCAAGTACGGATCCACCCACCGAAGCATCAACAAGTACTCTTTGACCATTCACTAATCCTTGATAGAAAAATCCAACTTGTTGATTTTCCGGGAAACCATGTTGTGGACACTTGCGAAACATTTCCTTAAACCTTTCCCATGCTTCATAAAAACTTTCTTGAGGCATTTGCTTGAATTGAGTGATTAAGCTCTTCATTTGAAGTATCTTAAAAGGCGGGAAATACTTATTCAAGAACATTTGGGTAAGTTCATCCCATGTGTTGCACGTATCGGGAGTAATAGTGGAGAGCCATGTTCGAGCTCTTTTCCTCAACTAGAACGGAAACAATCTCATCCTAATACAATCCTTGCTCACCCCATTCATCTTCACGGTGTTGGCAATCTCAATAATTGAGTTAGATGAGCATTAGGATCCTCATTCGGGGTTCACTAAATTGTTGTTCTCTCACCATAGAAATCAAGCTCGCTTTAAATTCAAAGTTGTTGGCATTGATTGGTGGACCCATCATGTGTGGCATCGCCCTCGGCATAAAGAAATCCCGGATTACCCTTTGATCATTGTTAACTCCATGTTGTACCGGAGGTGGTGGTGGTAGGATATATGCTTGTTGAAGAGGAGCAAAAGCTTGTGGAAAGCCTTGTTGCCTTAGAACTTATTGCACCGTTTGTTGAAGCAACGCTTGATTGTTTCTAGCTCCAAAATTTTGTTGAGCTTGTTGAGGAGGAATAGCATTGACTTGAGGTACGTTGTCATGTACGTTCACATTTTGTCCTTCTTCCCTATCATGTTCTATCTCCACACGATTATCTTCTTGAAAATTCTTTATTAACTCACTATTTGTTGAGTTGTTCTCCTTTCTTTTCCTTCTCAACGTATGTTCAATCTCCTAATCAATAGATTCTATTTGTTTTCCTTCTTTTGATCTTGTTTGCATACACCTTCAAAGCAAAAGAAGTTAGAACAAGGTTTTCAAAAGCAAATACATGTAAACAAATAAAAGAAAAAAATATCTCTAGTAAGATTACTCAAAACGATCCTTCTTCAAGCTACTACCAACCGTTGCCTTCCCGACAACGGCGCCATTTGATTAGCCAATTTATAGTAGGGATGACCAATTAAATAATTTATCGAACCACAGGGAGGTAGACACTAGTGCTTAAGCGATCTCACGTTTCTTGTAATTTTATAGAGACGAATCATCAATAGAGTTGTTCAAACAAGTAATAAAAATAACCAAAGCAAGCAAGCAATGATTTGCAAACAAGATAGATGGACGAAAGGTGGTTTTCAAGTTAAGTAAAAGTGAGATTAATGACAATCAAGAAGTGGAAATTCTAGGATACATGCATCAAATTCATATGAATCATGGGCTTAAGACTAAGGGCCAACACTAAGTTCATCTAAGCTCCCTCTCAAGATGAATAGGATATGAATCTCAATTAGCTCAATGGATTGGTTCTCACTCAAACAATTCTAACTAGGTACTAAGCTTGAAATGAGAGTCCCTTCACACAATTAATCAACCTCTCGATCAAACCAATCGGATGTCCTATCAAAGGGTTCTAAATCCTAAAGGACTTCTCAATCTCTTTACAATTTATAATGCACATGATGTGTATGACAAAATGATTCAATTAATTATCCTAAATATGCAATTGACTTCTCAATCTAATCATATATTTAAAACAACAAACCACGCAGATCATCATAAACATCAAGATCTAAAGCATCAATGATAAAAAATTAATTAACCCAATCAACATATGAATTTTAAAACATAAATTCTAAAATTATCCAACAACTCTCATGTTGCTAATCTCACAAGGGAGATTAGCCTACCATATTCAAAAGGAAATCAACATAGACATTAAGATCCTTACAAAACATGATAAATAATAAGGTTTCACTATAAAATATGGATGAAAACTCCCTTGAAGTGCTTCAATGGTGATCTCCTTCATTCCCTTGCAATTCTCATCTCTTCCTTACTTCTTTTCCTCAATTGGATGAAGGTTTTGATGGTGGAATGAAGGTAGATGGAATAGATGGAGAATGGATGAAGATGAAAGTGTGAAATGGAGGAATTGGGGTGTGATGTGTGTGTAGGGCCAAAACCACGAAAAAATCTAATCAAATATTGAAGTATTGGGTATTTATATCTTTTGGGAAGCTTCTAGAAGAAATCTGATTTTTTTTACTGATCAGGCACCTACATGACTCGTGTGCTGCAACACGCCTCGAGTCGTGTCAGGATTTCTGGGTCAATGCGAACTTACTACGGCACACGAGTCGTGTGCCGCAACACGGCCAAGGAATGGTAGTGTTGTGCGTTCTGATGTCGTCGTACGACCATTTCTTACAGGCCTGTTTTCAGTACACGGCTCGTGTAGCATGACACGGCTCATGTACTTAAAACGGCTGGCCGTATTCTTGCTGCCTTGTTTTCTTCTTCCTTCTTTCGTCTCCCTTCTCCATTTTCGCTCCAATTTCACCTGTTTTACATACGATTAAGTTCATTCACACTCAATTCCATAAAAAACACAGAACTCCACCAAATAGCACATAAATACGGATAAAAATAATACGAAAACACACATAAAAAGACATTAAAATTTAGGTGAAAATATCACTCATCAGTATGTTAGTAAAATGGTGTGCGTGAATAGTCATAGCCTAAATAATAATCGAATTCGAATGCATTAGGGATAAATGATACTCCCTCGATTTCAGAAAAGTTTTCACCTTTGATGTTATGATATTCTTTTTAATAATATATAAATGACAAAATATCTTATGAGGGTTGGTTAGTGATCATTTTTGTATGTAAATGAAGTACACGGGAGAACATTATTTTTTTATATATTGGTATTCAATCTGTAGACCGATTAATTTGGAGGAGGCTAAAATCCAACATTTACTAGCGGGACTCTCATTTCAAGCCAGAGTTTTGCACTCTGTATGGACTGGCCCATCAATAGTTGATCGCACCCATAGGTTTTGAACCTAAAACCTTAAGAAATTTCACCATAAGGCATATAAAGTCTTTACCTCTAAGGCCAATTCCTAGAAAACATTGTTGAAGTTCATAAATGAAGTGCACGGAAAACGTTATTGTTTGGATTATTTTACTTTATTTTAGAAGATGAGAATTTTTATGGAGTGAAGGGTAAAACTATTTTTTTCCGTAAATAATAAAATAAAATTCAATTCATAAACAACAACTATTATTCATAAAATGTTAAAGAAATGAATAAAAATAGTATTTTCTCTTAATATTAATTAGTGCACGCATTTAAGAAAAAATAATTTATTGAATTTTATTTATTTTGTGGATAATATAGTCTTTAGATAATAAATAAAATATAAAGCAAAGTATATGGTCATGTGGAGTACATGATAATGTTATTTTTAATATAGAGTTATTTGTGTTGAATGTTAGTGTAAAATAGTAAATACTATTAAACATAATAAAAGAATAGTAAACTTAAAATTTGTAATAGTTTGAAAGGAGAAATAATTTTTTTTTAAAAATAAATAAATAAATAATCAATTAAATTATTATTTTTTTGCTCTAAATTTTCATATCCTTATTGTCCGTCCATCTCCTGCCTTTATAGACGTTTTTTAAATCCTCTCACTGAGAGAATAAAGATCTTTAACTCTTCAATCTGTCTTGATCTCTGGATTTCATATTTTAGCAGCTAGCTTATAGATATATCTTCTTCATGTATTAGTGGGCTGCAGAGCAGAGATCGGGCCACCTAAGATTTTGGGCCTGAAATCATGGGCCCAATTAAAGTTGTGCCTTCATTGAAAATCTAGTTAGAACTTTAATAAGATTTGATATCTATCAATATTATAAGCCAATCCTGATTCTATGTTTTTTATAAACTTTTAGTACACTATAAAATAATTCCCATCAACTAATTTTTTTTATAAATAGGATTTATAGACTGATTAATTCAGGAGAAACTAGAATTTACCATTTTATTTTATTCATCGATAGTCGATCTGTATATCGACAAATTCAGGAAATGCCAAAACTCACCATCTACTAACAGGGACTTCCATTTTAAACCAGAGATTTGCGCTCTAAAATGACTGGTCCTATAGTTGTTGATTGCACTCATAAATTTCGAACTTGAAATTTTAGAAAATTTCATCATAAAACACCTCAACTCCTCATAGTTGGCCTACCCGAGTTTACCATCTACTCAAATAGTATCAAATAAAATTTGGAAATGCATTAATGTTTCTATTTCTTTTATAAGGCATATACTGAGAACAAAATTACCACAGGTATTATTAAGCAGCATCTTGAAGCTAGTTAAGAATGAAAAAACTTAGATTAAGAAGAATCAATGTGTGTAGTAGCCATCATGAGAGAGAAGATTATGCTTCCACAAATAGCATGAGTGATAGAGGAAGAACATATAAAAATAAATAAATGACGAGTTTAATGTACCAAAATTTACATATGTTGAAAACTTAATCATACAATATAACATAAAGTTTAACTAATTTTTAAAAAAGTATAAATTGTTATGCATAGCTTTCATGTAAAAATGTATAGTACTTGTTATGTTTAGAGGATAGTAGAATTCTCCCAATGAGTTAATAATAGTGTTATTTTAAGATTAATTAATTGTTAGGAGGTAAAATTCTGAGTTAGATTAAAAAAATAAGGAAAGGAAAAAAATAGTCCACTTGGGAGAAGTTGCATGGAGTTCATCCTCCCAATATGTTGAGAACCAATCATTTTCCAACTCTCTCTTTAGCAAAAAGGAACTTGACTTAGTGGGCATTTTCCTTTTTTTAGCCATTGAGGGCATTCTTTAGATAACCTACCCCACTCCCAAAAGCTATGCCTTTTAACCCTACCCCTATTCTCATTCTCTCTCTCTCATACAAATATATATATATATATATATAATTTTATTTATTTATTTATCGACTATTATGCGTCTCTTTTTATAAAAAGACAGTGACTACCATTAATCTTGCAACAAAAGCTAATAGAAATGTGTAGATCATTTAGATGATTAGACCATGATTACATAAATTTTTGCCTTGATCGAGTTTCAATTAATTTACCCCTAATTATTTTAACACACTATTAATTGAGCTCACTCATCACCCCTAACTTTTTCCGATTTTTATAGTTTTTTTCTAAGTTCAAATGCAGCCCAATTATATTATGTGAATTTATATCACAATCTTTAAAGTTTGTCAAAATTATAAAGCATGCTCCGAAATGATTAATTATTTATTTTTAATTTTTTATTTACTCTTTAATTTTGTGATACTATATATATATATATATATATATATATATATATATATATATATATATATATATATATATATATATATATATATATATATATATATATATATTCTAAGCATCTATTGATAGAAGGAAATGCTAAATTAAAATATACAATAGAGAATAGAGAATCATGTGTAATACATTATTATAATTGCTGAATTCTTGTAATGATTAGTGCAATAAATTATAAAAATAAATAAGAAGTGGGATTATTATTAATAAATCATTAATGTGAAATAAGTCATCCACTTTTGAACATCAAAGAAACACTTGTTTACATAGTGTCAATTGAGTCATAATATACTTAGTTGATACACAATACATCATACTGCAGTGCAGACCATGCATGCTACATTTTTTTTAATAATTATTTATTTAATTAATTTTAATATTATAACATAAAGAAAAAAAATTAGTGTTTTGGCAGCTGCCACCTTATCAAGATAAAGATGATTGTCACTTGCTAAAAGTTGTTACACTTAATTAAAATATGGAATAAAAATATATTTAAGGTTGTGTTTTTTTATATTTAAAGAATTGAATGCATCCAAAAGTGTAATGTATAAATTAATATCATGGTTTTTAGTTTGTTATTTGACTTTGTATGAATGGCCATCATTAAAAAATAAATTGAATTTAAATGCATTATTAATTTAGAAAAACATTGTATGTTTATTTAATTACTTTTGTGATCCCATCAAAGACAACACAGCTTATGTAATGTATAGAATTATTGGAATACAATTTTTGCTAAATAATAATATGTTGAAAGTAAAGGAATAATTAGTTAAATAAATTTTAAAAGTAATAAAGAATAAAGTTCTGTTTGATTTTTCATCATTCAGAATATATTTCTTTTCGTCAAATGATCTTAAATATAAGAACCTATTAAAAGTCTATTTAATATTTTCAGCTCAAATACATATTTATTAGTTATATATTTTAATGTTATCATATACTCCATATATTTTATACTTCCTCCATTCCAGTTTAATGCGAACATTTGCTTAATATTTTTATAGTAAGTTATTGTTTGCATTTTTTTTGGAACTGAAGGAGTATATAATTTAAATTGGTGGACCTGTTAGGTTTTGTATGCTTCTATTTAAAGTCTATTTAATTTTTTTCCAGTTCAAATACATACTCCCTCCTTCTAGTTTAATGCAAACATTTGCCTAATATTTTTATAGTAAGTTATTGTTTGCATTTTTTTTAACTGAAGGAGTATATAATTTAAATTGGTGGACCTGTTAGGTTTTGTAAGCTTCTATTTAAAGTCTATTTAATTTTTTTCCAGCTCAAATACATACTCCCTCCGTTCCGTTTCAATGTTTACGTTTCTATTTTGCGCGTCTCATTTCAATATTTACGTTTTTCTTTTTAGGAATATGAAACCCACCTAAAATAATTAATATATCATCCAACACGGATACACTTACTCACTTCATATTAAATATTATATTTTTTCACCCACTATCTATTAAAATATAATACTTTTTAATCAACGTGCAAAAAGCAAACGTAAACAATATTGAAACGGGACGGAAAGAGTACTTAGTATTAGTTATGAGTTGATATTAGGTGCACCCGGGTACAAGGGTGCACCATATGCATATAACTTTTTATTATATTTTATATACAAGTTATTCTATTTTGTATACGTGTTTCTTAATAATTGTATATTTTTTTCACAATAAGTTTTTTATTAAAAAAATTAGTATCCATATGTGTATAACTTTTTATTCAATAGTGTATACATATTTTTTAATAATTGTATATTTTCTTATACTCAATTTTTCATTAAAAAATTAACAATTAAATTGTATACATTTTTGTTCATAATTGTATATATTTTTGTTTATATTTGTATACGTTTTTTAAAGTGGGTGCACCCGGGTGCACAGTATAATCAGACATTAGTTATATATTTTAATATTATCATATATTATATATTTTATATATAATTTAAATTAACGGACCTGTTAGGTTTCGTAAGCTCTTGATCTAGTGAATTAAATAAACTTTCAAATATACATTTATCATACTCGTTTATTAAATAGGTCTCGCCATGCGACTTACTTCCACCTCTATTTGCAAACTAGAGATAATGATGTTTAAAATATATTTTTTCAAAAAGAAAAGTCATTTTAACAAATAATAATAATAATAATAAAAAAATAATAATAATGGTGTTATTTTTCAAAATAAAATATTAAAAGTAATATTTTTACAACTATTTCTTTTACCTTTGTAGTTCATTTCTGCCATTGTGATTAATTTAATATATATTTTTTAATATTTATGATTTATTCACTACATAACTAAAAAAGTTTGGATGAACCCGTTTCACACATGTAAGTATTTATTTATTTTATTAAATGAAATGTTAAGTGGTCGGTCAAATGGAGGAAATTGATAGTATTATTTTAGTATATGAGATTCTTGAAACACATGCAAAAATAAAAGGCAGTAGATAGTTCATTTTAAGTATTTAAGAATCTTCTTGCAACTTTAAAGTTGGTTGATAAGTTGTTGGAGGGATGCGTGAAACTCACGCTCCAACAATTTGGAGACAACATTTATTTGCTGGTTTCCACATATTAACCAATTGAATAATAAATACGCAAGTGCTTGTCGTGTCATTTACATAGTTGTTAAAAATAGTCGATGCTTCTCAAATTCATCTTCACATTTATTGTAGATATGAAATTAAAAAAAATTATTTTTTATTTGTTTTTGGGGTATTATAGTTTTATAATAATAAATAAATGATAAAGTGTGTTATGTGTGTGTTAAAAAAGTGATGACAAATTTGAAATTAAAGTATGATTAAGAGATATTAGTTAGTAGTTGTTTTTTTTCTTTTATGAAAGTGTAAAATTGAATTTGAGACGGATCAAAACGAAAAGTGTGAAGTTGAAGTTGAGACGAAAGAAATACTAATTTCGTAGACAAAACTCAGATTAACCCAAAAAAATTCTAGACCTTTAATTTTGTAGCCCATTTAAAATCGAGTCTTTTTTATCTAAATCGATTAGTCCACAAAATAATAGGCTGACCATCGAAGTAGCCCGCAGGATTTATTATTATTATTATTATTAATTTACTTTTAACACATATCACCTACATATCAATCAACTTCCACCCTATCCCCAACTCATTGTTGGATAAACTTTTATCACATTTTAATTTTCATATCTTTCTTATTCTTTTTTTCCTTCTAATACATAATTTTTTCTAATAAATAAAATAATATTTAAATAAATATAATAGAATTATTTTAATTATAAAACTTTTTATTAAATTATATGTTTTAACTATATTTTGTATGTATTACTTTTAATTCTCTCACATTCTAAATAATGTATGAATTAATTTTGAATTTGTTTTATTATTTATAACAAATTTAAATTTTTTATATTTTAATATTATTTATCGTACATCCTGCAGGGCCAGTCTTTTAGCCCGAAATCCATTAAAATTAGGGTTATGTTCACGTGGCTCATTTAAACAGAACTAATTAACACAAAGCTTGATTAACCCAAAATATTTTAGGAGTGGCCTGTTTAACACCCCTAATCATATAATAGTTACTATAAACTCCTCCATGCTAATATTGAGTTTATTTTTATTATTTCACTGTTTTAGGTTGTTTAAGAACTTTTTTTTTTAAAAAAATTGATTTTATTGACTTTTGAAATGTTCTAGTATTTTTAAATAATAATGAAATATGGAATTGTGTAACTTTTGAGTTATTAAATAAATATATTGTTTCATTTTTAAAGTGTGTAGCTTATTATTGAATGGACAAATGATAAGTGTGAACCCTTTGTTGTGGGATAAACGGATTAATATAATAGGAGCAATATCTGCGTGAGATTGTTTTTATGTTTTTTAAATAGTTATCTCATATTATTATTGTTATTATTTTTTATTAAAAATATTATTACATTTTATTTATATTATGACTTATTCATGAAATAATTCACCGCACTACTAGCATTTCTTAATAATTTGAATATTACTCTCTTCGTTCCACCGAAAGGTCCTTATTTTACTATATTGGGTGTCACATTCAATTTCTCATTTTCCTCTTTTAGTAAAAGGACCCCATATATGGTCCACCACTTACTACTAATACAATTATCCACTACAAATAAAATAATAATACTCCTTAATTCATATAAAAAAGCAAATGAGGATTTATAAACAAAACAGAGGGAGTATTTTTTATTAAAATATTATTATATTTTTTCCGTATCACAAATGTATTCCTATATTAATGTTTTGTACGAGTGTTTTTGACATATAATAGTAGGTTATATTGTCAAATTTAATTTGAACATATATTTGGTGATTTACTTTTATTTGGAAAACAAAATCACTGCTATTTTGAGGGAGGAGGTATATTGGCACCAAAGACGGATGAGAGAAGGGGATAGGAACACTAAGTTTTTTCATAAAGTTGCGAATGGAAGAAAAAAAGGGAATCATATTGCTGAAATTGTTGATGGTACGGGGATTTCGTGGACTGAAGAGGTGGATATTCAGAGAATTTTTGTAGACTATTTAACGGGATTATTTACGACATAGGATAATCTAGAGGTGGAGGAGATTATTGGAACTATGGATCAGAAGATTACGAATAATATGCTAATATCGTTATCACAGCCTTTTTCGAAAAAATAGGTCACAAAAGCTTTATTTCAAATGCATCCCAGCAAAGTCCCTGGTCCTTATGGTATGTTTGCTATGTTCTTTCATAAATTCTGGGATGTGGTTGGGCGGGATGTCATTTCTTTTGCTCTCGATGTGCTTAATCATGGTGTTTCTCCTTCTACTATTAACCATACCCATATTATCTTGATCCCTAAAGTTAAAAATCTTGACACCCTTCTGATTTTCGCCCCATTAGTCTTGGTACTGTTACTTTTAAAGTTATTACAAAAACTATTGCTTAGGGATATCAAAAGTGGCTCGGCCCGCCCTGGCCCGTGACATTTGGGGCGGACCTGACCTGGCCCGTATTGAGAATGGAGCGGGTCCGGGTAACAGTGATGCCCCAGTTTAACCCGTTCGGACCCGTTTGCTCTATTTAATATTTATTTTATATAATATATTATGTGTATAGTATGTATATTTTTTATTTATATTTTTGTATTATATGCATTATTTATAAGATGTATTTGTTTAATTAATTAACTAAAGTAGAAAATACATGATATTACTATTTATATAATTACTATTTAATTGAAATAATATAAATTACACATTATTTATAATAATTAAAAATAATTAAAATAAAATAAATAAATAAAATGGGCCAAAAATGGGGAGGACCCGCCCCGCCCCGTACGGGGCACGGGGAGACCCGGACCCGCGATAAAATAATGGGTCTGGGTCCGGGTGCTCAACTACTCTGCCTGCCCCGGCCCATTGATATCCTTACTATTGCTAATCGTTTGAAACTGTTCTTGCCTGATATTATTGATCCTTCTCAATCAGCTTTTGTTCCAGGTCGTTTAATTACTAATAATGCTTTGCTTTCTTTTGAGATATTCCATTATATGAAGCATATTAAGGTTGTTTCTTGTGGTTCTTATGCCTTTAAAATTGATATGAGTAAAGCCTATGATAGAGTTGAATGGTCTTTTTTGGAGCATGTATTACTCAAAATTGGTCTGGGGAATTGATTGGTGGATACTATTATGAGATGTGTCAAATCTGTTTCTTTTGTTGTTCTTGTTAATGGTAAACCCTCTTCCATCTTCCCTTCAAGAGGTCTCCGTCAGGGGGATCCTTTGTCTCCTTATCTTTTTTTGATTTGTACAAAGGCTCTCTCGGGTCTTATAAAAAATGTTGAGAGTGGAGCTCTACATGGTGTTAAAATATGCAAGCAGGCGCCACTGGCTTCTAAACTCTTCTTTGCGGATGATTCAATTATATTTGGCCAGGTAACAGAGACTGAATTGAGATGTTAAAAATATATTGCATCTGTATGAGAAGGCGTCTGGTCAGGCCATTAATCTTATGAAGTATGATATCATGTTCAGTGTTGGAATTTCCATAGAGAATAGGGTTCGATTGGCTGGTGTCCTAGGTGTTAAGTGTGTTCATCAACATGCTATATATCTGGAAATTCCAACATTTGTTGGTAGGTCTCATTGTGCTGTATTCAGATCACTTGTGGATCAAGTGGAGAAAAAGCTAAAGGATTGGAAAAGCAAAACTCTTTCATTGGCTAGGAAACTAATATTGATTAAATCAGTTGTACATGTTATTCCAACTTATCTCATGAGTTGTTTTGCAATTCCCGATGGTGTTATTGATAATATCCAGTGAGCCATATGTAGATTTTGATGAGGACAAAAGGATGGGAATAGACAAACTTATTGGATTGATGGGAAGAGTTGTGTAGACCGACATAGGAATGGGGAATTAGCCTGAGAGATCTTGGAGCCATTAATAAAGCTCTTTTGGCTAAATAGGGATGCAGAATAATTCAAAATAATAACTCTCTTCTGGCACGAACTTTGAAAGCTAGATATATTCCTAATGGTATATTTCGAACAGCACTTTAAAGCTACAGCTCTAGTTCACTTGGCAAGGCATTTTAAAAGGAAGGGAAGTATTGGAGCTTGGATTAACATGGGCTATTGACAATGGTCGATTGATCAATGTATGAATGAGCCTTGGTTATGGGGTGGTGAAAATTCTTCTGTTTCTTCAGAGAGGGGTCAACTTTCATCACAATTGTTGATGAGAGATTTAATTTCGGATGATCTGACGATGCGAAATGATAATTTAGTCCACCAACATTTCAACAACGAAGATGCTTCTAAAATTCTGGCTATTCCAATTTCTCATTCACGGGTGGATAAATTGGTTTGGAAACATGAGAAAACAGAGCCCTATTCAACAAAATTTAGGTATATTGAATGGATGAAAGTGATGAGGCATTATTATGGAGCAGTCACTGAGCTTAAATGGGAATGGGTGTGGGGACTTGATATAATTCCGAAAGTCTCAAAGTATTCATGTGGAGGTTGCTCAAAGGAATTGTTCCAACTAATGTTAATCTTATAACTCGATTTGTTAATATGGAACCAGAATGTAGGAGGTGTGGTGATATAATTGAATCAATGGAGCATGTCTTTAAGGAGTGTCCGTTTGCAGTAGACTGTTGGAAGATGACGGATTTCATCCATCTAGATCCAAGTAATGATGACAATGTGGATGATTGGATGATGCAAGTAGCTGTATCTTTGTCCAAGGAGAATATTTTTTTATTTGTCACTATACTCTTGGCCGTTTGCTAGAAATGAGTTGGGTATTCCATAATAGACATATTTCTACATAGAGGGTTTTTGATATGACTATCAATCATTCCTGATTACAATTCTATTAATGCTAAACCTTTAAGCCTCGGACAAAGACAAAGAAATTCATCATGGTCTCCACCTGGGCCTGGAATGTTGAAACTGAATATAGATGCAGCGTGTAGGAAGTTGGGATTGGACTTGGTGGTGTGCTTAGTAACAATGATGGCTCTGTGAAATGGTGTTTTGCAGAATTAATTGAACCAACATTATCTATGGAGCTTGCGGAAGCTTTGGCGGTCTGTACGGGTCTTCACAAAGCTATTGGGGAGGGTATTGACAAAATTATCATTGAAGCTGACTCCCAGATTTTCTTTTTTTGCTTTCCAGTATCCCAAATTTGATCTCTCCTACTTTTTTGTTGTGATTAAGGAGATATGTGATAGTTGTAGGGGTCTTGTTGTTTCTTTCAATTGGGTGAGACGATCTGGGAATCCTGTTGCCCATTCTCTTGTTCACTTTACTTTCTCTTGTTCTTCTTCTTTTTTCTCGCATTCCGTTCCGGATATAATTATTCCTATTGTTGAAATTGATATTTTGTCTATTTAATATAAGTTATATTCTGTCTAAAAAAACAATGATTTATTTATGATAAATTCATCAAAAAATTTTTAAAACACTTTCATACAATCAATAAATGATGTATTTATCCTTAGTTTATGATGTATTTTATTTTATTTTACTTTTTATTATTATGATTTAAAATGTACTTTTAAAATTTAATATTAATTTTTAAAATATAACTATAATTTCATTATTGTGGTTCATAGTGTATTTTATTCTTATAACTCATGTCTTATTTGTTGGGATAAACAGATTGTCATTCATTCTTAAGGAACAAATAAAGAAGAGCATGAAAAGTACAACACAAGAATTTACGTAGAAAACTCCAAAATTGGAGAAAAATCACGGATCGAGAAAATACCACTATGTTAAATTTTTTTACAATCACACACAATTTCTCTCTCTCGACTCCAATCCCTACACTCTTACAAATCTTGACTAAGTCACACTTTTCTCCCAATTCTCACAACCGAGAATACAAGAAAGGGATTTAAATAGAATCAAACACAAAGATTAAAGTGTATTTGATTGGTGTTAACATCAAAATCAGGGACATCCTTAAATATCATAAGAATTCCTCCCCTTTTGATCTCTCATCCAATATGGGATAAAAACAACATCTTTTATATTTGACAAAAGACCAACAATCTCCACCTTGGCAAAATAAAAGAAGATTCATTGTCTTTATCGACAATCCATTTTCAACCCCGAGAATTGACATGCACGTTTTAGCCGAAACTGCCGGTTCCAATCGGAAAATCGCTTGTTTTAACCGGAACCGGAACTGACGATTTATGAACCTGCCAATTGGAACCAAAACCGTGAAATATACAGTTTGGTTCCAGTTCCAGATTTCAAAAAATCGAAACCGCCGATTAAAACTGCCGGTTCCCCCAAACCGCCGGTTCCGGAAAAAAACTGCCGGTTTTTTTTGTTTTTAATTATTTTTTTTATTTTGAAATTAACGGGCGAGATTAAATGGCCGTTTGAAATGAACGGGCGGATCAAAAGTAGCCATTGGAGCTGAACCGGCAGTTTTTTTTGCCGAACCGGCAGTTTCGGTTCACGACCGAATCGGCGGTTTGGGCTCCAAAATTCAAATTTCTTAATTTGAAATGGAATCGCCTGATTTGCTGCCAGTTGGAGATGAACGGCTTAGATCATCACCGATCCCACCCCCGCTCCGGTTTGGAACCGCAGAACCGGCGGTTCCGGTCTGAAACGGCGGTTTACCGTCTCTATTTTTTTTAATTTTTCAATGGCTTGGATTAATGTAATTTGAAATGGATGGTTGAGATCATTTTGCATCCTCTATAAATACCCCTTGTTGGGGTTCATTTGAGCACACAAGTCACAACTCACAACAATACAACATCTCTTCTCTACTTCTTCTTCTTCTACAATTCTACATCATTCTTGAATCTCCAATTTCTAATATTTCTTCTATACTACTCTCTCTCTCTCTCTCTCTCTCAATTTGTGCTCTAATTTTTTTTCAAGTTCAAGTTTCATTACTTCATAAGTTCAAATCATTCTCTTAATTCCAAGTTCCAATTCCAAATTTCCAACTTCCAAGTTTCTTAGATTATTGTTAGTTTCAAAATTTTTATTCTCACTTCTTATTTCATACTTGCTAGTTACTTGTTAGTTACTACTTTACTTCTTCTATTACTACACTACCAAAAAAATCCAAAAAATGCCAAGGAGAGGTTCTTCTTCTTCCGGTGCCGGTTCTTCCTCACAATCTTTTAGAGGAAAAATATTGCCAATGTAGACAATTGTCCACCACCGGCTCCATCACCAAATCAACAATTTCCAACACCACCACTATATCCTAATTTTCCTCCGGATATTTCTACCCACCCTTATTTCTATGATTTAAATTATAGAAACATACTTGGAGATGATATCGAGTCCGACGAAGATGATGTTCAAATTCAAAGACAACAAAATGAGGAAGGTAGCCAACCAAGTTCATGTGGAGAAGGTGCAAGTGGAGCCGGAGTCGAAGTAGGAGGGGGAGATGGATCATCACCCGCACCAGGAGCATCACCCGGAGCAACAAGTCAAAGTTCTCAACAAACTCTACGTTCAGATATATTCACCATTCACTTCGAGAAACAAGCTCTTGAAAATTCATCAAATTATAAAGTAAGTTGCAACTATTGTGGCACCAATTATAAATTCAAATATGGTGGAGGATATGGAACTTTCATCAAGCATTTGCAAAAGAAGCATCCGGATAAGATTGACATAGCAACAAATCAAATGCAATTAGGAAGAGGATTCACGGGGTCTTCGTCGGGAGGAGAAGGAGGTTCTGCGGGAGGTAATGCTCTTTTTAAATTTAATGAGCCAAATTATTTGAGATATTATCTTAAACTTATGTGAACCAAACATTTGCCTTTCAACTTTGCGGAAAATAGTTTTTTTCAAAATTGGGTCAATCTCACTTTAAATCCTCAAGCTCCACCATTGCATTGTAATAAATGTACAAATGGTCTTATAAAAGTTGTTTTGGAGTATAAATTGGTTTTAAAGCAAATTTTAATAAATTTACCTCATAAAGTTTCTATATGTTCGGATATTTGGAGTAATGCTTGGCAACGTGCGGATTATATGAGTATTGCTTGTCATTGGATTGATAGTTCATGGACTATGCAAAAACGATTAATTGCTTATAGAGCTTTTGATGTTCCACATACCGCCGTAAATATTGCTCACAAAATTAATACTATTTTGCAAGAGTATAATTTGACCACAAAATTTTTACAATTTCATTTGATAATGCTAGTGCTAATACGGCTAGTTTAGAAACTCTTATTAACATTTGTAAACCATCAATTGGTGGTAGGTTTTTTCATGTTAGATGTATTTGCCATATATTGAATTTATGTGTTCAAGATGATTTAGAATCGTTGAAAGAACATACTAGTCCTATTAAAGATGCTATTTGGTATATAATGAGAAATCCCTCTGTGACAAAAAGATGGAAAGGATATTGTCAATCTATTAATATTCATCCTAAAAAATTTCCTTTGGATATTTCTATTCGTTGGAATTCAACTTATAAAATGTTGCAAGCATCTTTTCAATATAGAGAGCATATATGCAATTTTTATGCACTTGAACCCACCGGTCATACTTTATTTATTAATTAATGGGATACATGCACAACTTTATGTGAAGTTTTGCAAATTTTTAATGAAGCTACAGAAGAATTATCCGGTGTTTATTATCCTACTACTAATATTGTTGTTGATAATTGTGTTAAAATTGCCATTACTTTTAGTGCTAATGAAACAAATCCAATTTTACATGATGCTATTCTTTCAATGAAATCAAAATGGTTAAAGTATTTTTTTAATATTCCGGACTTGTGTTTACTTGCTAAATTGTTAGATCCACGTATTAGAATGGATGGTTTGGAAGAATTGTTAACACTTTATTATGATTATTTGTATGCTAATTGTGATTTAGACACTAGACGACAACCTCCTAATCCTAAAGACATAGTATGTAATACTTATCAACTCTTAAGAGAACTTTTTAGTGAATACAAACAACAACATAGTTCTTCTAATGATGATCAATCTAGTGGTGATGATAGTAGTGGAAGTGGTGATAGTTCTAGAAAGTATCAAATTTTTGAGAAATTTTATAACTTTTATGATGCTAGATCTCAAAAACGTGCAAGGGCTAAATCTAATCCTTTTCAAGAACTTGATTCTTATTTTACTAACACATTTGAGTTTGAAGGGAACTTTGATATTTTGTGGTGTTGGTCAAGGAGAGTTCAATCATTTCCTATTTTATCATTAATTGTAAAAGAGGTCTTTGCGGCTCCCGCCTCTACCGTCGCCATCGAACAAGCATTTAGCCTTGGTGGACTTGTTTTGGATCCTCAACGATCCAATTTAGGTGTTAAAATTTTAAAAATCGATGTTTGTTTGATGATTGGTCAAAAGCGGAAGATCGAAGTCAACACAAAAATGATGATTACGTGACGGATAAAGACATCAATACGAAAGGAGAGTGAGATTGACATCACCACCCGAGTCCCGACCACCGTCCGACAAGGTAAGTAGAGGTAAGTTACGAGAACTACGTGGGCTTTGATTCCTTTCGGGGATACGTAGGCAATTTAAATTTATGTTTCAAGTTGATATTCAAAATTCAAATTGAAACTTCAAATTTAAACTCAAGTCCTTTTTTTCTTTTTTTCCCCTTTTATTTTGTGGATTGTAATTTGAATAATGAAATTTTTTAGTGTTGTTATAAATTGAAATTGTAAAATTTTATTGTACATTTGTAAATTGTAAATTTGTAATGATAATGGACAATTTATTGTTAATATGTTATCATCTTATTCTAAAATTTAGATTATCAATAATCAATATTTTTTAATAAATTATTATGTTTTATAGAATATTATAATTTATCTACTTCCAAGTTCAAATGTCAAAATTCAAATGATATTGTTTTTAAAAATATAAAAATTTACAAATGCAAATTCAATTTCAAACTTTGATTTAAAACTTAAAAATCAAATTATTAAAAAATTAAAACTTCAAAAACAAAAAAAAATTCGATTTCACAGAAAAACCGAACCGAAACCGTAGGATAGCAGGTTCGGTTTCAGTTCCACACTTCCGGGAATAGGAACCGGCGATTCGGAACCGGAACCGGCAGTTCCGAACCGTCGTGCATGTCTACCGAGAATCTCTTAGAATCAATCATTCTAAGAATCATTGTCTTCACTGACAATCTATTCTCAATCCTGAGAATTTCTTAGAATCAACCATTCTAAGAATCATTATCTTCACCGACAATACATTCTCAATCTCGAGAATCCTACTCCACCATATGAGTAGACCACTTAAAACCAACCATTCTAAGAATTTCTTGCGGCATATATCTAAACCACCTGCTGATATTTATGGTGCTACTTCCAACTTTTGGCTCCCCCGGAAGTCCATCAGCCATCGATATACATCCACCACACACCCTACATCACCAGCCAAGTCAATGTCCATGTTTGTGGACCAGCTAATATTATTACATCCTTTTCCATGACAACTGAATATGTCATAAGGATCCCTAATAATATTAACTCAACATTTGGAGCTGTTGCCGCACCAACTCATCCTTGACCAACAACATCACCATTACTCCACCTTAAGCAATTACCGTGCCATTGCTCCACCCTTGAGCAATTACTGCACCATTGCTACACATTGAGAAAAAAACGTCACTGTACCGACATCACGCCGCTGCCTTTTTAACGCCAAGCTACACCAGGTTTGTCCGAACTCTTTTCCTACTGAAAGTGTCGTCACTTGAAGCTGATTCTAACCTTCCAGAATTTATGATAATTTTCCCACTTGTCGGTCCGCTAGCCTTTACCGATCTAGCACCACCGAGACCAAGCCACCACATCGCCATCTTTCCCTGTTGAATCGTCGTTTCCCCACGCCACCATTCATTACCAGAAAACTTGTTCCTTTCAAACCTCCTTGAGCCGACACCATGGAAAACCCCATATCATTTTTAAGCCAACTCCACCATCGGGAGTCCCAGCAATTCACATTGCTGTAGGTCCAAGAACTCCGCCAAAAGTTGCTGACCTACAAATCCTACCCCTTGCCAAGCCACTGTCGCCACTGTCCGGCACATCTCACCACAAGAAAAAGATGCCACAGCATCCGACTGATCTCTTCTGGCCCCCTTGTGCCACTAGCTTTTCCTACTTCTTTCATGTCACCCTTAGCTTAATGAATACCCCTCATAAAGTCTTTTCTGATGTGGAAGGTCAGATTATGCTGCAACCATAGAGCATACTAAAATCTTTATAAGCGCCTGGACCGGGTTACCGGGCTCTGATACCACTTGTTGAGATAAACAGATCTCCATTCATTCCTAAGGGACAAATAAAGAAGAACATGAAAAGCACAACATAAGAATTTACGTGGAAAACTTCAAAATCGGAGAAAAACCACAGACAGAGAAAATACCACTATATGAAAATATTTTACAATCACACATAATTTCTCTCTATCGACCCCAATCCCTACACTCTTACAAATCTTTGACTAATTCACACATTTCTCCTCATTCTCACAACCGAGAATACAAGAAAGAAATTTAAATAGAATTAAACACAAATATTAAAGTGTACTTGATTGGTGCACTTAACATCAAAATCAGGGACCTCCTTAAATAGCATAAGAATTCCTCCCTTTTGATCTCCCATCCGATGTGGGACAAAAAACAGTCTCTTTTATTTTTGACAAAAGACCAATATTATTTTATTTTTAGAATTTAGTGTTAATTTTTAGATTATAATCACAATTTTATTTTTATGGTTTATGACATATTTTATTATTATGTTGATGATTCACTCATGAATTTAATGTTACTTTTAAAATATAATTACCAACACTAAAAAAAAATTGGGTTTGAGATTTTTAATATACATTAACTAGTTGTATGAAACCTGTGCGTTTACACAAGATAAATAAGTTATTATTTTTTTTATAATTATATTATTAATTTAATCAATCTATACATATATAAAAGCAAACCCAAACTTCTACTTTTGTTTTCAATTTTTTTTTCAATTTTACTCTATTTAGAAAAAATTCAATTTTAATCTTGACCGTTCAATTAATATTTTTTATTTCAATAATAAAATCTAATCTAATTATACTAATAATAATTTATTTTGTTATTTGAATTTTATTTTATTATTTAACAATATAAATTTGGTAAATATAAGAGATATTTTTGGCATATTTAACTAATTTTTAATCAATATATTCTTAATTTAAATTAATATATCAATCAATATTCATATATTATAATTTAATCTAATATACATAGGACATATGATTTTCCTTTGATTTCAATCGATCATAAAATTTAATTATACTAATAATGAATTTTTTTATTATTTAAATTTTACTTTTTTATTGATTTAATTTAACATGATTAATTTTTAATCAATATATGCTTAATTTCTATTTTTGTTTTCAATTTTTTTCAATTTTACTCTATTTATAAATAATTCAATTTTAATCTTGACCGTCCAATTAATGTTTTTGATTTCAATAATAAAATATAATCTAATTATACTAATAATAATTGATTTTGTTATTAATTTTTTTTATTTAACAATATAAATTTTTTAAATATAAGAGATATTTTTGGCATATTTAACTAATTTTTAATCAATATATACTTAATTTAAATTAATATATCAATCAATATTCATATATTATAATTTAATTTAATATACATAGGGCATATGATTTTCCTTTGATTTCAATCAATCATAAAATTTAATTATACTAATAATGGATTTTTTTATTATTTAAATTTTATTTTTTTATTGATTTAATTTAACAATATAAATTTGATTAATTTTTAATCAATATATGCTTAATTTCAATTAATATAGTATCAATTTCATTTTTATTAGAATCGTCTTATAAATATTTGCTTAAAATCATGGTTGTTCATTCATCAAAATCATTATATATAAATCTTTTCAAAATCAAATTCTTACTTTCCCCTTTTTCTCCCTCTCTCTCTAATACTTTTTTGGAGTTTTTTCAATATAGGGCCTGAAATATACGTTAATTATCGATTTAAGGCTTGAATTAATTTTTTATCTATTCGGAACCTAATTAATGTATAATTATCAATTCAAGGCTCAAAACCCTAACACTGTTAAATGTTCTTTTAACAGAAGCTGATGTGGCAAAAAGTTCATTTTAAATAATTATTAAATAAATTTAAGTAATTAATCAATAAGAAAAGATGAATACATTCTTGAATTAGTGCGGCGCTGCTACGCCTCCTTCCCCGTCGCAACGTCCAGGCTACTGCAACCACGGTGGCAGTGATGAAAAAAATCGATGTGCTCTTGTTGCCATTATCGAGCGCTGATACACTGTCGTCTTCGTCGTCCTTGCATCTCTTTTTCCTTCGATGACATCTCTATTTTAGAAATTGAAAACCATGGCTTCCTGATTTCGTTCGATTTTCCTCGGTTGCAGTTCCGGCGATGGCTGCCAAGGTCGGTGGTTGACAGCCCCTTAGTGATCCTAATGCGAAGGAGGTAGTGATGGTTGCGAAATTCGCCGTCAAGGGAGAGTCACAAGTGGTTGCCTGTAAGAGTTATAGGTTGGTGATCTCCGTTTTGGACGGCGGCATCGTCAATCCAAAAAAGTTACAAGGTTAAAGTGTAATTAAGAGATAATTCCTGCTGCACAATTCCTTTGAAATAATTAAGAGATAATTTAATAAATTTAGGTGATGATTGCAGAGGTTTATATTTTGGAATTATTCTTTCTTCTTGATCGGCCAAAGTAGTGTTCATCGGGTTCCTTTTCTTTCTATTACAAAGATTAATGGATTTTTGTCCATTACAAAGATTAATGGATTTCTGTGTGTGCATGCCAAAATCAAATTTCGTTTCATAAAAAACCCATTTGCAGGAATTTGAAAAATAATTCCTTGCTTGGAAAGTTTGAACGCCCGTTAAAACAATAGACGGTATTAAGACTTTAAGCCTTTAATTGATAGTTACATATAAATCAGGCCCCGAATTGATAAAAAATATAATTCGAGCCTTAAATTGATAGTTAACATATATTTCAGGCCCTAAATTGAAAAAATTCATACTTTTTTCTTCTCTTTTACAGATTCTACTTTCACATTATTTATAATCAACTATAATTTATTTTGCATTTTATATTTTTATTTGATTTTATTTGCAGGTTCAATAATTTTGCTAAAGGTATCATTATACTTTTTAATTTTTTGTTATTTTTTTTTCTCTTTGATTTTAGTGTTTTTTTATTAATTCTATAAACCCTATTTTTATAATTTAATTTATTTTATCTTCTTTTATACGTACTTTTAGTTGATATTATTTTTAGGTTTAATCATTCTCATATTTGATCTTAATCTTTTTATTTTTTTCTCTAATACTTCTTCTTTTTCTTATAGATTCTACTTTCATATTATTTATAATTAGATATTACTCATCCGTGCTTTGCACGAAAAGAATTAAAGTTTATTACAATTATATACTTTTAAGTTGGGTTTGAATTGAGTCATTTCAAATCTAATTGATTTGAGTGGATTTTAAATTCCTTGAAAGGATTTTAAATTCATAATTCAAAAATTATTTTTTAAAATAGAATTTTATATATGATAAATAAAAATAATAAAATTTTATCATACTAAATATTAAAATCTAAAATTTTATTAAAAATAATTTTTCGTGGAAACTCTACCACCCAACCTACCCCTACCCACCCCCCACACTCAAAAGAATTTTTTTAAAATAAAATTTTAGATTTTAATATTTAAATAATAAAAGAATTACCACTCAGCTCTGACCCTTACCCACCCCCAAAACCCCCGCCACCCCATTCCACCCACGCTCATAATAAAAGAAGAATGATAACTCAAATAGAATGATTGAACCTGCAAATAAGACCAAATAAAAGTATAAAAGACCAAATAAATTAAAGTATATAAATAAGGTTTATAGAATTAAAAAGAAAATAAAAATCGTAGAGAAATGAAAATAAGATAACAAAAACTGAAAAAGAAGAATGATACTTCAAATGAGATGATTGAACCTGCACATATAAGATCAAATATGAGAATGATTGAACATAAAAATAAGATCAAATATAAGTGTAAAAGATAAAATAAAGATAACAAAAAAAAAGAAGAATGATACCTCAAAATGATTGAACATGCACATTAGATCAAATCAAAGTAAAATATACATAAGATCAAATATGAGAATGATTGAATATAAAAATAAAATCAAATAAAAGTATAAAAGATTAAATAAAGATAACAAAAAATAAAAAAAGAATAATGATACTTCAAAATGACTGAACCTGCATAATAGATCAAATCAAAGTAAAATATAAAAGATAAAACAAATTAAAGTAGATTAGAAATAGTATGAAAGTGAAATAGAGAAAAAAAATAAGAAGAAAAAAAAGTAAGAATTTGATTAGGTAATGAAAAGATTTATATAGAATTATTTGAAAGAATAAACGATCGTGATTGAAAGCAATCAACGATGTAGGAAAAATGTGAAAAATTACCAAAGATAGCGCTGAAAGATTTGATATTAAGAAAATTAGTATATTAATTGACAATTAGTAGAATATATGCCAATAATATTTTTTATATTTATCAAATTTATATTATTGATTAAAAAATAAATAAATAATTTATTATTAGCATAAATAGAATCTATGATTGAGATCAAAAGTAATAAACGGTCAAGATTAAAATTGAAGATAAAAATAGAAATTAAGATTATATATCAAATCTTTCAACGCTATCTTTGGTAATTTTCTACATTTTTTTCCTACGTCGTTGATTGCTTTCAATCACAATCGTTTATTATTTCAAATCATTCTATATAAATCTTTTAATTACCTAAACAAATTCTTACTTTTTTTCTTCTTTTTCTTCTCTATTTCACTTTCATACTATTTCTAATCTACTTTAATCTGTTTTATCTTTTATATTTTACTTTGATTTGATCTAATATGCAGGTTCAATTATTTTGAGGTATCATTCTTTTTTTTGTTATCTTTATTTTATCTTTTATACTTTTATTTGATCTTATTTTTATGTTAAATTATTCTCATATTTGATATTATATATATATATATATATATATATATATATATATATATATATATTACTTTGATTTGATCTAATGTGCATGTTCAATCATTTTGAGGTATCGTTCTTCTTTTTTATTTATTTTTTCTTATCTTTATTTTATCTTTTATACTTTTATTTTTATCTTATTTTTATGTTCAATCATTCTCATATTTTATCTTATGTGCATGTTCAATCATTCTCTTTTGAAGTATCATTCTTCTTTTTTTAATTTTTGTTATTTTATTTTCGTTTCTCTACGATTTTTTATTTTCTTTTTAATTCTATAAACCTTATTTATATACTTTAATTTATTTGATATTATATATTTTTATTTGATCTTATTTTCAGATTCATTTATTTCATTGAGGTATCATTCTTCTTTTATTATGGGCGTGAGCGGAATAGGGTGGCAGGGGGTTTTGGGGGTGGGTAAGGGATAATACCGTGCGGTAATACTTTTATTATTTAAATATTAAAATCTAAAATTTTATTAAAAAAATTCTTTTTGGGGTGGGTAAGGGTAGGTTGGTGGTAGAGTTTCCTCCACAAAAAAATTGTTTTTAATAAAAATTTAGATTTTAATATTTAATATAATAAAATTTTATTATTTTTATTTATCATATATAAAATTCTATTTTAAAAATAATTTTTGAATTATGAATTCGAAAAACTTTTAAAAAAACATAATTTATTTAAATAGTGGAATTCTAATGAATTAATTTAAAATTTAAGAAATTTAAAATCCACTCATTTTTAAATCTATTGAATTTAAAATAACTCAATTTCAAACACAACCTAAAAGTATATAATTGTAATATACTTTAAATAATATATTTTCAACGCTTACTGTAATTTGAGAGTAGTTATTCAATATTACAGAAAATAGATATAATGTGAATGTATAATACTTTCTTGTAGCTAAATAATGTAATATTAGGATTTAAGTTAATTACGACATTATTTGTATATATGAAGTAAATTTACAATTCTTTAATATGGTGACCAAGTAATTTGATTTTCATGTAGAGCAATAATATAAAATTAAAATACTAATAAATTTATTGAAATTGATTTTTTATATTAAAAAATATTAATTATAGATAAATGATATTTTTTTAATCACACTAATTTGCAATATGAAATTCATAAC
This sequence comes from Pogostemon cablin, assembly GCA_023678885.1. Classification (NCBI taxonomy): domain Eukaryota; kingdom Viridiplantae; phylum Streptophyta; class Magnoliopsida; order Lamiales; family Lamiaceae; genus Pogostemon; species Pogostemon cablin. The sequence goes on from CM043004.1 coordinate 17,196,955, forward strand.
ATATAATTGAATTTAATGAATAATCTTGAAAAATTATATAATTAAAAGAATTGTGTCCATCACAAAGTATATCTAAAAGTAGTACTAGTACTGAATAAACCATACAAAAATTCAGTAATAATGATGTATTCAAATTATTATCAAAAAATGAAAAAATATTTATTTTAAATAATGTCTAATATAAATTCAATAAATAACTATAGGAACTCAAAAATACACAATCATCCCATATGGTTCTCTCTAATGCTGATTGTAATTGTTTGAACAACTCCACTTATTAGTCCAATCCTAATATCCTGTACTAATTAATTTTTCTTTCTAGTTTTACCAATTTCAAACTATATGTAATATAAGTATAAATGAGATTAAAACATATATGATTGATGTATCTAGTGTAAAAGATGGAGTATATATAGAAGATGAATATATAATGGCTAATTAAATAAGTAAAAAAATATTAGATTTAAGTAAAAATTGTAAAATCCTCAATGAGTTACATTAGGATTTTTTTAAAGGAGCTATTATGGTATATTAATTTCTAACTAAACATAAATCCTCAATTGAATAGTAGTTGATATAACACTTACATTGGATGGTGATAGTGTATTAACCAATTGGGATTATTTTACACAAAATTAGAGAGGAACATACAACACATAAAATAATAAAAAGCAAGATACATATATGAGACGGATAAAGTATACTTATTATATACTACCAGAATCCTGAGATCGAGCTCCAAGTGTAAGGAGCTTAAGGTTGAACATGTAGGAGGAGGTTCTGATGGAAGCATCAATCATGTTCATGCACATGGAGACTTTTATGGAAGCAACAAGGTGGAACTTGCTGATTCAGATAATTCCATGGCACTAGTAGCAGATAAGGATGCTGGTAAGATGAAAGAGATGCTGGAAAGTTTGAATGCAGCTCCTTCGGAACTCAGGCCAGAGCTGCCCCGCCGGAAATTGGATTTCATCGAGCTCCGTAAAGGGGGTAGGTGGCGAAAACCTAGTCCAAAAGCTCCAAGCCATGCAGCTGACGGACAATTGAAGGAAGGATAGACCATATCCCTACTTGTACTAACTTACCTCCTCCCAAGACACCTCAGCCGCTACCAACCGCCAAAGATATAGAGCTCTTCACTGGGCGTCACCCTGGATACAGAGCTCTTTTGGAGCTTCCTAATCAATGGAATGTGGAGTTTACCCCTCACCACCATGAATCAGGGTGGATAGTTTTCAAGATGCAGAATGAAGCGGATGTTAATCGTGTTCTTCAAGGAGGCAAGTCGAACAAAATATCCAAAATCTTACAGAGAGTTTGCTCGACCAGCGTTCGACTTGGAGGCTTTACTCGACCAGGAGCAGCTTGGTCGAACGGAATTTCGCTATTTCTATTTTTGGCAATTCCAGGTTTCTTTTACCAAATTTGACGCATGTCTAAATTAAGAGCTCTTATATTCTTACCAAATTTGACATGTGCCTAAATTAAGAATCCTTACAAGGCCCGTAAGGAGGTTACACAAGTATAAAAAAGGGAGCCTTCGCAACACAACAATAACCACTTCATCATCCATTCACTACCGAAACCCCACCACCATCCGAAGGAGCTGTGGAGAGAGGTTCGTCTGTTGAACCAAGTGAGAATCAAGTGAAGATTCAAGACGGAGAGAGACGCGACGGCGCCCGCATCTAGGGTTAACTTCGCTACTTAATTTATCTTGTAATTTTCAAGACTATGGGTAAGATCCTACCAACCACCATGATTGCTCGTAGATCAATCATGGGCTAGAGCCGCTTCGGTAGTTCTAGGGTTATGAAAGTTTTATGAGTTAATTGAATTTTCATGTATAAACTCCGTAAAACACTACTTGTGGTTTATTTTATATAAGATTGTGCTTTTTAAATTCATACTCATAGTCGTTTTATGCATCATTAACTGTTATGTAGAGTCTGAATACATATCTCGGTTATTGATTGAGTGCGTTCACTATTGAGCAAGATTACATGTTATAATTCTAAGTGAAGGGATTCCGAAGTTTTATTAGAACTATCTTATATAAATACTTGTTAATTGAATGATATTCGGGTTAATAAGTAGGACAAAGAGTATAACTTCATAGTACCTAAAAAGGGAGATCATATTAGGTTAGAGTACTAAGTGCACGGGAAATAATTGATACTGATAGTACCTAGAAAGGGGGGTGAATTATATCTCTTGCTCCAAGGATATTCACACGTGTCATACGCATGTTTACTTGTGTCTATAGAGTGAACTTGCATGGTTTAGTGATGCGTTCATAAGCCACAAGGCAGAGTCGGACATCAACACTTGGAAAGAAAATTAATACGTAAAAATGGATGACCAGAAGAACTACCTAATTTCTCACTTGATCACAGTCGTATTATCTCTATTGCTTGTTTACTTTATTTGCTATTTTAAATATTTGCTATTTAGTTACTAAATCACCACAATAATTTGTCAACGTAGTCTTAATAATCTAGAATATAATTGAATTAATAATAATCCGTCTTTCGGGTTCGATAATCACTTGGTTACCCATCGAAACTACAATTGATATCCTTACACTTGAGGATTAATTTTGTGTGTTGAGAAAATGCCCATCAAGTTCTTGGCGCCATTACCGGGGACGGCATAAATTATTAGTTTATTATTTCTAGTTTAATTAGGACTGTTTTATTCTTGTTTTCTTTTCTTTCTAACTTTGAATTTTTCTCAAGTGTATGCACACTAGATTGAAGGGAACTAATCTAGAACCTTTTGATCCGGAAATAGAGGCATCCACGAGAAAAAGGAACGCTAATAAGAAGACGAACAAGGATAAGAACAAGGAGCCAACCGATACTATTGATCAAGTAGTTGACGTTGGAGAGCAGAACTCGCAAGCGATTCAAGCTACAACTGAAGCTAATTTGGAAGTAGAAGTAGTCAACATGACAGTGAATCCGGATACACTTGCCATCCATAAAGTCTGTAAGAACAACGAAGGAGGCAATATGGGGCTATTAGGAGCAAGAGGGGCCAGAGCCGATTTTGATCTACACCCTGCTTTTATCACCATGATTGAAATGAGTCCTTTCTCTAGGGGAACCTTTGAAGATCCTCAACAACATCTAAATAAGTTTCTTGGGTATGCAAGTACACAATAAGATGCAGGAGCTCATGAGGATGCGAGGAAGATCATCTTGTTTAAGTTCTCGCTGAATGAAAAAGCGAGAGATTGGTACGATAATCTTAATGCTACTGAATGTGATACATGGGTGAAGTTGAAAGTGAAATTCTTGGAGCGATACATGCCAATTTCGAAGATGAAGTAAGAAATCAATCAATTTGCTATCCATGGTAATGAAAAGTTTCATGAAACTTGGGACAGATTCAAGGACATGCTTCGAAAGTGTCCACAGCATGGGCTATCTAAAGCTCAATACATCAGTATTTTCTACAATGGGTTGGATTGCGATTCTCGTGTGTTACTTGATGCTTCATCCAATGGAGCATTGCTGAAAAAGTCACCCATAGAGGCTGAGAAGCTCTTTGAGGATATTTCGATGAATTCAAGAGATTGGCCGACTGATAGAGTGAGAGTCACTTATGTTCTTGGTAAAGTAGCACAGGTTGAGCATACTATAGTGAAGTCGGGAAGAGACGATGAGATCGTCTCTAGTTTAACTAATATTAGCAAGCTACTAGAGTCTAAGAAAAAGCAGATTACAGACTTATCACAGAGAGTACCAATGATGCAGCAGGATAGTGGCTATGAAGGAGCTAGCCAAGAGGAGATCGAATAGGCGAATTATGCCATGGGTCAAAGTATTCAAGGAATGAGGTTCCAAAACCAAGGAAATTGGAATTATCAAGGGAATTACAAAAATCGTGGTTCCCCAGGTAGTTATCAATGGCCAAGGAGGCCAGAGTTATCGTGGAGTAATCCCAACAATGTATTACAACCTCCTATCGGTGTTAATCCCGGTGCTAAAGTGGAAGAAGAGAAACCAAGTTTCGAGGATACGGTGAACAGGTATATGGCGAGGAATGATGCAAGAGTGGATCGTCTTGAGGCCAAGTTAGAAAAAAATATTGATGCCAATCATGAGGATTTATCTAAACAAGTTAAAGATCTCACATTGTTGATGTGAGAGATGGTAGGGAGTGTGAACAAATTGACTCAAACTATTGAGAATGGGAAGTTTCCATCTCAAAGTATTGAGAATCCAAAGTCTTGTCATGCCATCACATTAAGGATAGGTACGCAATATGAAAGTCCAATGATGCCGGTGATCGAGAACGAAGGAAGCAGGGAAGTTGCTCGACCATACCACATTAGCTCGACCAGACCTGATGGTTAAGCTGAGGTCGAACAAACTTTGGAGAAACAGAATTTCGATGCTCTATTTTCTGTCCCGCCGTTCGACCAGACCATCTTGGTCGAACGCTGGTCGAACAACAAAGGGGGAGATGACTTCGCGATCAGTGCTTCCATTTACCAGAGAATGTCGTTCGACCAGACCACCTTGGTCGAACGGTGGTCGAACAACAATCGGAGAAAGAGAGTCTGCGATCAGCAACCTTGTTCGACCAGACTCATTCGGTCGAACAGAGGTCGAACAACTTCGTTCAGTGCTCGATTCGATACCGAATGCTACACCTATCAATTGGAACATCTTAGTACAATCTCAAGAGCAGAATACTGATGTAGTAGCAGAGAAAAAGTGGAAAAAAGCCAAGAGATTAAGAGCCGAAAAGGATAAAGCGGAGAAGATTGAACGTGATGAATGGAGGATTCTCAAAACTAAGATATCTCCACCGTTTCCTTTCAAGCTAGTTAAAAAGGAATTGGAAAAGAAATTCAAGAGATTTTCAGATATCATGAACAAAATAAGCTTGAACATTCCTTTCTCTGAAGCAATTTTGGAGATGCCATATTATGCCCATTTTTTTAAGGATATTCATTTGAAGAAGAGAAGCTTGAACGAAATTGAAAAAGTAAATTTGTCGAAGAATTGCAGCTCGATCATACAGAGGAAGCTGCCTGCAAAGTTAAAGGATTCGGAAAGCTTCATGATCTTATGTGAAATTAGAAAGGGGCCGACACGTCGAGCCTTGTGTGATCTTGGGGCAAGCATCAATTTGATGCCTTTGTCGATATTTCAAAGGCTTAGTTTGGGGAGTTAACTCCCACAATGGTTGCTCTACAATTGGCGGATACCTTTTCCGAAGGGTGTTATTGAAGACGTTCTTATCAAAGTAGAGAAGCTTGTCTTTCCTGTGGACTTTCTTGTTCTTGAGATGGAAGATGACAAGGATAATATCCCTTTTAATCTTAGGGAGACATTTCCTTGCTACTGCTGGAGCTATGATCGATGTTCAAAAGGGTGAGCTACAGCTGAGGATGGATAAAGAAGAGGTCTTATTTAACCTGGACAAAGCAATGAAGATGCCCATGGAGACGCAATGTCATAGTATTGATGTGGTGGAGGAGATTGTGAATGAAGATATGTCTTTGATCCTCTCTAAGGATCCTCTTGAGACATGCTTGACGGAGTCTCTTATTTTTCCCACCCCGGAGTTAGATGAACTCTCCAATGAGGTATGTATTGATTTCCTTGAAAATTTACTTGCTTTGAGTGATGACAGGTATGAGTCAACGAGGACGAAGTTTGAAGAGGTGAATTGGACTAGAAAATACTTGCCTTTTGATAGAGAAAGCACGATCAAAGAAGAAAAGAAAGAGGAGTTGAAACCGCTATCGGAGTACTTAAAGTACGCCTACCTAGGTGAAAATAACACCTATCCGGTAATTGTATCTTCTTCCCTTGATGATGATCAACTTGAGGAATTGTTAGATGTGCTTAGAAAGTATAAGTCTGTGATTGGTTGGTCTCTTGATGATTTAAAAGGTATTAGTCCATCATATTACATGCATAGAATAAGATTGTTAGATGAGGCTAAGAATAGGCATTTAAAATCAGCGGAGGGTGAATCCCGCTATTCAAGAAGTGACTAGAAAACAAATCCTAACATGGCTAGATGCATGAATTATATATCCCATTAGGGATAGTCCCCATGTGAGTCCATTGCATGTTGTAGCTAAGAAGGGGGGCATGACTATTGTGAAAGCTGAGGACGAAGAGACATTAGCCACTAGGATTCCTACGGGATGGCGTGTGTACGGATTACAGGAAACTGAATGAAAATACATGCAAAGACCATTTCCCCCTTCCTTTCATGGATCAAATGCTTGACTGTCTTATACGGTATGAGTTTTATTATTTCTTGGATGGGTACTCAGGTTATAATCAAATCATGATTACACCCGAGGATCAAGAAAAGACTACTTTCACTTGCCCTTATGGAACTTTTGCTTTTAGGAAGATGCCTTTTGGATTATGTAATGCACCTGCTACATTTTAGCATTGCATGATGGCCATATTTGATGGGTTGATAGAGAAAATTATGGAGGTGTTTATGGATGACTTTTCTGTGTTTGGTTCCTCTTTTGATATTTGTTTATCTAACTTGTCTAATGTTTTGAAGAGATGCCAATAAACTAATCTTGTCTTGAATTGGGAGAAGTGCCACTTCATGGTGAGAGATGAGATTGTTCTTGGCCATCATATTTCAGCCATGGGATTGCAGGTGGATAGAGCAAAAGTGGTGGCTATTGAGAAGCTTCCACCACCTACTAATAAAAAGGGAGTGCGGTCCTTCCTTGGACACGCAGGATTCTATAGGAGATTCATAAAGACTTCTCGAAATACTCCAAGCCCTTATCTCATTTACTTGAAAAAGATGTTCCTTTTGTTTTTGATGAAGAGTGTCTAACAACTTTTCAGGTTTTGAAAGAGGCGATTATTACTGCACCTATCTTGATCACACCAGATTGGACTCAGCTGTTTGTATTTATGTGTGATGCAAGTGACTTAGCACTTGGAGTAGTGCTTGGGCAGTTGAGGAAAAAGAAGTTATGAGTCATTTACTATGCGAGCAAGACTTTTGATGCTGTACAAAAAAACTACACGGTGACTGAAAAGGAGTTTCTAGCTGTGGTGTATGCATTCAATAAGTTTCGACAGTATTTGGTGGGCATGAAGACTATAGTGTATACGGATCATTCTGCGATTCGTTACTTGATGGAGAAGAAGGAAATGAAGCCGAGGATCATTAGATGGATTCTTCTTCTTCAGAAGTTTGATATGGTGATCCGAGATAAGAATGGGATGGAGAACGTTTTGGCGGATCATCTATCAAGGTTGGAGACAAGGGAGCACTGTGATGATTCTTTCGATTACATAGAAGAGATGTTCCCTGATGAGAAAATAATGGTGGTGTTTGTTGAAGGAGCGGAAAGAGCATGTGTCGTGGCTGCCCAAGGGATGGATCCATGGTATGCGGATTATGTGAATTACATTGCTGTAGGAGAAATTCTGAGAGATTTCAACCGATATCAACTTGCAAAATTCAAGCGTGATGTTGAGACGTTTATATGGTATGATCCGTTTGTCTTCAAGATATGTATGGATTCTATCGTCCGTAGGTGTGTGTCCGAGATGGAGATGGAGAGTATTCTTAATTTTTGTCATGCACAACCTAACGGGGGGCACTTCGGAGCTCAAAAGATGGCAGCGAGTGTACTTCAATCTGCTCTTTATTGGATAACTTTGTTTAAGGAATGTGAAACCTATGTGGCGACATGCGATAGATGTCAAAGGATGGGGAACATAAGTAGAAGAGATGAGATGTCGCTTCAGCCAAACATTGTTGTTGAGATCTTCGATGTATGGGGGATTGATTTCATGGGGCCTTTTCCCCATCTAATGAATTTCTCTACATCCTCTTAGCAGTGGATTATGTTTCTAAGTGGGTGGAGGCTATTCCCACTCATGTAAATGATTCAAGGACTGTTTTGTCCTTCTTGAAGAAACATATATTTACCCGGTATGGAGTTCCTAGAGCACTAGTAAGTGATAGAGGTTCTTACTTCGTCAACAAGCTTATTGAAAAAGTTCTCAAGGATTATGGTGTTAAGCATAGAGTTACTAGGCCCTATCATTCTTAAGCTAATGGGCAAGCGGAGGTCTCCAACCGACAAGTAAAGCAAATCTTGGAGAAAGTAGTTGGAACTCATAGGAAGGATTGGGCTATGAAGCTCGACGATGTTTTGTGGGAGTTTCGGACTGCTTACAAGACGGTGTTGGATATGTCACCGTACCAAATTGTCTATGGGAAGCCATGCCACTTACCCGTAGAAATCTAGCACAAAGCTTTTTGGGCTTTGAGAAGCTAAAACTTGTCACTTAAAGATGTGAAGGAGTTGAGAGTAACTCATATCAATCAATTGGATGAGTTCCGGAATCGAGCTTACAAGAATTCAATTATCTACAAGGAGAGAATGAAGAAATGGCATGATTCGAAGATCACATACAAGGAGTTCAAGCAAGGTGATGAGGTATTACTTTTTAAATCTCGTTTGAAGCTTTTCGCAGAAAAATTAAAATCGAAGTGGACGGGGCCTTTCATTATTCATAGAGCCTGCAGAGGGGGGAGTTTCGAACTTATAGACAAAGACGTGGACATTATCACGGCGAATGGGCATCGATTGAAGCATTACAAGTCACCGGATGATGCTTGCGTTGTCTTTGAGGATACCTTGTACTAGATTGGTACCATCGTGACTCTCCGACGTTAAATAAGAGCGCCTGTTGGGGGCTTTCCCTCCTGTTTTATGCTTTAATTTCATTTAGTGTGAGTAAGAAATTTTTATATTTGACGTGCTTCTTAATCGGCAATTACATCTCTTTGCAAACTTAGTTTCCACTATAGTTTCTACTAAGTTTGGGTGGTGTGATGTACTTACCTCAATGAAGCATAGAGAGTATAATCTTTTCTTTGTAACGTTTGTTAGGAGAGTTGATTTTTTGCGGCATATTGAAACTTTAACCGATTTTGATATGTCAATTTTTTGCAAATTGCCTAATGTTTAGTGGTGTTTTGTTGGTTGTTTTGTTTGGTGTAATTTACAAAGTTACACATAATTTTATATGGTCTAAAAGTGGTTCTCGAGCTTAAGGTTTGCTATCTAGATACTTGATGTTGTCCTATAGTTTGAGTTTTGCAGGGAAAGACGAGAAGAGTACAAAGTTTATGGAGTTCGGGACGTTGTTCGACCAACAAGATGTTGTTCGACCAAAAACGTTTGGTCGAGCACTGGTCGAGCAGAATGTGTAATCTTTCCAGAGAGTTTGTTCGACTTGGACCATGTTGTTCGACCAAGACGTCTTAGTCGAGCAGTGGTCGAACAAAATGTGAAAAACTTACAGAAGGTTTGTTAGACCAATTATGTGTTGCTCGACCAGGAACCACAAGTCGAACGGCGATCGAACGGAGCAGATAAGAACAGAGGCGCAACTTCATAGGTTGTTCGACCTCCAGCACTTGTTCGACCAAAATATTTTGGTTGAACGGAGGTCGAACGAAGCCAATTTTAAGGGTAGATCCGAGTTGTTCGACTGAAAACCGTTGTTCGACCACTCTGATCAAGTCGAACGGGCTTCGAAATAGGTTTAAAAGGTGAGTTTTCCCCATTTTGTTCGACATACTCTCGTCACCTTCTCTTGAACACCGATTCCAACCCGTAAGTCTTCTTCCCTAAATCCTTTCCACACTCTAATCTACCCTTCCACACACTTCCACATCCAAATTTGATGGTTTTCAAGTCCAATTTGGGGCTGTTCACTCAAATTTTTGGGGTTTCGTTGCTTAATACCATACGCATACCATGGCCAACAAAGGTAAGTTTTTCCCCACTTTTTACTCTTAAATTATAGTGATTATGCTTAGTGAAGATTAGGTGAGTGGATTTAACATTGTTTTGGTTGGGTTTGATTGTTGAATTGTAGGAGTTCTTGTTCAAAATTTCACTTGAATTTACATGGTTTGATTTTCGTTGGATTGGTGGATTTTTGTGAAATTGATGTTGTATATAGCATGGGCTTGAGGTTAATTTCAGATTATATGTATGGGCTCATGGAATGGAGTGTTGTTGTGGTGTAATTGAGGATGGAAGATGAACATGTTGAAGGTTCTTGTTGAAATTATATGTGAAATTGAAAGCATTTTTGTGTGAAGGATGTTAAGACTAATGATGTTTTGATTGATCTTGATTGAAAGTGTGAGTTAGAATTGCTATTATGATGGGATGAACAATTGAGATTGAGTTGATTTGAGCACATGAATTTGAAGTCTTGAGTAGGATTCATGTTAGTCTTAGGATGGATATACTTGCTTTATCTCTTTTGGTATGTATTGAAGTATTGTTTTGTAGGAAAAGAGGTTGCTTCTTCTTCTTCTAAGAGGAAGGAAACTAGAGCTCCATCGAAAGCCGAGATGGCTAAGAAATTAAAGACGGACAAAGGAGACCGACTGATTTTGGTATTAGAATTGGAGATTGGGAGGATAAGAAATACTTGTGGACTACAATTTTTGAGAAAATAACAAGGACTAGGTATCAGAATGACCAAGCTATGGTAGAGATGAACATCATCAACGATATTCGTTGGATGTTCAATCAGGTGGGCATTACTAGATTCATGGAGATGAAGAGAGAGACCTATTTTCATATCACTGCAGAGGTCTTATGCACACTAAGGATTGAGCGTGGAAATCGATACCTTTCTTATGGTATTCAGATGCAGATTGGTGGGCAGGAGCAGACAATGTGGGCTCGAGTGTTCAATGAGTTGATTGGCTGTGAGAATGAATTTGATGTGGAGCATGATGATTTCAAGCCTGATGAGTTCTAGAGAGCTATTACGGGGAGGCGAGAGAGATATAATTCGAATATTCGAAGGTTGCGTTCATCCGCAACCCTGCGTTAGCATATATGGATAGAATTTTGAGCAACACACTGTTTGCTAGGTCCGAGGGAAGCTGTATTCTGAGGGGTGAGCTATATGTGCTATGGTGCATGCTACATGGAGTCCGCTTTAATATCATGACGTATTTTTTCCAGCAGCTGCACAAGTTTACTACCCATGGATTCCAATGTGTGAACATCAGAGGGCTCATCACATTGATAGCATAGCACTACAGAGTCAATTTGAGCAGACACAGGCCTATCCGATGGGATCCAGATTTGATTTTATCATCATGTTCGAGGATGGGGCTGATTGAGCAGATAGATGATACTTGGATGTTCATCCGAGATAAGAATCCTAGTACATTCAAATTTCCATATCGATTGTTAATCTTACTACTATTAGTGTCAACAGTAATTTATTGATGGATACCTCAGAGCATCGGGTGATCTCAGAGACTTGTTTAGGAAAAAGAAATTGGAGAATTTTTGCTGATATGCACTATCAGGGGATTGTCTTAGATGAAGACATGGTCTTGGTAGGAGATCCAGCAGACTTTGTAGAAGAAGAGCCAAAGCCACCACCAGCTTTTGCATATCCGGCGATGGATTTTTCGCCCATGCAGCCTCCATAGCCACAGGAGCTTGAGTTTTATGAGCCACCACCACCACCGCAATAGCAGCAGGAGAAATTCTGGCAGGTTCAGAATCGATTCTATCGGGAGCAATTCCGATTGATGAATGAGCACTTCGCCACACTAAACACAAACTAGCAAGAGACAAACTGGCAGTTGGCGTTGGCGAATGCTAATTTTACTGCACTTAACCTGAGGTATGATGCTATGGATAGAAGAATATGAGAGGTGCAGACTGGCAGTCAAGAGATTGATAGGAAGGTGTATCAGCTACATAGGAATTTTGACCTATGGCGCATGGATGAGAGTGATGATGATGATGCTCCGGAGGAGTAGTTACGCTAGATTATTATCTTTGTCTGTTTCATCTCATTCCCTTTCTATTTTTCACTTTACAGGTTGATGGTGGGTTGGCTAGGTATTGTGTTTTGAGATTTATGCGTGGGTGGTTTGTATTGATGATTGATTGTTAGATTTGTGGAGGATGTGACATTGATGTGATTTGTTGAGTGTTGATGATTATTCATGTTATGCATGTGCACTTGTTTTGATGCATGTTGATTTGTTAATGATGAGCATATGCCATTTATGCTTGTAGTTCATGAAAAGATTGATGTTGATTGCATGCTTTAAGGAGTGCTTAGGATTCTGTTACCTATGTGAGAATTTGAGCCTAATGGTCATGCTATGAGCATGAGAGTTTATTCTTGAGAGTCGTTTGTGTACTCGTATTCTAGAACTTGACTTGAAGTCTTGTTTGAAGTCTATAATTGATAGATACTAGGAAATGATCTTAGGACATTATTGTTGATTAAGTCACTTAGCCAAATCTATCATATCTTGTTAGTTGATTATCATTGGTAGCCCCTTTGAGCCTTTAAACATTTTTCTTTAGCAAGCCATTGATAAAAGCCATTATTTACCTTTTTGAGCCTTGAACACTTATTTAATAGTGAAGAATGGAGGTAAATGAATATTGGCTGGAGCTTTGAAGAAGAAGAGGAAGGAAAAGTTGGTGTAAAGTGAATTATAAGACGATTGGTTAAATCTTGCAAGGGATAGTGCCTGAAACTGGTATCCTATTGTTAGAATGAGGTAGTGCCCGAAACTGGTACCCTTATACTTAAAGAACACCGGAATTGGTATTCTATTGAAAAGATGTTGATCCAAGAAGAAGATGGAGAACGCGCAAATTGAAGTGACCATATGAATGTCGGAAGAAAGAAAAAGGAAGACATTGAACTGCAAAACTCCAAGGTACTTCTTTACTAGTAAATTTAGTCACTTATCTATATTCTCCTACCTTTACCAAAGAGCCAACATTACAACCCAAAGAGCAAGTCCTTTGTGAACCTAGAATTGAAACGATTATGGATGGATTTTTGAGAACCTTGTCAAGCTTATTGTTACGCGAGTATATGAATTGAATTTGAGTGTATATACTACCCATGAAGTGTACATCTTTTACACTAGAGAAAGAGAGAGAGTAAACACTTACCCGTGAGCTAGAAGACTTAGCGCTCGTAGAAGTATTGTGATTGATTGATGTTTTTGCATGAATAAAAGGTATGATGGATTGCATGTTTTGAATTGATATAATTACATGTGTTAGAATAGGTTGTGCTTGATATAAGTGTTGTGATTACACTCTCTGGATTTGTCTTGATTTTTGTTACCTCGGGACGAGCAACATGTAAGTTTGGGGGTTTGTTAAGTGTGTAATTTCATGTGTTTTGGACTCTGATTTGCGTGGAATTTGAGTTCGATTTGATCTATTATCGAGATAAATCATGATGTCTATGGAAAAGCCACGAATCAGAGACTACTGAGGTTTTTTTTAGCATATTTGTTTAGGAAAACAGGTTTTAAGGGCTCGGAATTGGAAGACACTATTTTTGAGGATATTTTCGAGGATTGTTCGACCAAGATGGAGTTGTTCGACCAATATCACTCTGGTCGAACAAGATGTTCCAATTCGAGCAAGATGAAAAAAAACATCCAGGAGCGTTGCTCGACCAAATAATATCGTTCAACCAGAATCACCTTGGTCGAACGGAGAAGACAAGTCGAACAAAATATCCAAAATCTTATTGAGAGTTTTCTAGACCAGCGTTCGACTTGGAGGCTTTGCTCGACCAGGAGCAGCTTGGTCGAACGAAATTTCGCTGTTTCTATTTTTGGCAATTCCGGGTTTCTTTTATCAAATTTGACGCATGTATAAATTAAGAGCTCTTATATTCTTACCAAATTTGACATGTGCCTAAATTAAGAACTCTTCCAAGGCCCGTAAGGAGGTTGCACAAATATAAAAAGGGAGCCTTCGTAGCACAACAATGACTACTTCATCATCCATTCACTACCGAAACCCCACCGCCATCCGAAGGAGCTGTGGAGAGAGGTTTGTCTGTCGAACCAAGTGAGAATCAAGTGAAGATTCAAGATGGAGAGAGACGCGACGACGCCTGCATCTAGGGTTAACTTCGCTACTTAATTTATCTTGTAATTTTCAAGATTATGGGTAAGATCCTACCAACCACCATGATTGTTCGTAGATCAATCATGGGCTAGAGACACTTCGGTAGTTATAGGGTTATGAAGGTTTTATGAGTTAATTAAATTTCCATGTGTAAACTCCGTATAACACTACTTGTGGTTTATTTTATATAAGATTGTGCTTTTTAAATTCAAACTCACAGTCGTTTTGTGCATCATTAACTGTTATGTAGAGTGTGAATACATATCTCGATTATTGATTGAGTGCGTTCACTGCTGAGCAGGATTACATGTTATAATTCTAAGTGAAGAGATTTCGAAGTCTTATTATAACTATCTTACATAAATACTTATTAATTGAATGATATTCGGGTTAATAAGTAGGATAAAGAGTATAACTTCATAGTACCTAAAAAGAGAGATCATATCGGGTTAGAATACTAAGTGCACGAGAAATAATTGATACTGATAGTACCTAGAAAGGGGGTGAATTATATCTCTTGCTCCAAGGATATTCACACGTGTCATACGCATGTTTACTTGTGTCTATAGAGTGAACTTGCATGGTTTAGTGATGCGTCCATAAGCCACAAGGCAGAGTTGGACATCAACACATGGAAAGCAAATTAATAAGTAAAACTAGATGACCCGAAAAACTACCTAATTTCTCACTTGATCACAGTCGTATTATCTCTATTGCTTGTTTACTTTATTTGCTATTTTAAATATTTGTTATTTAGTTACTAAATCACTGCAATAATTTGGCAACGTAGTCTCAATAATCTAGAATATAATTAAATTAATAATAATCCATCTTTCGGGTTCGATAATCACTTGGTTGCCCATCGAAACTACAATTGATATCCTTACACTTGAGGATTAATTTTGTGTGTTGAGAAAATGCCCATCAACTACCCAGCCATCACCTCATTTATCACGGAAGTAGCCAACACAGTGAAACCTTTTAGATTTATGAATATGTGGCTAGAGCATGCAAATTTTACTCATCCAGTGGGGCAGAACTGGGTGCAACAGAGTTGAGGTACTAAGCAGTATCTGCTGACCCAAAAACTCAAAAACTTGAAGCCTCATCTAAGAGAGCTAAACAAAAGACACTTCATGCACATATCAGAGAGACTTAAAAGAGCCACAATAGAGCTGGAAGCTATGCAGATAGAATGCATGACTGATAATCAAGATACCAAACAGTAGGAAGCTATGAAAATAAAAATTGAGGAAGTAAACACTCTGACTAGGTATGATTCCAGCTTCATTCAGCAACTCTTGAAGAACAAGTACATCAAGTCCCTGGACAAAAACATAGCTTACTTCCACTCAATGATCAAGAGGAACTTTATCACGACTGTATATGATGATAATGGCCCCTCTACTAGTACAACAGAGATGGTAGACAAATTTTTACATTTCTACACAAACCTACTAGGCTTGGAAGGGAACACCACAGGGATAGTAGATACAGAGATTGTACAAATGGGGGCAAGTGTTAATACAGAAGCAGCAACAACCCTAGTCCAATCGGTGACAGCGAATGAAATCTATCGAGCACTTAAAAGTATCGATAAGAATAAAGCACCGGGCCCGGATGATACACAGCAGGTTCTTCATCCATGCATGGGATATTGTGGGACCAGATGTCACAAATGTTGTACTTGAATTTTTTAGACATGGCAAGTTATTAAAACAGGTAAAAATGAACCTTCATCTCTCTTATTCCAAAAAAAAGTTACGAACCCTCTGTGGGAGACTTTCGACCGATCTCCGTTGTAACACGATGTTCAAAATCATATCCAAAATAATGGCTTGCAGATTGAAGGAATGCCTCCCAGATATTATTGATGAAGCTCAGTCGGGATTTGTAAAAGGGAGAAAGATGAGGGATAGCATCATTCTAGCTCAGGAACTCTTCCTAAGATATGGTTGCAAGTCTAGAAACATATCTCTGAGGATAGCACTAAAGGTGGGCATAAAAAGGCTTACGACATTGTGGATTGAAGGTTTCTTATAAATCTGCTTACAGAACTCGGCTTTCCACATGCATTTGTTAATTGGATCACTCAGTGCATTTCCACCCCATCTTATTCCTTCCTAATCAATGGAAAGCCAGAGGGCTTCTTCAGAGGAAAAAGGGGACTCAGGCAAGGCGACCCAATGTCATCCCTAATGTTTGTCATCTGCATGGAATACGTATCTCGATTGATTCGAAAGGAAACCTCGGAAGGTAGGATGAGGTACCATTCTAAATTTTGTGCAAGAAATAAGGTCATAAACTTAGCATACGCAGATGTCCTGCTGATTGTGGCACATGGAGATACATGTTCAGCGGGAAGTAGAAAAGAAAGTGTTAGACCAAATGGCAGTAGCTTCTAGGCTACAAGTTAACTCCCATAAGTCTAGTCTGTTCGCAGTTGGGATCTCGAATCGTATTCTTAATGATATCAGAGAGGTCCTTCAATTCCCGCTGGCATAACTCCCAATCAAGTACTTAGGAGTCCCGGTTAACAGCAAAAGACAATTAACGGAGCATTTCAATCCCTTAGTACAAGAAGTAACTGACTACATTTCTATGTGGTCCTCCAAACTTTTGTCATTTACTGGAAGATTGGAAATGGTAGCAACAGGCGTATACGGAATACTAACATTCTGGCTCTCAATGGTTAGTGTGCCCACAGTGGTGTTGAGTAGAGTGGAAAGTATAATCAGACACTTTATATGGGGATCTAAGCATAGCCTAGTTGCTTGGTCAGACATCACACAACCCAAACAGAGTGGAGGCCTGGGACTTAGAGATCTAAAGAGATGGAATTATGCCCTATTAGCTGCAGCTGCATGGGATATCTATAGCAAAGTAGATTTGTTATGGATTAAATTGATTCACACAATCTACATCAAATAAAATCTGATGGCCCGCTATAGTCTTGGACAGCGTGCATCGTATTACTGGAGGATGATACTCAGAGTCAGAGACAATACACTAGAAGGGATTGGAGATGAGAATGTAATAGCTGAATGGGACATCAGAATGAAAGCCTGCCTAAAATCGGGTAAGTTCCAGAGTGGAGCAATGTATCAGTTTCTGAGCAAGGAGGTTGAGAAGCCGAGGTCATTTATGTTTAAAAACATATGGCAAAAAACCATTATGAAGAAGCACAACTTCATACTATGGTTATTACATAGACAGAGACTTTTGACAAAGGACAGAATATGGGGAGATATAGAATATAGAGATTGTGGATTCTGTATTAGCAGACTGGAAACTCAAAATCACCTCTTCTTTGAGTGTGACTTTACCAAACCAATCTGGGAACGCCTAAAAACCGGGATGGGAGTGAAGGTGAACCCATGATCTGTTGCTGATGCACTCCGCAAAATATTCAGAATAACCAAGAGAAACAAGAAGGAGAGGAAATTGTTCCTAATCATCCTGGCAGTTTACATCAACCAAATTTGGATGGAGAGAAATAGGCAAATGCATGGGCAAAACATGAAGAATTACAGTGATATTGTAGATAACATAGAACACAACATCGTGTATATGTTCTTGAACTATAATTCTAGTACTAGTTGATCCCTCCGGGGAGGATATTGTTTTTTTTCATTTGATAGGCAAGGGTGTAACCAATTGTAACCGATGGTTCAGAAATATAATTTACTAATTTTAGTAAAATGATCAAACGCAGTAGAAACTATGACTGAAAGAGACACTCTCTTGTAAGAAAGGATTTTGTGAGACGGGTTGTGAGATGGGTCGATCAATTGTTAAACTATGTTTATTATATAGGTAAAATATACTCCCTCCGTCCCACAGGTCGTCTCACCCAAAGGGTTCTCTTTCATTTTTTATACACATGGGACCCACTCATCCCCTCTAATACAATTAAAAAATGGGGTCCATACTCCCACTAATACAACTGCCCACTACACATTAAATAATAATACTCCTTAATTCACGTGCCAAAAAGCAAAAACTACCCTTGCCGTGGGACGGAGAAAATACTTATTTGTAGTTAAAGTATGTCAATAATGAATCGTATTATAACACTCTAAAATCATAACTTAATTCATCATCCATTGGACTATCATACTTTAGAAAACATACTTTAACAACCATTAAACATACTTTATCCATATAATAAATAAATATACTTTAACACGTCTTACAAGCCATCTCACATAAGTAACGTCTTATAAGGAGAAACTTTCCTTTAGTTTACTAGGAGATTCATTGTAAAAGCTTGTCCTTCATAATTATTCTTCTCTCTTGTTAACCATTTTTGTTTTGATAGTGATAAATTCAAGTTCATGCTTTTATATATTTTTATTTCAATTTCAACTTTACATTTTTTATTTGGGTGTGTTTCAATTTTTTTGAGTATATGGGTAATATTTAAAACCGTTTAATGTGAACTTGTAAAGTCAGATCAAGAGTTACGTTCACTCTTTCTCCTTAAATGAAATTGCTCTGTACTTAAGTGTTTACAGACTATAAGAATTGTTTCCAAGATACAATAATTTTTCAACTCTAGTTCGTAGCACAACGAGATTAAAATCATCGACAAACGTAAACGATATTTAGAATTTTTGACTCAGGAAGGGCTAGACACTTTGGTTGTGTATGCAAAACTTGAATGCTCACAACTTAGAATTTGTGTGTTGAATTGAAAATAGAAGGAAATGAAATGGCTCTACTTAAAATATATGAAGAGTCATGTGCCTCCTTAATAAGAATGTCTCAGATCGTTTTGGATCGTTCGATCGCGTCTTTTGATCAAGATCAAGATCTTCACTTCTCTTCACTTAGAATCACATCCATTAGCCACCTTAACCACCAATGCACTCATTCATTCAAACCGTGCACGCACCTAGATATTAGAGACTCGACCCAACCAGACCCTGCAAGCCAGACTAGACTAAGTCGAACCTGGATCGAGCCAGCCGATCTACTTGAGCCGGACCACCCCACACGCTGGCTTCTCATGTATTCGACCTTGATTCGAGCCAAAATGAATGCAATTGTGTGCGAGTGCGAGTGCATCTCGTTTCCATTTTTTACAAACGAAACAATATAAAAATATTGGTGAAAGGTTGGCTTAACCTATCTAATTCCAACCTATTTTGACTTCACACTTTCATAAAAAAATAAAAACAATCCCTTCAACAAACTTTAATTTAAAAATTGTCATAACCTTTTAAACACACATAGCATACTTTATCATTTATTTATTATTAAAAAATACTATGAAATTACTCCAAAAAATTAAGTAAGTAAAAAAAATAATTTTTCTAATGAGTTGATCTCTTGTGTTCCCAGGTGCACAGATGTGTAAGGGTATAATATTTTGTTTTAAATGATATACATTTTAATTAATAAGGGTACAATATTTTGTTATAAAGGATATACACTTTTATTAATTTTTTATTTATTTTTTTTAGGAAATAAAGGGTACACGTCCTTATATTAAATGGTATATCATTTAATATTAAATGATATCTGAGCGCATGGTGTCCCATGGCACACAATTTTAACCTTTTCTAATTTGCGTGCGTACAGTAAATATGAAGATTAAAAAGTGACAGAAGTAGTAAAAGAAATGACAGTTACCTAATATCTCAATGGCACATTTTAAAATCAAAATTGACATTTTTTTTAAACTCATATAACATATATTCACACTTTATTTATTATAAAAAAAATACAAAATTATCTCCAAAAATATGTTTACAAGTAATTTTTATTAATATTCAAGCAATGGAATTGAAATTGGAACAGAGAAAGTATGATTATAAAAGTATATACCGTTTCATAATAAAATTCAGAGACAGAGATGAGTTTGTGAATTTCTTTAAAAAAAACAAAAAAAAAAACTAATTGTCGAATAGTATGACGTGAATTTTAATTAATAGAATGAATCGTGGCATGATAATATACTTGAATTATTTTTTATTTTATTTTATTTTATTTTTCTAACTCTTTGTGTAAATTTTAAAGTTACAAAAAGAGATGGAACAACTACTGACCTTAGCTTTAATTAGCCCGTATAAAGTAAACTTTGGTAATTAAATTGCATAATTATTGAACACAATAAATGTTAATATAATAGCTTAACCCTATTCTATAAGTACACTAGTACAAGGTGCTTTAGAAAGAGACTAAGGAATTATTTGATTAGGTGAATGATTGGGCATCTTAAAATATAATTATATTTAATTAAAGGTGTTAATATAGTTTTGGGATAGAACTCTTATGAGGTTTACCAGTTGTTGAAGATACATAGGCTCTAATAAAGAAGTGAACAATAAAAAAGGTTCTTTAATCACCCAATTAAAGTTAAATTGGTTTAAATAATTAGTTTAAAGACCACTTCAATCATAACATTCTCATCAAATTCTAGAATTGTGCAATATATATAGGCTAATGATATTCAGCAAATTGGGTGTGAAATTACTTTATAAAGAAAGAAAAGTGATACAAAGTAACAATAATTTAAAGCTACGAAAATGGTACTCACCTCGTCCTATACATAGGGTTACATTTACTATTTGTACGGATATTAAAAAAATATAATAATATTTTAATATGTAGTAAATTAAAAGATATAATAGGTTAATATAAAGTAAATATGTGTATTAATGTTATATGTGGGCCTCATAGAAATATTGTTTTATGGACCCTATTTATACAAAAAAGAAATATAACAATAATTTGTGAGACGCTCTAATTAGTAAAATGTAAAAATATTTGAGGGATGGAGGTTTTTTTTATATAAGAGTCGCTAATTAACAAGAACAAAGTACTCCCTCCGTCCCGTTACAACGTACGTATTTGCTTTTTGAACATAGATTAAGGGATATAATATTTTAATGTGTAGTGAGGTAAAAGAAATAATATTTTAATGTAAAGTGTGTAGGTGTATTAGTATGACATGTGGGCCCATGGAGAGAGAAGTAATTAATATGTGTGGGTCCTCTTTACCAAAAAGGGAAATGCACACATTGTATTGAGACGGATCAAAATGAAAGAACCATACGTTTCAATGGGACGGAGGGAGTATATTATATTATTATTACATTGACCTAAGAAAATTACTTCTGAATACAAAATTATATATTTTGTACTACCCAAAATACTATCATTAACACTAATTTACAAAATGTATATAAAAATAAGTTATAACTTATCCCCTAAATCTCTCACCGATTCTGCCAAAAAATAGTACCATATTCTTTAAGTTTCGCGCATTCGATACCCTGCGCCATGAAATTCAGAAAGCCCAATCAAAATCTTAGGAAACACATTCTCATCAATCGATGAAATTTTGATATTGTTTCTTCGCGCAATTGACACACATTCTTTTTCAACATATCGACGGTGATGGTGTTCCTTTTTAGATGTTAATGAACGGTAGTGCATATCGTGTGAACGCTTGTGTACTTTAGGCAAACAGGTTTTGTACACGTGTACAATTAATGGAATTCTATATTATTTTGAAAAAGTAAAAGATATATAGATATCAACTCACCGAATCATTGGTGTGATCAAAGTTAACAACATTATTAGGCAAAGCCGATAAAACAAAAGATGCTTCAGTAGAGAAAGCATAAGAAGCTATATTATGAGCAAACACATTATTCTTCCGCCACAACCCATCTAAATATAGCACGATCCAAAGACGAGCACATATTTAATGTGTCGCTGACGACGCCTCCAAAAACAGAGAGATCACTAGTTGGTTTCTCAAGAGCATTAAAAAGGTTAAGGGAATCAACCTCTAAAATGACTCGAGTGAGATTACGTTCTCTTGCCAACTCAACTCCCATTCTAACAGCTAAAGCCTCTCCTAAATCCATCGGGACCCTCGAATGACAAAGAGAAGCAAAACACCACAAAACAGTTCCATCAGACTCTCTTGCAACACCTCCTAGACCGGTACCAGTTTTTCCAATAAAAGCAGCATCAGTGTTTAATTTAATAAACCCCATCTCAGGTGGCTTCCATCCATGAACTATAGGTTGAGTGTCGACTATATTTGCCGATGATTTAGCCCTCAAATAGTCATGTAAGTGACTTTGAGCCATTATCATGGCCTTGCCTTGGCTCCACAACTTTTCCTAAAAATAGAGTTGATTTCTAACAAACTAAACACTCCAAAGTAAAGTAACAAACTCATGCTGAAATTCTACTGAATTACTGCTCTTTAGAGATAGGTTCTAGTCTTTAATGGAAAGAAGTGATGTGTTAACATCTATCACCATCTTCATTGTCGATGTAGCCTAAAACTTTTAGTCTATGGACAGTCCGGAAGAGCATGTTCAATTGTTTCCACATCCCTTCCACACCGCTTGCACATAGGTTCCACGTCAGTAAATTTACTAATGCTGACTAGCAAGATATCTTTGAGGCACCTCCAAACAAGCACCCGGATTTTTAGAGGAATATCAAGGTTCCATACCCAACTCCAGCTGTGGGTATCATCCGATCCAGAGGCCATTATATCTGCATGCTCGAGCTCTGAAGCAATGTGATATCCTGACCGAACTGAGTAGATCCCATTTTTTATATGATGCCAGAATAAGCAGTCTTGTAAGGAGTTCTCCTAATTGAAATCTGTAGTATATTTTCAACATCATTTGGAGAGAAAAAATTTTGGAGGAGAGGAATATCCCAACTTGCACCATCTTCGCTCATGAATTCTCTAACTCTGATGTCTTTCGGGTTATCCCCCCTTGGAGAAGTAATGCGGAAAGAGCGAGGTTTATTAATCCAAGGATCTTTCCAAACATTAATCGTAATTCCATTGTCCACTCTACAGCAAAGCCCCTTATCAAATATATCCCTCCCGACCAAGAGACTCCGCCACATATAACTCAAATGAAAACCAATCCTAACATTCAAAAAGTCACCTCTGGTAGTATCTAGCTTGGACTATGTTTCTATATCCTTTTTTTTACCTTATTTTTATGCATAAAACTTAAATGAAAATTGATGTACATTTCATGTTTATTGACTTAACAAATGTCCACCATTTCAAAAACCTTATTTGCATAAACCTAGAATGCACATTGGTGTACATTTCATGTTTATTAGTTGTATAATTGTCAACCATTTTTTGATCCTGGTTTTATGCCTAAAAAACACTGAAAAACATTTCATGAAATTAATGAGCATTAGTGTGCAGAATTTGAAATTCATGAAAATTAGAAACTTATGCAATCTTTTTATTTTCAGTGTGAGATTTATTTCATTAATGAACACATATCATCACTAAGTTTAAAAGAGAGATTTTTTTATTATTTGGTTGATTAATTTGTATTTAATGTCTTTATTAAGTATAAAATATTAATATTTACCCCAAAGTAAATAATAAGGATTACTCTTTAGAATGCATATAGATATTCAACTCGTAAGGGTTCATTAACAATAATAGTATTACATTTTTTCCGATCTCTTCAATTCTAGAGTAACCTTACATTATACTTTTAAAAAAAATCTGGATTTATGCTAGTTTTTTCAAAAAAGTAATGCTCCATTGGGGCCAATTATACAAGTATTTTTCCTTAATCAAAAGACATACTACTATATACTTCTTTTCTAGAAATTATTAACTTTTTTAATTTTTCATTTTCAATTACATTCAGTAGAAGGAATCGAAAATTTTTAACCAGTTAAAGTTTGTGTGTTGAGTGCAACTATGATTAGTTAATAAACGCTACATACCGGATATATTCTTATTATATATTAGCATTGCTTTCATATAATGTGAATTATTTATTTTTTTAAAATTAATATAATAAAGAGGCAAAATGACTTAGAAAATTCTTGTCTTGGATTCCCTATTAATAAATTACAAATTGTTGCACAAAGTATTTTGGAACTTTTCTACATCACTTTATTTTTCTCTCATCTATATTACAAAAGTTAATGGAACAACAATTATATTGACAAAAGGGACATTTATAAAGGTAGAATTTAGGCAAACATTCGCATATAATTGTGTTTTGTTGTCAAATTTTTATTCGCGAGAGGCTAATTTTTGGACACTTTTTTATTATTTCCAAAAACGTGTGATATTAATTTTATTAATAACTAAAATAAATTAATTAGTATATATGGTACTTATAATTTTTATACATCTTAGAAATAGTTCATTTGAATATATTTTAAAAGAGATGGTAATGGAGAATAACTTAAGATGCATCTATCCTCTATTATCTATAAATATTGTAAATTTTGTGTGAGATCATATTGAAATGAATTGGATAAAAGTACGTATTTTACTAAGAAAATAATACTCATCCTATCCAATAAAATTCTTAATATCCTCTTACTTTGTTGGTTTTATTACACCCTTCACCTTATAAAAAATAAATCCCCAATCAATTCAACTAACTAAAATGAGACACTCTCTTGTGAGACGGTTTTTTTGTGAGACGAGACGGGCCAACCCAATGCTAAATTATGCTTATTATATAAGTAAAGTACGCTTATTTATAGTTAAAGTATGTCAATAATAAATCATATTATAAAATCCTAAAATCATACTTTAATTCATCATTCATCATACTTTGAAAAATATATTTTAACAATCATTAAACATACTTTATTTATATAACAGACATACTTTAACACGTCTCGCAAAACGTTTCACATATATAGCGTCTCACAAGAGAATTTGTCAACTAAAATATATTCCTTCCCTCCGTCCGCTCGAAAGAGGGTATTTTTTCCTTTAAGGTCGTCCGCCCCAAAGAGGGTTATTTCATTTTTTACACATATGGGACCCACACATACCCACTAATATAATTAAAATATTCGGCCCACACTCCCACTAATACAACTACCCACTACACATTAAATAATAATACTCCTTAATCAACGTGTACAAAAGTAAAAGACCCTCTTTCGGGCGGACGGAGGGAGTATATTAATTTTAATTTTGTCATTACCAATGTACCATAACACATAATATAATTTTTTATTCATTTATTACACTAAGATTACCACGTCATCCCAAAAAGTTAATAAAATACATATTTTTTTATATTAAACAATGTGAAACCATCAACATAAACTCATGTTTGATAGAAAGAATGAATATTTTACTAAGAAAAATTAAAATAAAGACAAAATCTCTTATGAGATGGAATTTATATGAGACGGTTTGTGAGATGCTTTAAAGTATTATTATTATATTATTAAAGTATTCTTATTAGTAATTATAATATGTTTTTATAAAACATGATGAATGATGCATTAAAGTATATTTTTAGGATGTTATTGTATAGACATACTTTAACTACTATCAAACATACTTTATCTCTATACTAAGTATACTTTAATGATGGATCGACCCGTCATTTCTAAAATAAATATAGATTATTATAATATTCTTATATACTCCCTCTATCCCAGGTTAAGAGGGCCAGATAGCTTATGTTGAGAGAGTACTTGTGTGTGTTGTGCAGAAGAGATCACTCTTTTTCTATATATTTCATCTTTTGTCAACAAAATTCTTGGTGGTTTTTTGAGTAAAATCAGTGTACCTTAGAGAAACTCGGGTAAATTTAGGGCATGAGACAATTGTATGAGATTGTCTCATAATGAAAATTTTTACCTTCTTTTAATTAGTTATTAATTTTTATTAAAGATGTTCACTTTTTGAGAGAATCTCTTATAAACCCGATTTATCATACACCCTAATTTTGTAAAATTATTTTTTAGTATATAAAAAAATATTATTTAGAGAAATGAGATATTACTCTTTTTAATAAAAAATAGCACTCATCTCAACAAAAATATAAATATACAACATGTCAGAATTTGAATAATATTTTTTATTAAAAAAAAAGTAATAATTTATTGTCTAAAGATTAATTTCAATAAATTAAGGGTGCAAAATGACCCTGTTTACACAAGTGCTTGTAGCACTTTTTATTTATATTGCTAATTGTTCATGAAAAAGATCATTGATAATTATCACTCTTCATTGATCAAGTATGTTGAAATGTTATCGATTCATATTTATCTCATGAAACTCTTTCTGTGAGATAGTCTCACAAAATATTTGTCTAGGTATAATAGTAACTACTCCCTCTGTCCCTCGTATAGTTGCACCGTTTTTGTAAATAGAGTTTAAGAAAATGTGTTTTTTGATAAACTTTTCTTGATTTTTGAAGGGTAATGTAGTCTTTTTAGGTAATAAATAAATTACAAATTATATTATGTATGTTAAGTAAGAGTGATAAATTTATAATTAAAATGTACTCCCTCCATCCCGCTAAAAGAGTTACACTTACTTTGTAAATTATAAAGAAATTGTAACTACTAAAAAAGGGAAAGTGTAATGTGGGATGAAAAGGGTATAATTTTCTAAAATATAGAGTATTAAATAGTTTAAATGGCTAAAATTTATCCAATCCTCCCCCAGATAATAAAAACATAACAAATTCCCTAAATAAGTGTGAAATGGCCTACTAGAATACCACTACAGTAGGCATGAGATTACTATAATATTATACTTGTCTTTCTTCTTCATCGCTTAAATAACCCCCACTTTAAACTCTCTTACTCTCTCTCTCTTGTCCTCTCCCACGTACTATAATAGAGTATAATACACACGTACATACTTGTCTGTATATGCTAGTGTACCACTGATCACTCTTTTGTCTTTCCTTGGCCTGAAATCCTAACCTCCATTGATGGATTCAAGTGGGTTCTCCTCACCCAGGTCCGATTGTTTTCCGGCGGGTCTCCGGGTTCTCGTGGTCGACGATGATCCCACGTGGCTCAAGATTCTTGAAAAGATGCTCAAGAAGTGCAACTATGAAGGTCACTTTTCTTGCCCAATATTTTCTTGAAATGCAACTGCCCTATATTTTCTTGAAAAGATTGCTTGTTTATCCTTGCCGATAAGTTGATTGAGATGTGCTGGGGGTGGGTTGGCTGGGGTGATTCTGGGTGGAATTGATTATCTTGTAATTGGAATTGGAAGGCAGGGTGGTCTAATGTTGCAGTGAAATTTAGTGAAACTAAAGATCATGATGTATATGAGTTGTACTTTTCATCTCTTGACTGGGATATAGTTGGTGGATGGGCATCCCAGATTTCATTTGGAGTGTTTGCCCGAGTGATTAATAATTGCAATTTTCATCTTGTTGGCCCATTTCCTGCCTCATTGTTTTAAAACTTGAGAGTTTCTTAATTTGTGGGATCACCCCATCATTGGGAGATGTATACTGTGTAGAACTAGAATAGTAGTTATGATACTATGGATACACATGACATGATGAGGTATGATTTAATAGAATAGATTGATAGTACAAAAGTATTGGATGACATTCATGCTAGAGTAATTACATTTCTAGCTATAGTAGTGAAATTGGTGTTGTTTCGAGTTCAGTGACGACGTGCAATCTAGCGAGGGAGGCGCTGGACCTGCTACGCGAGAGGAAGGATGGGTTCGACATTGTGATCAGCGACGTCAACATGCCCGACATGGATGGCTTCAGGCTTCTCGAGCATGTTGGTCTGGAGATGGACCTGCCCGTTATCAGTGAGTAACTAAGCATCTGTGGTTTCTGTATGTCTACGCTTTGTGTTGGATGCAGGCTAAAATGACCCTACCCTGCAGTGATGTCCGTTGATGGAGAGACGAGCAGGGTGATGAAAGGCGTCCAGCACGGTGCTTGCGACTACCTCCTGAAGCCGATTAGAATGAAGGAGCTGCGCAACATATGGCAGCATGTGTTCAGGAAAAGGATACACGAAGTGAGGGACATTGAAGGCTATGAAAGCCTTGAAGAAATCCAGATGCTGAGAAGCTCCACTGAGCTGTCGGATGATGGTTTCTTGTTCTCTGGAGACTTGGTGTCCGGAAGGAAGAGAAAGGATTCCGACAAGCTTGATGGTGATTCTTCCTCTGTCAAGAAAGCAAGGGTGGTTTGGACAGTCGATCTCCACCAGAAATTTGTTAAAGCTGTGAATCAGATCGGATTCGAAAGTACGTGTCTGTGTATAGTCTTATCTTCCTTCATGCATTTCTTACTGTTCTCTCACATATGCCATTATCATGCTTCAACAGAAGTTGGCCCCAAGAAGATACTTGATCTGATGGGGGTACCATGGCTTACCAGAGAGAATGTAGCGAGTCACTTGCAGGTTATTCCTAACCCACCCCCTCCCCTCCCTATCTTGACTCTCAAGGGATTATCACATCCTCCCATGCTAACGAATTCCTTTCCTTTGCTTTCCTTTCCTTTCAGAAGTATCGACTCTACCTCCAAAGATTGCAAAAGGAAAACGAGTTGAAAGCCACACTAGGTGGAACCAAGAACTATGATCTCTCTTCAAAAGATCTTACCGCCATCCAGAATCCATTGCAACCAAACATTCTCGCAGATGATAATCGAGCTGTTTCTGGAAACAAGATTCCAGTTGAGCCAAAACTTTGCCAGGGAACTCTTTCTATGTCAATGACAGAACCAAAGAAAGGTTCTATACTGGGAGATGCAAATGCAAATTCAAATGATCTTGCGAAAAGCAGCACTTCTAGAATTAGCTATGATCACTCTTATGGACCATCGGATGTTAAATCCGAACCTAATCTCCAAGTGCCGTATTCTTGGAGCGCGGGCGTATCGTCAATTCAGTTCAAGCAAGAGAACAAACCCCGTTACCGTGCAGAACATGGGTTTGATCCCCTTCCAACGCCTATTCATCAAGTCCAGTCACCAGAAACTAGTCTGGCCCCTAAACCTGGCACATCCAGCAAAAATTCCATTGAAACAACTCAAACAGGGTTCAGGCAGTCTTCTTACAGTGAAAACAGGACCAGAAAACACGTCGACAAAGTTACCAAGGTTGCAAACACGGCAGACCTGTTTTCAGTTCAACCAGAAAGCAATATGACAACATATCAGTTCAACCACAATCTTGACCAGAATCTGTTTGATGATCTGGGATCTAGTCACAGAAA
Organism: Pogostemon cablin; assembly: GCA_023678885.1. Lineage (NCBI taxonomy): Eukaryota > Viridiplantae > Streptophyta > Magnoliopsida > Lamiales > Lamiaceae > Pogostemon > Pogostemon cablin. The sequence continues at coordinate 17,225,946 of CM043004.1, forward strand.
CTTGATTGTTGGAAACGGATCAACCTTTAGGCTGTGGGATGAACAGATCATAGACTGTTCCTCACAGATCGACTTTTATTCACCAAATGCCTACCTAGAGAGTATAGATCCATTTGGTTTTAGTAATCAAGAACTCATCACTGATGTTCCGCCACACTTGTACGATGCATTGAAGTTCGACCCAGAGTTCCCAAGTGACTTGGTTGAATACCCGGCAATAGGCCAAGGTGTGTCCACCGTATGAGCTCAAGTAATTCAGTAGGACGTATTGGGTATTTTCCAGTTAAGAAAAAGGTGACTCTCTAATATCCATGTCACCTGGAGTGTAAAGAAACTATGTTTTTGTTCTCCTTTTGATGTAGTGGAGCTCCTCTCAATGAGCATGGATGTCACACCATGTCTCATAGGAGGATCTCAAATACTATGATAAGCACAAAAGGTTGTCTGACAAGCTATTTTCATCTGATTTTGAGCCATCATCAATTAACTCAGTTTAATGAACTTCTATTAATCTTGATCAGGGCTACTTCTGCAGATAGGTTGCATCAACTGAGAAAAAAGGTTTTATCGGAGTAGTAAATTTTTACGTTCTCTTATAACTTCTCAATCTAAATACAACATATATTTCTGAACTGTGCTGTTAATCAGCTGTTGTGGAAGCATATTTTTCTTGCAGTAAGATCTTTTACATTATCTTGTACTTCATTCTACATTGATGTCGAAAACCTTTGAACTGCTACTAGCCTTCGGAATTGTAATATACAGAACACCATCCCTAACCTCAGCCTTAATTTTGTCAAACTCTACATTCTCAGGTAAAGCAATTCTACTGCTGTATCTCCCATAGCTTTTCAGAGACCAGTCATTGCCATTTTCTTCTCCATCATCATCCTTCTTTTTCAGCAGCTTCTCTGCCTTGACGACCAGCATCTTCTCCTCCACCCAAACCTTGACATCTTCTTTTGTCATACCGGGAATATCGAACCTCATTTTGTACTCTGTTTCAGCTTCCTTAATCTCCCACGGTGTTCTACCTCTGCTGTAACCTACAGTGTCAGAGGCAGGTAGAGGCGACGGCGACGGCCATCCACCGCTATACACAAAAGGGTCTTCCATCATTCTCTCCATTGTTTCCATCATTTGCTGCACTGTTCTAGCAGTTGGAAACCTATCCCATAAACCTGGAAACATAATCCTAATAAGTTAACAATATCCATATTTCTACTCTAGCTTAGATAACTTATCAATTTATTCTGGAAGCGCCTTCCACCTTACCCCCTCCCCTCAATCTAGGTATCTATCTATGCAGTTCATATAGTTTGATAGCAACATTCATTTAAAATCGAACCAGTAATCTTCCATTCAGACAAGTTCATAACCTATAAAATCTGGAAATGTGATAGAAGAAGTTCAATTATTTATTCTATTCCAATTTCACAAGTCATCCAACATTTAATTAATTATCTGCAAATTGAACACTTTCCATCATGATTTCTATCAACTTCTGAAACCAGAAAAATCCCAGAATTGGGTAAATATGAATGAGAACAATAAAGTTAGTTAAATAATTAGAAGAATAGTATAATAGATTTAGGGATAAAAAATTGAAAATGTATGCATACCTATTGGAGCAGCTGGAGCTGTTTTCTTCTTGGGTTGCAGATTCTGTGGCGTGGGTTGTCTTTGCAAATGATCAAGATTATCCCTTCCGTCAGCTGCCATGGCTTTCAGCGCACTGTTGGGCCAATATCTCCGAGAAACTAGAGGAATCCGTAATGGCGAACATCTGGAGCGCAGATATTTAGAGTTAGGAGCGCAGAGAGATGAAGTTGATGAAATTGTTTGAGAGATTGAAAGGTTAGATAAACAATGAGACATGCTTGACACTTAATTGAATGTGACGAATGACGATAGGGATTGTATTTAAAGGGAAAGAGGGAAAGTTCTGGATGATGGAAGAATGGCGAATTGGGAGTTCCGGAGTTCTCCAGAACCTCCGTTGCTATCAGAAACTGTTCATGGACACAAGGAGAATGACCTGCGAACGACGTCGTGTGGGGAAGGGGTTGAACTGGTTTGAAATTAGGGATATGATAATAGGTGACTTGTGTTTGGAAGAGTATTTATGATTTACTACCTTTTATGATGCTACAAATGGAGGCCATATGACATTCATTAAATTAAATTTATTTAATTTTGATCGTTAGATCACAAATCATTAGATCAGAAATGGAGGTCATATAACATTCATTAAATTAAATTTATTTAATTTTTATCATTAGATCACATAATAATTTAAGTTGATTTATTGTTGCACAAATCTACCTTAAAAACGTAATTTGTATTTGAAAAGGCAGACATAAAAGGCAAATAAATAAATAAATAAAATTCAATGAACTTCATCCCATCCCGCAATCATACTCATCCACTGCGCTCCTCTCCATCTTCTCTCCCAAATTTGGGATTATTTAATAAATTTTTTTTTTTATTTAACAAAATATAGTATTTGCATGTGTTGTAACAATATTTTTTCATTACATTAAGAAAGGTGGAAGAGAAAAAAGATAGAAAAGAGAAGAAATGCATATGTAGAGAAATAAGAAATTTCATTTCTGTATCAGTCCTTTACAAATAAACTATCTCCTCTTCATATATGGGAGAGTGGGTTTTAACGTTCTCATCACGTTCCCTAAGTAATGTCCACTAATATACTCCCTCCGTCCCATCTTAAGAGGGTCATTTTTTCATTTTGGTCGTCTCCCCCAAAGAGTCTCATTTCTTTTTTTATACACATGAGACCCACACACCCCCTCTAATATAATTAAAATATGGGACTCACACTCTCACTAATAAAACTACCCACTACACATTAAATAATAATACTCTTTAATTTATGTGCTAAAAAACAAATGACCCTCTTACGCTGGGACGGAGGGAGTATATATATATGTATGTATTATAACACTCCCCCTTAACATTACTCTGTCATATCCATCTGTCGTTAAAAGAAACCTCGCTAGAAAACTCTGTGAAAAAAAATCTAGTCGAGAAAAAGATTACATATCTTATGATTTTCGTATGTTACAATAGCTATCTCGTTAAAAACCTTAAATTAAGAAAACCCTTTGGGAAAAGAAAACTTAGTTAAGGAAAAAAAAGTATAGCTTGATCTTCAGGACTCAATTTTCAAGATTGTTTAGAAATTATTGTTCTTCTTGAATATAATAATCTAGTCTGCCTCATTAAAAACATTTAACTAAGAAAAACCTTGTGGGAAAAAACTTAGTTAAGGAAAAAAGAGTGCGGCATTGATTTTCAGGATTGTTTAGAAGTTGTTACTCCCCTTGAAACAATAATTTAATCTGCCTCTTTAAAAACCTTTTAACTAAGAAAATCTCGTGGGAAAAAACTTAGTTAAAGAAAAAAAGAGTGCAGCATTGGTCTTCAAGATTCAATCTTTAAGATTATTTAGAATTTGTCATTCTTTCTGAACACGAAAATCTAACATGCCTCATTAAAAACTTATAATTAAGAAAACCTCGTGGGAAAAACTTAGTTAATGAAAAAAGAGTGCAACATTAGTCTTCAAGATCCAATCTTCAGGATTATATAGAATTTGTCTTTCTTTCTGAAAACGATAATCTAGCATGCCTCATTAAAACTTTTAACTAAGAAAACCTCGTGGGAAAAACTTAGCTGAGGAAAAAAGAATGCAGCATTGGTCTTCAAGACCCAATCTTCAAGATTATTTAGAAGTCGTCGCATCCCTAAACACAATAATGTAATCTATCTTATTAAAAACCTTCAACTAAGAAAACCTCAAGGGAAAAACTTAGTTAAGAAAAAAAGTATATAATTAGTCTTTAGGATTAAATCTTCAGGATTGTTTAAAATTTGTTACTCCCCCTGATCACAATAATCTAGTCTGCCTTATTAAAAACCTTAAAGCTAAGAAAACCTAATGGGAAAAAATTTAATTAAAGAAAAAATAGTACAACCATTGGTCTTTAGGACCTAATCTTCTAAATTGTTTGAAATTACTACTCCTCCTAAAAACAATGATATTTTGAAACATAACTATTGAACAATGTAACATACTCAACGATGTGTATGTTGGTGATTGAAGGATGCCTCCAAGAAGAGATACTCAAAATACTCTCGATCAACTCGTGCAAGCACTCCGCAGCCCAGTAGCCAACCCGAATAATCACACTTGCATATTCCAGGAGTTCCGCGCTCATGCTCCACCTCTATTCAAAGGGTGTGAAGGGCCATAATACATGAAAAATGGTTGAGGGCATTGAAGCGAACATCCCGAATAATGAAGTGTACGATTGAACAGCGCGTACTATGCTTCCTACTAGCTGGTCGAGGATGCGGATTATTGTTGGGAAGGTTATTGGAAAATAAGGCCACAAGAACAACGGGAAGCTATCACATGGGAAGAAGTGATGGAAAAGTACTATAAACTGGCTCATTGGGAGAAGATGGAGAATAAGTTCTACCAACTGAAATTGGGTGAAATGTCACTGATCGACTACGAGAGAAAGTTTAATCAATTAAGTCAGTTAGCCCCACAACTTGTGGACACTGATGAGAAGATGTTTCTGAGGTTCAGGAATGGTTGCACTCAGATGTGCGGAATATCCTATCCGAGCCATCTTCCGCACGTCTGGGCCAGCATGCCCGGATAGGATATTCCGCACGTCTGGGTGTAACCATTCCTGAACATCTGAGCTATATTCTCATCGGTGTCCACAAGTTGTGGGGCTGACCGACTTAATTGATTAAAATTTCTCTCATAGTGGATCACTAATATTTCACCCTGTTTCTGTTGGAAGAACTTGTTCTCCATCTTCTCCCTCAATGAGATAACGAATAGTACTTTTTCATCACTATCCTTTGAAATTCTTCCCATGTGATAGGTTCTCGTTGTTCGTGTGACCTCATTCTCCAATAACATTCCCACCAATGATCCGCATCCTCTACCAGCTAGTAAGATGCGCATACTATGCGCTGTTCAGTCGTACACTTTATTATTCGGAATCTTCGCTCCAATGCCCTCAACCATTCTTCCACGTATTTTGGCCCTTCACGACCCTTAAATAGAGGTGGAGCATGAGCGTGGAACTCCTAGACTATGTAAGCGTGATCATTTGGGTTGGTTGCTGGGTTGCGGAGTGCTTGCATAAGTTGATCGAGAGCATTTTGAGTATCTCTTCTTGGAGGCATTCTTCAATCACCAACATACACATCTTTCATTACTACTTAAATATGGTGAAAATTTTTAATAAAATACAGTGATGGCCAAACTATATTTCATGTATTAATAACAAGGATAGAAATAAATATATTCATAATGTCAATAATTTTTTTTAATTGAACTAAATTTAATTTAGTAAATAGCTTAAATGGGAAATAAATAGTAATATGGATTTATTTATGAATGAAAATTTTATAACATCAAAGTGGTTTATTAACTATGACCATTCCCCAAAACATCAATCGAGTTATCGATAAGGGTTCCCTCCGAATCCTCCTCTGGGTCTTTCTCTAGCTCATTTTCAACCATATCATCATTTAACACATCGTTGTGTTCTGGGAGGTCCACAAAGTATCCCACCATTAGCACTTCCTGATCATCATTCAATTTGTCCGTATAAGGTTCAAGAGGGGGTGGATGCCAACTGGCAACCCTCTCAAAGAAGAATGTGGTAAATTGTATATAATCTACTTGCGGGACTTGTGATTGAATAGTGTGACGCAGGAGGTTAAGGGATCAGCCACGTCCCTCCATTCCTACAGTAATGTGCTGATTAATTTCACACTGGCCCAGTAATCTGTGATTCCATCGCCAACATCCTTTACTTGTCTTCACTTCTGTAGCATTACCGCAATATGGGTGGGCAGGTCGTTGATTGGTCGTATATAGTCGGGATAACCAATTAAAGAATTTATCCAAACCAAGGGAGGAACGTGCTAGAGTTTAAGCGATCTCAAGTTTATCGTGATTTTATAAGGACGGCGGAATGGGATGGAGGATAAGCTTGCAAATGAACGCATTAAAACTAATGAAAATAAATGATAAAATGAATGCAAGAAAAAATGGTTCCAAATGATGCAAGGATGAGATTAGCAACAATCATGACATAGATAACAAAGTAATTATGCAATTAATTCTAATCTCTCATGGACATGGCATAGGAGCGATCACTAATTCCACCTAAACTCTCTCTCGAGATGGATAGGATGTAGGCCCTCAATAAGACTCCCAAAAGCACATAGGATCGTGACCAAAGCAAGCACCTCACACTAGGTACAATTACTCTACGAGTTCCCTAAAGAGGTACTAAATCATAGGCAATATTCCCTTTTAAGATACTATGAATTTACTAATGGTTTTGTACTCCTCACCTAATCAACCAATCTGTCGATTAAGCTAATCAAATGTTCTATCAAAGGGTTCTAAAAATCTAGAAGGATATCTCTATCTCATTCTAAATTAATGCACATGAAGTGTATGATGAAATGATTCAATGAACTATCCTAAACACATAATTGATTTCTCAATCTAATCACATGCTCATGACAATTAATCACACAAATCATACATATACATCAAGCAATTCACAATCAATGATAGAAATAGCACAAAGCCCATTCAAGATTAAAATCTAATTGCATAAAAACTAAATTATCAAACACCAATCATGGAGCTAATCTCACAAAGGAGATTAGTCTATCATAGTCTTAGAGAAAACAACATAGACAATTGTATCTACAAATCCCATGACAAAACTATAAGGAAGTTCACAAAAATTAGAATTAGATTATCCCTTTGAAGGTCTTCAATGGAAATATCTTTCTTCTACTTGTAATCTTCACTCTCTCTTGCTTCCTTGATCACTTAGACGATGGATTTGATGGAGGAGATCAAGTATAGATGGATGGATAAAAAATGGATGGAAATGGTGTGTGATGTATGTGTCCAAGTGAAACCCTTCTCTCTTCAAAATTTGGAAATGAGGCTATTTATAATGGTTGAGGATCAAAGGAATTAGGGCAAAATTTGGATCATGGGCTTAAGTGGGAAATGAGCCTTTTTTGTTCAGGAACACGGCCATGCCACCTCACACGGCCTAAAAGAGGTCGTGTTTCTTCTGTAACACAACCAAACATGACTGTATTTCTCCTTCAGCCCGTGTTTCTTTCTATTATTTATTTCTTACTCGTTTCAACTCGGAATTGAGATTCATTTTTTTTCACGTCTTTCTTTTCGCGTCTAGAATCTATTTTTACCTGAAAATTATATGTTTAAGCTCATTCTCATATATTTTCATAAAAACATAAAACACCACCAAAATATACACAAAATATGGGTGAAAAAAATACGAAAACACATATAAAAAGATACTAAAATCTAGGTAAAAATATCATTCATCACACCCCCAAACTTAAAGTGTTATGCATCCACGAACAACGAAAATGATAAACAAGGGGAGTGATATTTTCACCTAGGAAAAGACTAAACGAATATAAGAAATAACACATCAATAGCAATAAGAACCACAAATTATGCTAAGTCATCCTACAACGTTAAACTCATAACATGAAAAATTAACAAGTTCAATCAAAAAACAATAAAGTGTAATATAGTTCCTTTTTAGTCCAAGTCTCACATAGATTATCAATTTCACTCAACACTCTATGAAGTGCGGTAAATCAACACTCATTAACCGATTGGCTCGACTTGCTATAAGCTTGCTCGTGGACTACATTCACAAACCATCAAAGTTTCAATTAATGATCAAAAAGGTCTTTATATTTGGATGTAATGATAGACTATTTGGTATAGAAGGAAGATTTGGATAAAAGTGACTAAACACATGTAAGTAATAGAAGAGGTAGCTACTTTCTTCCATTTCTCCACTTTTCTTTCTTCCCTTCTTATGCATTGCAACTTTTAAGCACTATTCATCACTTCTCTTTTGATTTTTAACTATTTTTGATTGTATGCTCCCTTCTTTTGCTTTTTATTTTCTTAAGCATCTTGTTGTTGTTTTGCTCATTTTCTTATTTTGAGGTTGCATGTCCATTCTTGTTTGTGTGCTTTTCATCCTCTTTCTTGCTTGTTGCCATTTCATTTCTTTCTTTTGCTATCTCATCAAACCTTTCTAAACCACATCTCTTCAATCACTTACACAAATGATAATTATATAAGGCTCACGTGGGTAATTAAGGCTTGTAATGTGCTTAATTCACAAGAAATATGCTTAAAATCTCAAAGTGGTTGACTATGGATGATGTTCATGGTAGGAAAATATATGGCAATGACTATTAAATAACAAGGATGACCTTAGATTATTTCACTAATCGGTCTCATTCCTATAGTCCTTGAACAAGTTCTAACTTATCAAACACAACGGATCCATTCATGAAAAAATACCATATATGTACGGTTGAGGCTCAAACTCTCACAAGCTTATGCTCGAACCTTAAGAAACTTATTACACAATATTCATCTCAAAATTGAACAAGTTAAGTAAAACATGTCACAATTTGAAAGTATAGAAATTCTTAATCATAATTTGTCATCACTTATCACAACATGTCATTACTCATATTCAAAAACGACTCACGAAATCCCAAACAAACCACCAAACAACCCTATACAAAAATGAAAATACACACAAAACATACAAGAAAGACACACCAAACAAGAAACAACACAAAAAACACATAACATGCAAAAACAAAAATTACCATCATAAGACAATTAAGCACACATTCATATCATCCATAATCAAATAAGCTCACAAACATCTCATCCTTAATTAAAAAGGAAATCCTAAATTACGAAAGTAAATCTCCCACAAACATAACACAAGAAGTAGCATCCAACGCAATCCAAATCAATATCAATTCATGTCAAGCAAATAGAAGTGATGAGATGTAGAGTGAACTTCCTTAGAAAAGCATTTGATAGTAGAAATGGTTAGCATGAGCTTCCAGATTGCATCCACAACGAATCTCGACTTGATCTCCGGGCTCAATTCGTGCTGCCACTATACTTCATCTATGTCATCTATGCTCAAAACTCATCAAAAACCATTAGCTCAATAATTGCCATATGAATAAAAATCATCATGCACTTCAACACCACCAATCGGATCAAAATCATACACAAACTCATGAGAAAAAAATTTAAATTGACCCAATTTTACAAGAATCACACTCAAGTGGTGAGTCACACCACACACTCTCCCCCCAAACTTACTCGAAACAAGAGTTGAGAATTAAGTTTGCAAAAAGTAGTTGAACTTACCCTTGTAGTTTCTATTAATTTCAAGTAGAGAAGCATATGCATCCAAACGAATCAACTTGAATCCATGAAGCACTTCTCTTTTCTTCAATGTGCATTTTCTCACAAGCACAATCAACCTACAAACCAAAATTACAAAACAATATCAAATCCACAATCCTTATTGAAAGCACTAAATAAAGCAATAAAGATAATGATGGGTTGCCTCCCATCTTGCGCTAAGTTTAACGTCTTCAAGACGGACTATATTTTCAAGCTCTGGTGGTCTAGAATAGTCCTTAGGCACCGTCATAGGTTTCTTCTTGAAGTAGTGCCTTGTGCTCTCCCGCTCAACCACAAGAACGTTTCATTTCTTGTTGAATAGCTCAAGCAAATGTTCTCCAAAGGCGTTCTTCACAAGGAATGTCCCTTTCCACTTATTCCACTTTTTCCATGGGGCTTTATATGCATTTTGAACTTCAACCACATCCCCCGGTAAGAATTCGGGCATTGATAAATGTTGGTGCCCTCTTGCAATCCTTTTCCTACAATTTTCAACAAACAAATTATTATCAATAAAATCATGAAAATTCTTAAGAGAGTTTGAAATTTCAATAGAATGAGAAGGTTTTTTCTTGTGTGGAGTAGAGTCAATGATCTTAGTTTCCGGAGGCTTCTTTTCTTCCATAAGGGCGCGAATCTCTTCTTGATTTTGAATCTTGACTTTCTCTACCATCTCTTCAAGAGACTCTACAAATCTATCGAATTCCTCCTTCAACTCTTTGGCTTTCACCCACTTCGGAACTCTTTCTCTCTTCTCCTTCATAACCTCATCAACCCCAAACTATCTTATTTTCTAACCTTAACGACCATGCATTCGCTCTTTGTTCCGGAGGTAGAAGACTTGTTGTTCTCTTCTTGAAGTCTCTCCACGATCGACACGATTTGATTTACTTGGTGCTCCAATGAATTCAACTTAGCATTGAATGCTACCATTGTATTCATCATCGTTTCACACAAGTTTCCAATTCTATCAATCCACACTTGATTAGACTTCCTCCCCTCTTCAAAGCGATCCATAACCATTTCAAAGAACTTTTCTCCAAGCATCGCTATGTGGTCATTTTGGGTAGAATAAGAGGTGTTGGAGTCTTGAAAATTTCTCCAAAGTTGTGGTTGATTTCCTTCTTGATTTCTAGAAAAATTTCCTTGAAAAACATCTTCCACACCTTGAGGGTATAATTGTTGATGCATTTGATGAGGAACTCCAAAATTCTCATAGCCTTGTTGTTGGAATAGCATATCTTGTACTCCGTAATCCGGTTGCAAATTAGGCTCACAATTTGGCATTTGAAATCTTTGAAAATTTCCTTGTGTGTTCATAGTGGGATGAGCACTTCTATTCACCATATCTTGAAGAATATCCATGTAGCTCATATTTTTTGGCTTGTTCTTCTTCTTCTTCCTTCTCAAAGAATTCTCCTATAAGAGAAAGAAAAATTTGAACAAAATTTTCTAAAACAAATATAAGATGCAAAAAAAAAAATGTCCTTATTAATACCACTCTAAACAATCCTTCGTCAAACTACTAGCGACCGTTACCTCCCCGACAACGGCGCCATTTGATTGGTAGTATATAGTCGGGATGACCAATTAAAGAATTTATCGAACCCAAGGGAAGAACGTGCTAGAGTTTATGCGATCTTAAGTTTATCGTGATTTTATAAGGACGGCGGAATGGGATGGAGGATAAGCGTGCAAATGAACGCACTAAAACTATTGAAAATAAATGATAAAATGAATGCAAGAATAAATGGTTCCAAATGATGCAAGGATGAGATTAGCAACAATCACGGCATAGATAACAAAGTAATTATGTAATTAATTCTAATCTCTCATGGACATGGCATAGGAGCGATCACTAATTCCACCTAAACTCTCTCTCGAGATGGATAGGATGTAGGCCCTTAATAAGGCTCCCAAAAGCACATAGGATCGTGACCAAAGCAAACACCTCCCACTAGGTACTAATTAGTCTACGAGTTCCCTAATGAGGTACTAAATCATAGGCAATATTCCCTTTTAAGATACTATAAATTTACTAATGGTTTTGGTCTTCTCACCTAATCAACCAATCTCTCGATTAAGCTAATCAAATGTTCTATCAAAGGGTTCTAAATCTACAAAGGATATTTTTATCTCATTCTAAATTATGCACATGAAGTGTATGATGAAATGATTCAATGAACTATCCTAAATACATAATTGATTTCTCAATCTAATCACATGCACATGACAATTAATCACACAAATCATACATATACATCAAGCAATTCACAATCAATGATAGAAATAACACAAAGCTCATTCAAGATTAAAATCCAATTGCATAAAAACTAAATTATCAAACACCAATCATGGGGCTAATCTCACAAAGGAGATTAGCATATCATATTCTTAGAGAAAATAACATAGACAATTGTGTCTACAAATCCCATGACAAAACTATAAAGAAGTTCTCAAAAATTAGAATTAGATTCCCCCTTTGAAGGTCTTCAATGGAGATCTCTTTCTTCTTCTTGTAATCTTAACTCCCCTGCTTCCTTGATCACTTGGATGGTGGATTTGATGGAGGAGATCAAGTGTAGATGGATGGATGAAGAATGGATGAAGGTTGGGGTGTAAAATAAAGAAAATGGTGTGTGATGTGTGTGTCGAAGTGAAACTCTTCTCTCTTCAAAATTTGGAAATGAGGATATTTATAATGGTGGGGGATCAAAGGAATTAGAATCATGGGCTTAAGTGGGAAATGAGCCTTTTTTATGTAAAATTTGAATTCTTCAGGAACACGGTCATGCCACCTCACACGGCCTAAAAGAGGCCGTGTTTCTTCTGTAACACGGCCAAACATGGTCATGTTTCTCCTTCAGCCCGTGTTTCTTTCTATTATTCATTTCTTGCTCGTTTCAACTTGGAACTGAGATCCGTTTTTTTAACGTCTTCCTTTTCGCGTCTAGAATCTATTTTTATTTGAAAATTATATGTTTAAGCTCATTCTCACATATTTACATAAAAACACAAAACACCACCAAAATATACAAAAAATATGGATGAAATAATACGAAAACACATATAAAAAGACACTAAAATATGTGTGAAAATATCACTCATCGTTGACTTGCCTTTACTTCTGTAGCATTACCGGTCGTGCCGTAGGTCTCGTTAATAATCTTTGTAAGCTTGTTGTCGTGCTAAGTCATTCATCTAACAAATCACATTTCTATAATCATAATGGAGGAACTAACTTGGCATAATTATACTCACATTTCATATTCTAGCCTATCGTGTCACAAAATGTCAAACTTGTATTTAAATTCACGAGCCAATTAATTCCACAATTAATACACTCATACCTCTTGTAGCGGGCGTCGTATTCGGTAGATGCATAGCAAGAGAATTTATTTTGATTATATTATTTACAAGTCCATCAAATACTCATTTCATATAATCATACATCAGCGAAAACTTTAAACAAATAAGAATAAGTATGTAGAATTGTATATATGCTCTGATACCATAATGTTACACCCCAATTTTTCTTACTTAATTATTTTTAAATAAAAACATAATAAAAAGGGTTAACTATGTTGTACTATAGTGACTTTCTCTCAAAACAGTATACTGTTAATTTTAATCCCAATTGAAAATGGTCAACTAACCTATAAATACGTAAGTTGAATTCTACGTACCCACTAAAAGAGACGGATGGAAGAATCCTACTTTAACATGATTTCTTCTGGCAACCAATATCCTAAGTTCATAATTAATCAGTTAACCACCAAAGGAAAAACATAATGGATTTTAATTTAATTTGACTATTTCTTGATAATAAGACATATATTCAACCAACTTAAACCATTATTCCACTTAAGTAGACAACTTACGCTTTACATCTACTCCCGACTCACCATTCTGCGAAACTAAATAAATGTTAAGCACCATTTGCTACCATTTTAAATCAAAATAACACATACCCATTAAACAATGCAACTATACTTCATTATACATATGATTCATTACATAAAACAAAGATTTAGCAAATACGTCCATAGGACAAAATTATTTTAAACAAATCCTTCAGCGTTTGCAGTATTTCACACCATAAACATATAGTGTCATGGATCTTCACACGTCATGGATCTTCACTAATGTTGTCCTCCATCATTTGCTTGCTGTTGTTGTTCTTCTTCTTCATCTATTGCTTCCAGTGGTCATGAATCTTCACATTTGCACTCACAATTTTCTTCAACTTTGCACACCTGTAATACAGATAACCAACCATGGACATATCTTTGATGCCCTATTCTCCTATTTTAAATTTTGATTTGATTTGAATTGGGAGCTCATAGTGGATAAATATGTCATTATAGTGAGATTATTGTTTGACTTCTGCTATGCTTGAATTTTCTTTCTTAATTGGCAAGAATTTAGAAATATTTTAATTAAATTTATATTGATTCTGATTTAATATAGGTTTTCTAATTTTTTATATTTTATTTTTGATAGAATGTTTTCGATTTGTTTTTCAATTTAGGTTTTCTAAATTGGTTATTGAATGAAATTGATGAGAAATATTTTCTCTAATTTGAGGGTTTTTGTGGTATAATTTGAGGTTTTTTATTATTTTTTTAATAATACTCAAAAGATTCATAATTTTCACTCTTTAATTAAAAAATAAACACGTTTACAAAGCAAAGGAAAGTATAGTATACTTTACAACACAAGAAATTTAAGCAAATATAATTTTTTTAATGGTAAAAATAAAAATTAAATTAAATTAAATTAAAAGATAAAAAAAATTAATGATGTCAGAATGAGAGTAAATCTAGTTTTCAGTAAAATTGTAATTGAAAATTAAAATAAAGGTTATTAACGTAGTTTGAACATTTATCTTAGTTCTTTTATCTTCTACCAAACATCTTAAATTTTTGTTATATCAATTTTAATACAACCTATCAAACAATCTCCAGTTTTTATATTACCTCTTCTTATCTTCTTTTAAATCCTAATTTTTATATATACCTCCTTATCTTATCTCATCTATCAAACGAACCGAAAAGGTAAGACAAAATCCCAACAATTCATTCATGCTCAAAATTAAAATATGAAAGCGCAAACATCATACTTTATTAAATTATTATCATCTTTTCTTGCCATCACACCCACCGCGATATGTTACCGCTATGCTAACCTGAAAAGGGAAATAGTTTTGGGGCAAGCAACCACGACTTAGTGGAAACAACACACTGATATGTTTTAAATAAATCCACGTATGAAAGAAGGTAAATACTTACAACCTAAATTTTATCATATTAGTAAGGCACCTTGCGGTCCAATACTCGTAACATATGTTTGATAAGATATCGAGATTCATTATCCGTAAATGTAAATTTGGCACGGTACTTTATAATAGTCCAATACCCAAGTTTCATAATTTCAAGTTCACACATCATGCTCATTGTAGATATAATAAGCAAACTTATTTCTAACACACAATGCAAGAGATTAAAATGCATCAGTAGTAAATACACACCTTCAACAACTTCAAATAGAAATTGGAACACTAGTCTCCTTGACTCACAATCCTTTCAAAGCCTAGCATACAGAAACAAGAAAACGGTTCAGCTTCACGCTGATATCAATTTGTAGATTTATAAGGATCAAACTACTAACGGACTGTATAAAGTAGACGTAAGCCCTAAATTGATTTCTTGGCAAAAGAAGGCAAATTGGGACAAGTAAAAAGGAATGGCTTGGGGAGAAATCAGGCACAAGGTTGAAATTCGTATGGCTAGGTAGTGTTTTATGTGAAAGACGAGGGAGAATAGAATGAGACTTACCCTTTTAGCTTCTTCTCCAAATGGATGTTGCTGCTGATATTTGAGTGAGGAGTAGAAGAGTATGGTCTAGGGTAGTATTTAAATATCATGGTGACAACGGATTTTAATGTGATCCTTCGCCTTCATGGGTAATTAATTGAGGGAAGATTTGATGTTGCAGGGTAGTGATGATTTTGTAATGGCAAAGAGCTAACCGATGAGAGATTTACCTCTCATTGAGTGTCGTAGGGATTTGAACTGTCGTGGTATATCGTAAGGTCTTGTGCCTTAGAATATTTTCAGTCGGTGGTCATGTTATTGGTCTTTGAAGGATTGGCCCAACTTACTAATGTACGAGATTAACAAATTTACTGGGTGTTACATCCCACCCAACTAATAAAAATTTCAACCCCAAAATTCTAGTAAAATAAAACCTTACCTGTGAAGAAGAAAGGATATTGTGCTAGTAACTCATCTTCTCGTTCCCAAGTATCCTTTTCCTCAGTGTGTCGACTACATTGAATTTTAATGAGTGGCACATCTTGATTTAGAATTCTTTGGACCTTTTGTTCCAATATTGTCTCGGGTACTTTTTCGTAGGTTTGATCTTTACCAAGCTCTACCGTTGAGAACCTCACCACGTGACTTGGGTCATGAGCATACTTTCTCAGCATTGATATATGAAAACATTGTGGACTGGGGACAACACGGGCTGCATGGCTAAGCGATATGCCAGATTCCTAACTCGATCAAGAATTTTGAACGGTCTCACCCTTTTCTCCCGAATCGTATAACATCCTTCGTGGGCGCAACTTTTTGAAAAATATGCTCTCCAGATTTGAACTGTAAATCTCTTCTTCTACGATCGGCATAAGACTTTTGTCTATCTTAGGGCCTGAGACAGCCCTCTCACCCACTTCGTCCCAATATAGTGGCGATCTACACTTTCTCCCATACAGGGCTTTAGACGGAGCCATTTTGATAGTGGTTTGGTAGCTATTGTTGTAGGCGAACTCGACCAAAGGTGGAAACTTTTCCCATTCATCTTGGTCGAGTCTGCAGGCTCTTAGCATGTCTTCTAATATTTGAATAGTTCTTTTTGACTGCCCATCAGTTTGTAGGTGATAAGCCGTGCTGAAATTCAATTTAGTTCCCATGGCCTTGTGTAAGCTTATCCAAAATCTTGACTTGAAGCATGTGTCTCTATCCGACCCTATAGAAATTGGTATGCCATGAAGTTTTACTATTTCTTGAATGTACAGTTGAGCAAATTATTCCATCTTGAAAGTCATCTTTAACGCTAAGAAATGAGCTGACTTAATTAGTCGATCAACAATTACCCAGATGACATGATTTCCTCTGGTTGACCTTGGCAATCTTACCACAAAAAGAGTTACATTTCCCCTTTTGATAAATAGG
The DNA here is from genome assembly GCA_023678885.1 of Pogostemon cablin. Lineage (NCBI taxonomy): Eukaryota > Viridiplantae > Streptophyta > Magnoliopsida > Lamiales > Lamiaceae > Pogostemon > Pogostemon cablin. The sequence continues at coordinate 17,242,545 of CM043004.1, forward strand.
ATTCACTAAAGGAGTTAATTGATTCTATATTATACAATGCAGATGTGAATTTTATGAACAATAGTATATTACTCTATAAATGTATCAATATTATAACTATAAATACTAACAAACATAAAATAATACATTATATTGATACAAAATTTTTATACATACAAACATAAATGGGTCAGTAATTAGTGGGTATAAAACGCATTTATGTATTACTAAACAATACATTCACTTCAGAAAATTACTAATAAATACAAAATTATATTTTGTTTTACCCATAATATATATATATATATACACACACACACATACACACCCATCTGTACATTAGTGTGCATTGTAAAGATAAAAACAAAAATATGCGATTAAATATATTGTGGGATTATTACTGATAGTTACGCGTTTGTATAGTCTAATTATTAATAAATAAATTGATTTAATATAATTATTGATAGATACATAAGGCTTAATTTATTTTCCTGCATTACCCCATGTACTCTTTAATCGCTCTTTAAGGATTGATTTTAGGAACTACCTGTTCTTAGTCTCATTTCTAGGTTAAAATGATTTAGAGTACGAGAACTCTATCGTTGTTATAAACCGTAGTGACCAGTATAAAATTTATAGAATATCGTCCCAAGAAAAAAGTAAAATCAAGGTGTATCCAGACACTACAACATAAGTGACATTACATAACACCGTCTTTGTAACACTTTTAATTATTTAACACAAATTTGTAATACTTTCTAAATTGTTATAATATGTTACACATTTATAACACTTTTTATATAAGTAATACATATAAATAACACTTTTCTAATATGTAACACATTCATATAACACTTTTACATTTGTTACACTTTTCATTAATACTTTTTTATAAGTAACATCGTTATATAACATTTTATATTAGTAACATTTTTAAATAACATATTTACACAAGTAAAATATTTATGTTAAACTTATTAAATATTTGTTTAATAAGTACATTTTTTTAAATGAGTGTTTCATGTCACAGGCAAACATTATATATATATATATATATATATATATATATATATATATATATATATATATATATATATATATATATTATTTTGAAAGATTATGTTTTCTTTCAACATAATATTGAAAAATTATTTTGAAATACCATATATTATTATATTAAAACATTCTTTGTAATACTCTAAAACAATGGATTTTTAATTTATATTTTAAATGTACAATCAAAACTATAAAATCATTATAATTACTAAGTCAAAATATTTTAATAAAAAATTATACCTTAGTTGATGAAAATTGCTAACGATACAAGTGAAGTATTTAATGACTGATTCGTAATACAATTAAAAAGTGATAACTAATTAAAAAAAATCTAAAATGATCTCACCATGAGATGATCTAAAATTATTGTTGCTAATAGTAGAAATTTGCAACACAAGTTATAAAAACTCAAACACGTGAATGCATATTATTTCATATCTTGAGTTCTTATTTTTTTTATATTATAATACTATAAAATACTACAAACTATATAATATATAACATTAAATTAGTCTTAAAGAAGAAAACTAAAAGACACACATGATTTATTTTTCCTCAAGGACTTATCCACCAACTTCTAATTATCCATTCCAACTTCACTATTAAATCTTATAAAAAATGCTTAAGTTTTCATATTACCAACTATGGTTAATCTTTTTAGATAAAACATGAGTCCATCAATTAGTTGCATCATACTTTATAGTACTTCAGCAATTGTGGCCTCTCAAGTTTAAAATGGGAGCTATTAGATAGTCATCAATGTCGAAAGGTACGGGCTCTAGATTAACAACCTTCAACATTTCATATCCGCATAATAACACATTAATATAATGCATATATATGAGCAAATAGTTGACGACATTATAACCTCAAGATTTTTCGAATTCCATTAGCATACATTATGCCTTTTGTCTGCCAATGTTGTTCAACTCATGATCTAGAATGAATTTTCTTGTAATTTTTTCGCTGCACAAATGCAGGAAGTCTCCTTCCTTTCTCTCTGCAAGTTAGACATGAGCAAAACAATAATTTTAATACAAACCAATATAGATAGGATACTAGGAAAATCATTGAGAGCATAAAGCAAATCACACAACAGAGTATATATATATATATATATATATATATATATATATATATATATATATATATATATATATATATATATATATATATATATATATATAATTTCAACAAAGATTATGAATTCACGAAGGGATAAACTAGTTATCCGCATAATCACAAAAATCTATACCACGGATAATTAGCAAAGGTAATAAGGTATAATCTACAAAATAAATTTTTAATCAAACATATTTACCCCAGAAAAAGTCATGAAACAAAAATCCAAACAAATGAAACAACCTATGAAACAAAACAAAAATTCAAATAACCAAAAACCAAACAGCTATTGATCAGATCCACATTAGACCAGACAATTAAGAGTAGAAAAATAAGCAAAGAAGAATCAATTGAAAAACCAAACTCATATATGCATAATCTAAGTAGTTCATCGTCAAGGCAGCGGACGTTTCAGCCGCCAATTCAATTTTACATAAATAAAACTTAAATTAATAATCTAAAACATCATGATCAAGAGATGCCCAACTTATTATTTCCAACCTACTATATCTTCATGCCTTACATTATATAATATGTCTATATCTTCATATCGACTCACTGCAATTACCTGAAATAGAATAAACATTTATCACTAAACATAGATTAATTTTACAGTGTAAGACCATCAATAAGTAGATTATTCTAGTTAAATGTAAAACCATCATATAATTTCAAGCGATAAATATATATATATATATATATATATATATATATATATATATATATATATATATATATATATATATATATATATGTATATACATACAAAATGAGTCTAAAATAATTTTAAAATTTGTAACTATTTGTGAACTTTTGTTATGCAAGTAACTCTTAGCAATAAAATACTATTAAAAACTTTGAGAATACCACAATAATTTCACTGTAAGAACTTATTCAATGTTATTTTCCAACATGTATCTTAGAAGATGAAGGTCATAAAAAGTTTACAAGATGCATAATTATTAGTGAACAAAACCAGATACTTATGTTCTAGAATTACCAATTAGTATATTCAAATAAACCAGAAGAAAAATATGAAAATAATTATCACCTTGTACTTTGCAACCTCCTCACTGACTTCCTTTAAGTAAGTAGCATGAACTTTATTGATACAGTAAGCTGAAAGCAATAAAAATTTGATGAAACAAGTAAAATAATGAACCTTGATATGATTGTGGAGAAAATTGAAAAAGAACAGTAATTACAATTGGATTCAGTGCACAATCTCTGACTTTAAATGAAAATCTGCTTTGTTTGGGTACGAATTAGACTTCATAGCATATATCACTGGAAAGCCATGAAAGTGTAGTTTCCAAGGAATTTTGTAGATTGCAATTTAGAGTTTTGAGTAAAAATTTATGTTCAATTTACCAAGGTGTGGAGTGAACTTGGGAATATGATGCAATGCACAATGCCTGTCTTTAAGTAAAAAATCTGCTTTGTTTGGGTATGAATTAGACCTCGTGGCAAGTAAAAAATCTGCTTTATGTTCATGTAATTTTAATGATTGAAATACATTTTCTTGTATTCTATTCATCCATTCAACACCTAGTTATAAACAATAAATTTTAGAAAATTGATACATGTAGGTTCACTCTTTTGATTCATACATGATTAAGTACATGGAGGAGTACGCAATGCTTCTGAAGCTCAAGTCAGATGTTACCAAGTCATATAACGCAATGCTTCTGAAGCTCAAGTCAGATGTTACCAAGTCATATAAGTTAGTTAATGATATTTTAAACATTGATCCTACGAAAACTGAAAATTTAGTGGCCTTAGCTGTTCTTTGGGACGAGAAAGATGAATGAGGAGCTTTTATCTTATGCTGAGAAGGTAAATTCTCATCTTATGATTGGCTAGATAGCTATATATGCTTAATCATCATGTTATTTGTAAATTATATACCACTCATTCACATTTATGAAGATATGTAGTTGGTTACATTATGAAGGTATGATAAATTGTGCAGATGAAACTAAAATTCCACATAGTTTTTATAATGTCAACCAATGCAGTTTTTCAATTGTCTAGTTCAGCTTAGGTTGGAATTTTTTGACCTTAATACTTTGAGTTTACAGGGGAATCTTTTTTTTCAATGAGTGTCCAGAATTTGTTGCGGTGGAGCTAAAAAATTAAGGCCTGATCTTCACATATATCAAGGTCTTTTAATATATATTTCCATGTCTTTCCTTGGTTTATAATTTTTTTAAAAAAATTATTTTTATGAATTCATGCAAGATGCGAGAGGGCATGGGATGACTGGAACTTCGAAAGTATTGCAGGTTTAGTTCGTTCTTTTTTACCCTCTCAAAGATCAAGGAAGCTTTATATGTAGAGATGAAGGCAATTTCACAATCTGCAAAGCCTTTAAAACTAGTTGGGGATGTATATGCTAGTAATACCAATAGCAGAGAAAAGTATGCATGATTCTAAGGTTCTTGTCAAATTTTGATATATGCCCAAAGTCCTTAATGTTATATATGTATCATTCTATGAGGTCAAAGTAAACTCTGTATAACATGCTTGAGGGTGGGGAATGTAAGGAGGCATGGAAGTATCATAAATTTTTCGATTAAAATGTAGCTTTTAGATGAGTTTAATGTATATTTTTCTTCGAACCTGTGAGTTATGTTGAAGTAACTTCACACTTGCTAAATTTTTCAACTTTTTGTAGAGCATTAAATATAGACAGGTAATATCAATACTGGCTTTTTGTATCTGAAAATTTAGAATCTGATTCTGCTGTGGAATTTGAAAGAAAATTACTAATTTGACTCTGCAAAAGTATCAACAAGACCTAAAAAGAAGAAGAAAGTAAATGAGTTTGAGCAGATCTGGCAGCTTAATTCAAACTTTAAAATGAGCAGGTAAATAACTTTATGTCATTGCACTTAGTTCTTTCATTTGCTTGTTCAATAAGGGGTATGAGCAGAGATAGTGGAGTATTTATTTAAAAACATTCTTCTTAGTGATTTATATTCTCTCATCTCTAGTGAAGGGTTGTCGAGTTAGATGATCACAATTAAGTGCCTTATGAATATTTGAGTTGTGAATATGCATGTTCATTGTTACATTAAATGAAATTGCTTTTTAATTTTAATAATTGTACAAAAGCACCTGTGTTTGTGATTCGTAATCTTAAGTCTTAAATATTCTCTTAAATATATGGCATCTTGTTGTATAAGCTTTGGATTGGTTATATTAAATAAGTAGCATCATGTTCAGTTTATAGTGTTGTGTAAATCCATTTCAAGATAAATGTGATTGGTACCATGTCTACTACTTACAATTTTCTTTAAAATAAGTATTAGAGTGAATAGTTTTACCTCTTAACTACAATGTTGAATATACTGCAAGTTAGCTCTAGTGTTTCTTTGCTGATGTGTATCATATTGCTGCATTTTGTTGTTGTTTGCTATAGCTCTGGTTTTCTCATTCAAGATTTAAAGTTGTAATTATTTAGTTTTGTGTTTCTTTCAAATTGTAATTATGCAACCTACTTGATAGATGATCTAAGTATAATGATTGGTTGGTTTTTTTGAGCGAAGCTAGACTTAGCTTCACTAAGGATTTTGGTTTTGACAATTTACCGTGCTTTCGATGTATTGTACTGTGCAGATTTACTTTTTGAAATAATAATAATCATTAAATTTAATTATTATTATAAAATTATTATTGAATAATAAATAAAAATATAATAATTTAATAATGTATTATCATTATTATTATTATATTATTATTATTAATATTAAATACTGCATAATAATCAAAATGTTAATATATGTGTTACATATTGTTTTACAGAAGTGTTACATGTATTCTTGTAGGTGATACAATTATTATATAATTAATGTTATATTATACTCATAAGTGTTAGCAAAATAATATAATTAGTTTTACTTTATATTTGAAAGTGTTAACAAAACAATATAATTATTGTTACATTATAATTAAAAGTGTTAACAAAATAATGTATATAATGTTACATTTACATTCAAAAGTGTTAACAAAATAATATTATATTAAGATAAAAAAAATGTTAAATTAACATTATATGCAATATTTTAGAAAGTGTTGCAAAAAAAGTGTAACATTAGACTTTAGATAATAGGGACAACAGCGACACCAAAAATAGCGTTATTTAGGATCTATAATAATATTTTTTAATTGTTAAGTAACATTTATTGGGTGTTATGTAATGTCACTTATGTTGTAGTGATATTTGCTTTTAATCATGCTTTGTAAAAGTGATAGAATTTAGGTTTTGGTTTTAAACTAACAACTATGCTAAGCAATTAACTAGAAAATCAAGTAATAACTACAATTATCAAGGATCAAGTATGTGACAAGGTGGAATGGAATGAGTGTAGTAGATCTTAGAAAGAGTGCAAGGCTAACCACAATCAAAATCAAGGAAGCAACCTAGACTTGTAAGAATTTAGTAGTAAACATCATCAACAATAGACTAGAAGCCATCACAATTGTACCCTTAACCCCTATGGCCAAGGTGACTAGGTTCTCATCCCTTTTACAAGATTAAATCCTCTTAGATTGGTCTTATCATCAATTCACATGAAGGTACTATGATTCTAAGTTTTGTTCTTCTCATTCAATTACTCAAATGTCCTCTTATACGTGTTATAATCATAAGAAGGGTATGGCTTACCTCCCCTCACACTAACATCCATGTTCATTTCACTAATTGATTCAATTCACCCCTAACATATAATATCGGAATGGCCATCCTAACATCATGTGTATAGAAATCAATCACACAATTTATAAAATGAAACATGAATTACAATTTATAGAAGAAATCCATCATCAATTCAATTAACTACAAAAAATCTCACTAATCTAGATTAACCACAATTCATAAAATTCCATTGCTAACTTCAAATCAAAGGAAATACAAAATGAAAGTTGAATTTATTCCCTTGTAGATGAGGGATGGTCTCCTTCCTCCAATAGCATTCCAAGCATATAAGCCTCAAATCTCTCTAAGGATGGTATGGATGAAGGATGTATGGATTGAAAGTAGTAAAAATGGATGAATTTGGTGGATTTTGCTTGTAGGAGAGAGTGTGTGTGAAGAAATGGTGTGGAAGTGTGTGTTTGATCTTAGAAACTGCTCTCAAATGACACTCTCCCATAAATCACGCTAAAATTGGGCATTTATACCCCTTGTAATCTTCTAGAACATGTGCAAACTTATTCTAGATTTCTGCCCGAGCTTGACTCGAGTAGTAGAGCTCGACTCGAGTCGGCTCACTTTTCTAAGTGTGTTTCTGCGTGTTGACGAAGCTCGACTCGTGTCCTACACACGAACACAGCATGGGCGAGTAGACATTTCTGATGCTGGCGTACGGACAATGTTACAAGTCCGTGCGTTGCGCACGACCTAAGCTCGGACAAGCTCGACTCGAGTTCGGCACACGGCCATAGCATGGGCTTGCAGGCATTTCAGACGGCACACGGCCAATGTTACAGGCCCGTGTACTGTGCACGACACGAGCTCGAGCACAAGCTTGACTCGAGTGTGGTCGAGTTCTGTCCATCTTCTTCATTTCAGCTACCGACTCCGTTTTGCTCCGTTTTTGACCTGTTTTACATACATTTAAGCTTATTTCCACACACTTATCTATCTATATCACACTTCTCCTAATTAATATGAAACTCCACCAAAAGTTATATAAATACGGATAAAAATATTCAAAAATCCACAAATAAAGACACTAAAATTTAGGTGAAAATGATGGCGATCACTAATATATCTTCTATTTCTCACTCCAAATTGCACGTTAATGTATAGTAAAGTAAAATAACATATATCATACCCTCTTATGATATTTACCCATGCACCTCAATGTACATTATTGTCTTCGTTCTTGTAATTCTCGCTCCGAAAGCACACCAATGTATATCAATGTATTTAGTGTTAAAGGACATTTCTTTTTTGTGATTTTTTTGTACAAGTTTCCTTTTTGTGATTTAATGAATATTAAATGTACAGTACAGACTATTTAATACATTACAGCACATTCTTTTTTGTTGATTAATTAATCAAAATTAAGAATGATCATTGTGCACACGTATATACAAATTAAGAGTTTTTTCATTGTTTCTCTCCGAAAATTATTTATCGCAGACTAATGTACAATGATGTATATTCAAATAAATAGTATTCTTTGTTTCTCTGTCCGGAAATTATTTTTCTCACATGAATGCACAGTGATGTATATTCATATCAATACTTAATCGTGTCCTTTTAATTTTCTCTGGACGATGCACACTGATGTTCAGTAAGTATGAGTATTATAGATAAAACAAAATAAAATATTGTATATAAATAATTTTTTAAAGCGAATGTATGGTTTAATAATATCTAAATATGTTTTGTACCTAGTATTTATTAACCCATTTAATATTTATACGAATGTACATCAGTGTGTATTCTTGAGAGAGAAACAGAAATACACAATCAAATTGAAGTACCCTACGAATGTACATTAGTGTGCATTCTTGAAAGAGAAGTAGAAAATATGCTGCATTCTTGAGAGAGAAATTAGAAAATACACGATTAAATTGAAGAACCCTACTAATGTAAATTAGTGTGCATTATTTAGAGAGAAACAGAAAATACATTGCATTCTTGAGAGAGAAACGGAAAATACGAAATTAAATTGAAGATCCCTACAAATGTACATTATTGTGCATCCTTGAGAGAAAAATAGAAAATATTAGATACCGGAATCACTAAAAGCGTGTAAATAAGTGATTATGAGATTATTATTGGGTACATGGGTATACTGCGAAAGTAGTGGCTATTGCAGTGGGAGTTGTTTATTTATCTCACGATATGAATAAACGTTTGATTTTGTGAAATTGTCTTTACGTACGTTTTCATATAAAGAATTTCATTTCAGTTTCTATGCGTTTACGATTGTTGGCGTTCGATCATTTGGCTAACGTGAACCGTTAGGATTCCATATGTTTCTAACATGCAGTAGAAGAAAGAAAACAAGAAACGTTTTACCTTTCACCAAGGTATGTTGAAGAATGTGGATACTCGCCTGAAGCCTGTGCAGCCTCACCGTTTTGGGTATAACCCTCTCATCCGATCTCGGAATTGAGTGATCTACACGCCAAAACAATCCTCTCTTCTGTGGCTTTCTGTCAGTATATCACACATCATGTTCTGAAGTCTGTGTGATTTTATAAAAATAGTACAAATTGGCAGACAGCAGTAGCAAACAACCTTCCGGTCTTCTGCTATATTCTCAAGTCCAATCTCGACGTCATGTGGGCGACGATCCTCGAGATCTTCTCAATCTGCTATTCCATCACCCTCCTCAGATATTAGGCGTGATTAATCTCTCAGATTAGGATTTTCGGACAGCTGAGATGACTTATATATGGGCTACAGCAGGGACCAGGAGCAGAAATTAGAGTTGGGCCTCCATTGGGCTTAAGTATCCAAGCTTAGCCCAAAGCTTATGCTTAAGTCCAATAATAATAATATATACCACTAAAATATTATTACTGCACTACAGTTCTAATCTCATAATTACGTTAACGGGCTCCTTAAATTGAAGAAATGGTTGTTATAAATATCCTTAAATCTCTCAATCATTGTTTTTATCTGATTTAATGCACATTAGATTATACATACGTATACCTATCATTAATAATTCCTAAAATAATACATTATATTAATACGAAATTTTTATGCAGATTTCAATCCGTCATTCTCAACTAACAAATTTTTTTAAGGACTTACTCCATCTTCATCCCATTTAAAGAGTTAAATTTACTGTTTGCAAGGAGATTAAGGAGTATATTATTTTAATGTGTAGTGTATTGGTATATATAATATTTTAATATATAATAATGTGTAGTTGTATTCGTATTGTGTGTGGGTCCATTGAGATATATTTATTGTTTTGTTTGGTTCCCATCAATCAAAAATATTTTGATAAGGCAAACGAGTTTCTTGGACTCCCAAAGGGTTGGGATGAGACAAAAACTTCTAGTGAAGGGTTCAATTCAACTAGACAAAGACTTTTAAAAGGAGAGGGAAGACGATGACAATACTAGTGAATATGGAGGTGTTGTGGCTAAAGAAGGGGTAAGAGGAAGGAAAAACGGCTAAGAGATATGGATTAGCCCCTGAAGAGATTCTTATGATTGAAGAAAATGAATTTAATCACTATGTTTCTTTGAAAAAGCTGGCCCATATGGGGAGGAATGGAATATGCCTCGGATTAAAATTTTAAATTTTAGACAAATCCTGAAGCTTCCATGAGGGTAGGATGAAGACAGAAAATCTGGAAAATGCAACGTCAAAGAAAGTTGAACGATCTCAAGCGGTCCTGCTTAATACACACAAAGTGCATTAATGTGATTCTATAGTCAAGACAAACTAATACAAAATCACACTACAACCATCCCGATAGATAGTCCCCGTCAATCTCGGTTGTGAGCATCTATTTATACTTTATAAGAAATGATAATATGATCTTCCGCGTGCTGTCGCACAACATATTATCTACAATATAAAGTAAGTGGACTATTCCATCGACATATAAATAAATTATAAGACGCAATCATTTGATCAATGATTCTCATTTCAAATATTTTTAAAACATTGTTCATACTAGATCTAGACTTTTAGTATACAATCCAACAAAGGAATCAGGAGTCATGACAGGTATGTTATCAGTGGGGAAAACCCGCGCTTTCATACTTTTTGACACTAGCGCATTTCATTCTTTCATTTCAACACAATTTTGTCATAAGATTGGTTACAAAAAGGTTATGAATGATGAGCCTCTTGAAATTAGCTTACCTTCGAGGGCAGGGGTGTATCCTCCATAATGGGTGAGGGGGCTTTAGCCCACCCTTCCCCCCACCCCAAACTATAAAAAAAAAACCCCTATTATATATATATATATATATATATATATATATATATATATATATATATATATTTTACTAAATAATATTTATAAATGTAAAATTTTAATGATGACCCAACAAAATAAAATAATACATATACATGGTAATGGGCTTGGTGGACATTTAGTTTTGGAAGATGGCCCACCGGCCCCACCCATACAACTTAAATAAAAACTAAAAACCCAATAATCAATACAATCAAAACCTAATTTACCAAATTGAACAAATGCAGAATGCTCCCCTTCTGCAGCAAGAGCGTGATACGTGAATGCAGCAAATTTCCATTCTTGATTTCTTACTCCATTTCACCTTCCCTTCTTCTTGATATTTAATTATCCCAATGAATTAAAGGTAACATTTAATATTTTTTTCCCATTTTCCATTTAGCATTTTATCTATTAATTTGTGTATTTGAGACTTGAGTGTATATTTTTTTTTTTTTTTTAGTTCTATTTAAATCCTAATTACATTATATTATTTCAAATATTAAATTTAACTTTTTACAGCTAACTTTTTTCTCATATGCTTAATTATTGAGTTTAAGTGATGCAATTAATTTGATATTTTATTAATGGCATATTAATATATGAATAAATCAAGTTTTTTTTAATAATTTCGCATATATGTAATTTACTTTTCCAATATTTTGGTATTACTAGGTTGATCAAACAAAGTTATGGGAAAGTTAAAAACTATTGATATATTCTTTAGAAGAAAAGATCAAAAGAATCAAGATGATTCTAAAGTTGATGATTATACGAGTCATACATCAGGATCAACTCATCAAAGATCAAGTCATCCAACAATTGAGCCATCAATTGCTCCTACATGTCCATAATCTAGTAGCTCAATAGACAAGTGGATAAAAGCTACACAAATGGACATTTGTCATATAGAAAGAGATCCTGGATTACGTCCATTGATTTGGGAATTTTATATAAATCAAAGGGATGATATTCGTCAAGCTTATCTAAAAGCTGGACTATTTCAACCAAAGCTTCTGTAGGATGCATATCCATTCTTTATTGGAAAAACTCAACGCCTCCAATTTCAAGTTTCTTGGTTTGACTTAAATCCTTCGTGGTTGGAATATTCAAAAGTGTATGATGTTATTTATTGTTTACCGTGCTATCTCTTTGGTAAGCCATCTTCAACTTCAAGTCACCCAGGTTTAAACACGTGCATTCATTGAGCATGATTTCAAAAATTGAAAAAACGTAAATAGTGATTCCGAGTGTGCTTTATTGAATCATGTTGGAAAAGGTCCCAATTCACCTTATTATAATGCAGTGAAATAATGTGATGATTTGGTGAAGAAGACACAACATATTGATACACTCATCAAGAGGCAGACATCTAAAGAAATTAAGAACAATCGACTCAAACACAAGGTTTCAATTGATTGTATCAAATGGTTGACATTTCAAGGTTGTGCATATAGAGGTCATGACGAAAGTCAAAGTTCAAAGAATCGAGGAAATTTTATTGAATTGATGAAACTTTTGTCATCTTATAATGATAATGTTCAAAAGCTTGTTTTGGAGAATGCTCCAAAGATTGCGAAATATACATCGAGAAATATTCAACAAGACATTCTCCATATCCTTGCAACTAATGTAATAAATGCAATTAGAGATGAAATTGGAGATGCCAAGTTTTGTATTCTTATTGATGAAGCTTGAGACGAATTGAAGAAAGAGCAAATGGCTATTGTCTTGAGATTTGTTAATAGAGATGGCTTCATTCAAGAAAGATTCTTTGATATTGAGCATGTTAGTGACACTTGTGCTTTTACATTGAAAAGTGGATTGGAGAATGTCCTTTCTCATCATAATCTCTTAATTGAAAATATTCGAGGTCAGGGATTTGATGGTGCGAGCAATATGCGTGGTGAATGGAATAGATTGCAAGCTTTGATTCTTAAAGATTGTCCATATGCATATTATGTGCATTGTTTTGCTCATAGGTTGCGACTAACCTTAGTTGCTGCTTCAAGAGAAGTAGTTCTCTTATATGACTTTTTCACACAGTTGGCTTCTATTGTGAATATTGTTGGTGCTTCTTCCAAAAGACATGATCATTTTCAAGCAGCTCAAGCAAATGAAATTGCAAAAAATGTTGCACTTGGTGAGCTCAAAACCGGAAGAGGGAAAATCAAATTGGGACATTACAAAGAGCTGGAGATATAAGATGGAGTTCACACTTTAATTCAATTTGCAGCTTGATTACAACTTTTCAGCTGCTTGCACTGTAGTTGAGAATATTGTTAAAGAAGGAAGCACTTATGCTCAACGAGGTGAAGCTTTTGGTGTTTGTAAAGTATTGCTATCATTTGAGTTTGTTTTCACTTGCAGGTGATGCATGAAGTGATGGGAATCACTCACGGTCTTTGTCAAGTATTACAACAACACTCCCAAGACATCTTGAATGTCATTAATCTTGTTTCAACGACAAAGTCACTTCATCAACGCTTGAGAGATAGTGGATGGGACGCTTTGCTTAAGAAAGTGGAACTTTTTGTGAAAAACATGGCATTGAATCTCCAGACATGAACTCACACTACATTCAAGGTAGGGGTCGATCTCATCAACCAAATGTTACTATGGAATATCATTTTTAGATTGAGATGTTTTTGGCAGCTATAGACTCCCAATTGCAAGAGTTGAATAGTGAATTTAACGAGCATGTCGTGGAACTCTCACTTTAAGTTGTGCCTTAGATCCATATGACAATTATAAGTCATTCAACATTGAGAACATTTACAAGCTTTGTTTAAATTTTTATCCTGGTGATTTCACTGAACAAGAAATAAATCATTTGAAGTTCCATCTTAGTCATTATGAGCTTGATATATGTGATACCAGAGCTTTTCACTACTCATGTGCCAATATAATTTAATTTGTGTTATGTGCATTTTATAATTTCATGATAATTATGTGGCAATTATGTGACAATTGTTTCTATATTTTATTTATCTATACATTTTATTTGAGACATCCATTTATAAAAATGGTGACAACATGTGAATATATGTGTGCAAAAATATTTGCATGCATTAATTTGGATATATAATTAAATTGCCTCATTTGTACAAATACATTATTTCTTAATTATTAAATATTACACGTGTTCTCATAATAATAATAGTGGCAAGAAAGTGTACATGTATGTGTATTAATTTGTAAATGTATTATATCTTAGTTATTAAGTATTACACGTATTTTCATAATAGATAATAATAATAATAATAATAATAATGATATAATTAAATTAACGTATGTGGCAGTAATAGGAAACACATAAATCATATGGTCGAAATCGGCGCACGTAGGTATACATTGCATGCTTGTTATCAATTGCATGCTTCTTAGTATTAATATTAATAATAATAATAATAATAATAATAATAATAATAATAAATTATTTACTATAAATAGTAAATTATATAGTTTGTGGCGGTGGGTTTAACACCCAAATTCTTAGTATAAATAGGGGTACCCATTTGTTTGAGGAATGAACAGCGATGAGTTCGTGATTATAGAAAAAAAAAAGAAAAAAAGAGAGAAGAAAAAAGAGAGGAAGAGAGAAAGTGGAAGATGAGCGTGCCGGGACGGGAGATAGGTAGTTACAGTTCTCAAGAGGTCTGTGGTATTATTACTGTCAGAGTTCAGGTAAGTAGAAGTCTAACTACAATCCATAAACATGTTGTGTGTAAATTATTTGTGATTAATATGTGATAATTATACCACGAATTATTTGTGATTAGTTTAATTACGTTATGAATTATTTGAGGTTAATTAGTGATACAGGTTGTGGATTTATGTGATTTGAAATAATATCATTGTCCTATATAGATCTGTGTGATTGGAAACTGTTGAAAATATATCTGTATGATTTGAGAAGACATTGGTTATAAGGATTTGTGTGATCCGAGATGAAGTTGTTATTCCAAAAACGGATCCGTATGATCCAAGGTGAAATGGTTATTCTATAAATGGATATATGTGATTGAGATGAAGTTGTTATTCCAGAAGTGGATTTGTGTGAATTGAAGTTAAGTTGTTGCTTTATTTGTGATTAAATGTTGATATTGATGTCGTAAATAGTTTATGATGCATATTTAATTGCCCTGGTTGCATATCATGCATAATCATGAAAAGTGTTTTTTCCAAAATTAATAAGATACTAATGGTGTGTGCGGCCACTATATATGTATCTCTGTCAGGGTTCGAAAAAATCGCTCCCAACACTTTATTCTGGGTTCGGAAAAATCGTTTTCAGTACTTTATTCGGGGTTCAAAAAAATCGTCCCCACCACTCTGCCAGGGTTCAAAAAAATCATTCCCGGCATTATATTCAGGGATCAGAATCGATCTGACACTATGTGTGTCTATTGAGCTCACTTGGGGTGCATATCATAAGTGTGTCTTGGGGATCCCGCAACGTGAATAGTTTTCAAAATAAAAGAGACCAACTAGAAAGATTAAAAAATAGACTATAGAAAACTAAATGCATTTTCATGCACTGGCATGCATGATTTTTACTTACTGAGATTTTAGTCTCACTAGTTTATGCATTGTAGGTGAGTCTGATGATGATTGAGTATGTGGTGTGTTATGCAAGCTGTGGAGCTCCTTTAGGGTCTTGAGCGGATGTACATAAATAACGACCTGTTTGGCTAGTCTATGGGTTTATTTTGTTTCCGCTGATATTTTGTTATGTCATATAATAAGTATTGTCATGAGTTTGTCTGAATTGATATGTTGTCAGAAACCAGTTACGTATGTTGAACTGGTATGATAGTTTTGGTTATAAATATTATGTGAGGAAAAAAAATATATGCAGGTTTTAATGATGATATTTATGTTAATTAGTATTTTAATTATAAGTTATGTAAGGTAGGTCGTGTCAATATATCTACTCATTTAGATTTTCAAGTTATTCTAACACTTTCTCAGTTATGTCAAAGATTGGCCGAAATAAGAAAGTCCAAGACCTATCACTTCGTTGGTAGATTAATTTGTCTTGTACTAAATCTTTCGGTATCAACAGCTACTACAGAGAGAGCATTCTCAGCCATGAAAAAAATCAAAACAAGACTTTGAAGCAAAATAGATAATGAGTTTCTTGCCAACAATTTGATCATATACATTGAGAAAGAAATAGCTTCTACCTTATCCACAGACTCTATAATTTCTCATTTTGAATCGATGAAAAAGTGTCGTCTACACTTTTCTTAATTTTAAATATTGAGGATTTATATGAACATCTCTAAATTCTCTGGGTAGAAAGTTAAGCTTTTATATTGCAATATTTTGTATTTTTAAGTGCTCGAAAATGAATTATGATTTACATACTTTTATTTCTAGCCTCCCTATTAAATGTGTTTAACTCCGCTCCTGTTCGCGGGAGGGGGGAATTCTCACACAATCCGTGTATGAAAAGCGAAGTCCAAGCTTAATTGTTGTTGGAACCCCCAAGTCCAAGCTTGCTGCTATCTTTTGAGCTTGTCTAAAGGTTTCAATGTTGTCCATGTCAGCATGTCCGGATAGGATATTCCGCACGTCTGGGTGTAACCATTCCTGAACCTCTGATCCATCTTCTCATCGGTGTCCACAAGTTGTGGGGATGACCGACTTAATTGATTAAACTTTATTTCGTAGTCGATCACTGATATTTCTCCTTATTTCAGTTGGAAGAACTCGTTCTCCATCTTCTCCCGATGAGACAGCGGATTGACTTTTCCATCTCTATCCTTTGAAATTCTTCCCATGTGATAGCTTCACGTTGTTCGTGTGGCCTCATTCTCTAATAACCTTCCCACTAATGATCCGCATTCTTGACCAGCTGGTAGGACGCGCATAGTACGTTGTTCAGTCGTAAACTTCATTATTCGGAATGTTCACTCCAATGCCCTCACTTCCACGTATTTTGCCCCTTTGCACCCCTTGAATAGGGATAGAGGAGAGCGCAGAACTCCTAAACCATGCAAGTATGATCATTCGGGTTGGTTGCTGGGTTGCAGAGTGCTTGCACGAGTTGATCGAGAATATTTTGAGTATCTCTTAATGGAGGCATCCTTCAATCACCAACATACCCATCTTTAATTACAACTTAAGTATGGTGAAAATTTTTAATAAAGTACAATGATGGCCAAACCATTATCCATTTAATAATTAATAACAAGAATAGAAAATAAATATTCATAATGTAGATAATTTTTTTTAATTGAACTAAATTTTATTTAGTACATAGCTTAAATGGGAAATAAATAGAAACATGGATTTATTTATGAATGAAAATTTTATAACATCAAAGTGATGTATTAGCCACGACCATGCCCACAACATCAATCGAGTTATCAGTAAGGGTTCCCTCCGAATTCTCCTCAGGGTCTTTCTCTGGCTCCTTTTCAACCATATCATCGTTTAAGACATGGTTGTGTTTTGCGGGTCCACAAAGTATCCCATCATTAGAACTTTCTGGTTGTCATTCAATCCGTCCGCATAAGGTTCAAGAGGTGGTGGATGCCAACTAGCAACCCTCTCAAATAAGAATGTGGTAAATTATACATAATCTACTTGCGAGACCTGTTATTGAATAGTGTGACACAGGAGGTTGGCAAAAATAGGATCAGCCACGTCCCTCCATTTCTATGGTAACGTGCTGATTAATTTCACACCGGCCCAGTAATCTGTGATTCTATCGCCAACATCCTTGACTTGTCTCCACTTTTATAGCATTACCGCATTATGGTGGGCAAGTCTTGCCGTAGGTCTCATTCATAATCTTTGTAAGCTTGTTGCCATGCTAAGTCATTCATCTTACGAAGCCCAGTAATCCGTGATTCCATCGCCAACATCCTTACTTGTCTCTACTTCTGTAGCATTACCGCAATATGGGTGGGCAGGTCGTGCCGTAGATCTCGTTGATAATCTTTGTAAGCTTGTTGTCATGCTAAGTTATTTATCTAATGAAGCACATTCTATAATCATAATGGAAGAACGAACTTGGCATATTAATACTAACGTTTCATATTCTACCCTTGTGTGTCACATAATGTCAAACTTTATTTTAATTCACAGGCCAATCCATTCCACAATTAATACACTCATACCTCTTGTAGCGGGTGTTATACTCAGTGAATGCGTAGTAAGAGACTTTATTTTGATTATTTTATTTACAACTCCATCAAATATTAATTTCATATAGTTATGCATCAGTGAAAACTTTAAACAAATAAGAATAAGTATGCAGAATCGTCTACCTGCTCTGATACCATAATGTTACACCCAATTTTTCTTACTTTATTATTTTTAAATAAAAACATAATAAAAAGGGTTAACTATGTTCAGTGACGGACCCAGGATTTGCGATCAGGGGGCCGAAATTCATTAAGGGGAACACTTATGTAAGATTATTTATATATTTTTTTAAACAATTACTATTTTTTATAAAATGTATTAATAATTTTTTATTAAAAATATTATTACTTTTTATTAATAGTATAAAATGTTCATGAAATCATGCACTTCACCATTATCATTTTCTATTAATTAATTAAAGTAGAGGGAGAAAGAAAGAAATTTAAAAAAAATAAAAAAATTAATTAACTAAAGAAAAGATAGGAAGAAGTAATAATAAACTAAAGAAAAAATAGGTAGAAATAATAATATGTCATTTTTATTAAATTAATTAAAGTAGAGGGAGAAAGAAAGAAAGAAATAGGGAGAAATAATAATATATCATATTTTATTAATATTTTATTAATTAATTAAAGTAGAGGGAGAAAGAAAGAAATTTAAAAAAAATAGAAAAAATAATAAACTTAAGGAAAAACAGGGAGAAATATAATAAAGAAATAAAAAGGAGCGCATTGTGTGTAACTGGAATCGAACACATGACTTCCCTCTTAAGATTTGACAAGCAAACCACTTGGAGGGAGAAAGAAAGAAATTTAAAAAAAATATAGAAAAAATAATAAACTTAAGGAAAAACAGGGAGAAATATAATATTTCTTGGAGGGAGAAAGAAAGAAATTTTTAAAAAAATAGAAAAAATAATAAACTTAAGGAAAAATAGGGAGAAATATAATAAAGAAATAAAAAGGATTGTGTAACCGAAATCGAACACATGACTTCCCACTTAAGGTTTGACAAGCAAACCACTTGGCCATTGATTCATTTGGATATATCTACTACATATATAGTAAATATTTTCCAATGCCCCCCTTGGCCCCTACGTGGGTCCGTCCCTAACTATATTGTACTATAGTGACTTTCTTTCAAAGCAATATACAATCAATTTAATTCCAATTGTAAAATGATCAACTAACCTATAAATACGTAAGTTGAATTACCCCACTAAAAGAGATAGATGGAAGAGTCCTACTTCTACATGGTTCTTCTGACAATCAATATCCCAAGTTCATATTTAATTAGTTAACCACCAAAGGAAAAAACATAATTGTTTTAATTTAATTTGACCATTTCTTGATAGTAAGGCACATATATTCAACCAACTTAAACCATTATTCCACTTAAGTAGACAACTTACGGTTTACCTCTACTTCTGACTCACCATTTTGTGAAACTAAATAAATGATAAGCACCACTTGGTACCATTTTAAATCAAATTAACACATACCCATTAAACACCCCAACTATACTTCAGTGTACATACGATTCATAACACAAAATGAAGATTTAGCAGATATGTCTAAAGGACTTTATAATTTCAAGTTCATACATCATGCTCATTGTAGATATCATAAGTAAACTTATTTCTAACACACAGTGCAAGAGATTAAAATGTATCAGTAGTAAATCCCCACCTTCAACAATTTATAAATAGAAATTGGATCACTAGTCTCCTTGACTCACACTCCCTTCAAAGTCTAGCGTACAGAAACAAGAAAACGAGTTCAGCTTCACGCTGCTATCAACTTGTAGATTTATAAGGATCAAAATACTAACGGACTAAATAAAAGTAGACGTAAACCCTAAATTGATTTCCTTGGCAGAAGAAGGCATATTGGGACAAGTAAAAATGAATGGCTTGGGGAGAAATCAGGCACAAGGTTGAAATCCGTACAGCTGGGTAATGTTTTATGTGAAAGACGAGTAAGAATAGAATGAAACTTACCCTTTTAGCTTCTTCTCCAAACGGATGTTGCTACTGATATTTAAGTGAGGAGTTGAAGAGTATGGTCTAGGGTAGCATTTAAATATCATGGTGATAGCAGATTTTAATGTGATCCTTCGCCTTCATGGGTAATTGATTGAGGGAAGATTTGATGTTGCAAGGTAGTGATGATTTTGTAACGACAAGAGCTAATCGATGAGAGATTTACTCTCTCATTGAGTGTCGTAGGGATTTGAACTGTCCGGGTATATCTTAAGGTCTTAGGCCTTAGAATATTTTCAGTCGGTGGTCATGTTATTGGGCTTTGAAGGATTGACCCAACTTACTAATGTATGAGAATAACGAATTTACTGGGTGTTACATCCCACCCTACTCATAAAAATTTCGACCCCAAAATTCTAATATAAAACCTATACGCATGAAGAGGAAAGGATATTGTGCTTGTAGCTCCTCTTCTCGTTCCCAAGTAGCCTCTTCCTCAGTGTGTCGACTCCATTGAACTTTAATGAGGGCACGTCTTGATTTCGAATCCTCAGACCTTTCGTTCCAAAATTAGCTCGGGTACTTCTTCGAAAGTTAGATACTGAGCTCTAGTGTTCAGAAGCTCACCACGTGACTTGGGTCATGAATATACTTCCTCAGCATTGATATATGGAAGACATTATAGACTGAGTACTACTCGGGCGACAGGGCTAAGCGATATGCCAGATCCCTAACTCGATCAAGAATTTCGAATGGTCCCACAAAACGAGGCATGAGCTTCCCTTTTCTCCCAGATCATATAACATCCTTCATGGGGAAACTTTTAAAAATACATGCTCTCCAGAGTTTGGGGCCTAAGACAACCCTCTCACCCACTTCGTTCCAATATAGTGGTGATCTATACTTTCTCTCATACAGGGCTTTATACGGAGCCATTTTGATAGTGGTTTGGCAGCTATTGTTGTAGGCAAACAAAGGTAGAAACTTTTCACATGCATCATCTAGGCCAATTGTGCAGGCTCTTAGCATGTCTAATAATAGTTGAATAGTTCTTTCTGACTTCCCATCAGTTTGCAGGTGATAAGCCATGCTGAAATTCAATTTATTTCCCATGGCCTTGTGTAAGCTTTCCCAAAATCTTGACGTGAAGCGTGTGTCTCTATCCGACCCTATAGAAATTGGTATACCATGAAATTTTATTATTTCTTGAATGTAAAGTTGAGCAAACTATTCCATCTTGAAAGTCATTTTTAACTCTAAGAAATGAGCTGACTTGGTTAGTCGATCAACAATTACCCAGATGACATGGTTTTCTCTAGTTGACCTTGGCAATCCTTCCACAAAAAGAGTTACATTTCCTCTTTTGATAAATAGGATTCACTAAAAGAGTTAATTGATTGGATATTATACAATGCGGATGTGAATTTTATGAACAATAGTATATTACTCTATAAATGTATCAGCATTATAACTATAAATACTAACAAACATAAAATAATACATTATATTGATACAAAATAACAAACATAAAATAATACATTATATTGATACAAAATACAAAATAAATGGGTCGGTAATTAGTATGTACAAAATGCATTTAAGTATTAATAAACGATATATTTGCTTCAGAAAATTACTGATAAATAAAAAATTATATTTTGTTTTACCCGTAATATACATACACATCCGTACATTAGTGTGCATTGTTAAGATAGAAACAAAAATATGCGATTAAATATAATATTTATACAAATGTACATCAGTGTATTCTTGAGAGAGAAACAGAAAATACACAATCAAATTGAAGAACCCTATTAATTAATGTACATTAGTATGCATTTTTTAGAGAGAAACAGAAAATACACGATTAAATTGAAGAACCCTACTATGTACATTAGTGTGCATTATTTAGAGAGAAAAAAATACGCTAAGAAACATAATATACGCAATTAAATTGAAGAACCCTACAAATGTACATTATTGTGCATCCTAGAGAGAAAAACAGAAAATACACGATTAAATTGAAGAAATGGTTGTTATAAGTATCCTTAAATCTCTCACCCATTGTTTTTATCTGATTTAATGCACATTAGACTATACATACGTGAACCTGTCATTAATAATCCCTAAAATAATACATTATATTAATACAAAATTTTCATGCATATTTTAATCCGTCATTCTCAACCGACAATTTTTTTAAGGAATTACTCCCTCTTCGTCCCATTTAAAGAGTTAAATTTATTGTTTGCAAGGAGATTAAGAAATATATTATTTTAATATCTAGTGTGTTGGTAGATATAATATTTTAATGTATAATAATGTGTAGTTGTATTCGTATTATGTGTGGGCTCCATGGAGATATATTTATTGTTTTGTATGGTTTCCATCTATCAAAAATATTTTGATAAGGCAGACGAGTTGCTTGGACTCCCAAAGGGTTGGGATGAGGCAGAAACTTCTGGAGAAAGGTTCAATTCAACTAGATAAAGACTCTTGAAAGAAGGGGGTGGGAGACGATGAGAATACTAGTGAATATGGAGGTGTTGTGGCGAAAGAAGGGGTAAGAGGAAGGGAAAACGGCTAAGAGATATGGATTAGCCCCTGAAGAGATTCTTATGATTGATGAAAAGGAATTTAATCAGCATGTTTCTTTGAAGAAGCTGGCCCCATATGGGAGGAATGGAATATGCTTCGGATTAAAATTTTCCATTTTAGACAAAGCTTGAAGCTTCCATGGGGGTAGGATGAAGATAGAAAATCGGGATAATGCAACGTCAAAGGAAGTTGTTAATGCTGTGGAAGCTGATAAATCCCAATCATGCCGGTGATACGAGCACTTTATCTAGACGGAGTAAGAGAAGACGGGCACAAGCTCGTCTCAAGTTACCCACGTCGAGGCTTATAGCATACGCGAAAAACCCTCCAAAATCGAAGAGCAAGAAATAAGAATCTTTAATGAAGTCTGGTTAGAGTTTTGGCCAAATTTTTAAAAGTTCGTGTGATCTAATATAGCATTCTATTGTTTGTAGTTGATAATCTTCTCACTTGATGTTTTTGTCACATTGATATATGCATGTTTCTACAATAGTCTCCTCTTTTTTTCCATTTTATTAGTTATGATGGGAAGACAAGTAATTTTGCTGGAGAACTGTTTCAAATTAGTTGTGAAGTAGTGTAGTATCTACATATATTTAAAAGGTGCATTTACTGTTTTAATAATTATTAAAATGTTTCAAATTAAAAAAGAAAAATTATTATTTAGGGTATATTTTAGCTCTAGTAGTTTTGAGTATATTTTACTTTATGGTTTAGTATATAATTGTAATTTTACTTTTATAGTTTAGAGTATAATTCATTGTATAAGATTTAAGGTTTATGGTATAATTATAATTTTACCCTTTTGATTTTGAATATAATAGTCTTTTGAGTATAACAAATTTAAAAAAATAAAAACTACATGAGGAGATATAGTTGTCAAGTGGGCTGGGCCGGGCCAGCCCAGCCCATACCCACCTAAACCTACATATTTAGTGGGCCGGGCTGGGTTGGGCTCACCTTGTAACGTGCTGGGCCAGGCCCGGCTTTTTTAGAAATCATGGGCCCAGCTCTGCACATGAATTATAGGTAACGAGCTAGTCGTGAGTTGGGCCGGGCTACATGGGCCGAATTGGTGCGCCGGTGGGTTATGTTAATGAAAATTATTTTAATTCTAATTTATTAAATGTTTAGACTATAAAAATAATAGTAATAATAATAATATATAGTATAATATACATTATAATATTGCTACATTCATCAATATAATTATTACAAAAAATAATTATTAATTAAATATATTTAATTTTTTTATGAAATTTTTGTATAATGATGTAATATAAAGAAGATATCAACTTAATATTTTGTAAATAATTTATTTTATAATTACAAAATCTTAAATTTTCATATCAAGTAGTATATAGAATTTGATTTTTAGAAATTTATCATTATTAAATAAATATATTTTTTATATTTTATATAAAAATAAATTAAGTGGGCCGAATTGGCCTGCCATGGGTCCGGGCTGGGTTGAACATGGGCCGTGGGCTGGGCTGAGCTGGGATTTAATGGGCTGGATCGGGTTGGGCTTTTTAAAAAAATTTAGCTCATTTGGGACCATAATAACACATGAAATTCGACTCATTTAACCCACGTTACTCAAAGGCTGGGCCTGGACCAGCCCATGACGAGCTGGGCCTGAGCAGCCCAACCCACTTGACAACTATATAAGGAGGTGACAAATTAATTAAAGGGAGACCATATGTTAATTAATTAAGGATAATGAGAACAGCAGATTCCACCAATTCATTTGTTGGAACCTCCCCATAAAGATGCTCTCAACATTATTATTATTATTGGAAACGTACGATATATAGTATAACCGATAGAAATGTAAAGTTTGTAAAATACCTATGTTGAGGGAGTAATAAATAAAAAATAATAATAATAATAATAATTAAATAAATAATATACATTTTCCATGTAGCCTAAGTAGGAAAATTTTCACACAATATTATTTTTGTTTTTATTTTTATTTTTATTTATTTATTTATTTTGGTATTTTTAAGAATGAATAGTAATTCATAATAAATCTTTGAAATTTAGTTGTCATTTTTTAATTTTGTATCCATATATTGTAGGTATTTGTGGAAAGACATGGGCATAAAATATCTTTTAAACAAAAGAGGGCAATAAAGATTTTGGTTTTTATTGGGCAAAATGTTTCATTTACACTAATTGAATTTAATAAATTAAATAAAATTTGCAAGTTTAATAAATTAAATAAAATTTACAAGTTAAATTTTGACTTATGAACATTAATGTGAAGATGACCTCTTCAATTAAAAATTGTAGTAGGAGATATTGCTTATTTAATTTAGTAAACTTGCGTATTAAAGTCAACAGAATTTGTTGATCTTATTCATACATAATCAAAAAGGAGAAAAAGAAAGTATGTTCCTAAAAAGTCATCAAATTTTACCACGGTTTCACATTATTCGTTTTTCACAAGATTGCAAGAAAGGAGGCTAAGTCAATAATTTAAATAATTAAATTGGATTTTTATAACTTTCGTGCAAAAACCTTGTAATTTAAATAATTAAATTCGATTTTTATAACTTTTGTGCAAAAACCTTTTGATTGATCTCTTAGGTTATGTTCGTTTATTGATTTTAAATCCAGGTTTTAGTTTTCCAAAACCCACATTCAAATTTTAAAAATATATCTTATATATACCTATTAAACTATCTCTCTTCAATTAATACACTTTCTCTCTTTATCTCTCCTCTCTCATTTAACTTTTTAAATAATTTAATATATTGATTTGACATAAAGTTAAAACATAACATACTCAAAACCTAAAACAAACATAGAACACACTATTCATGGTTTTCAAATCCCAAATAATCTCAAACCAAACGTCACCTTATATTCTCAAGTGTACAAAGTGTATAAAGTTATAACTTATTGTTTTAATAAACACTTTATTTAATAAAATTATATTTTTCTCATTAAAAATGTCAACTGAATTATAAATAAATATAACGCGATATTAATCATGAATCATAATATAAAATAAGATTAATCACAAAACTACACATGCAACGTCTTGTTATATGTCATATATTGCTAATATAAATTGACTTTGTAACACCATCTCAAACATAGGCAGTATTTTTTTATAAATTACTTCTTATTAAAAATATTACTCCCTCCATCCCGCATTAAGGTTTACGATTTCAATTTTGGGTTGTTCCAAATTAAAGTTTACATTTTCTTTTTTATTTAGTTGGGCCAATATAAAACAATTAATTATTTCATCTAGATCCACACGCAATACTAATACAACTACCCACTTTACATTAAATATTATTTCTCTCACATCACTACACATTAAAATATTATATCTCTTAATCTCCGTGAAAAATGCAAACATCAATGTTAACATGGGAGGGAGTGAGTATTATTTTTTATTTATTCTATAAATGATTCATAAATATTTTAATTAAATAGTTATCACTTTTAATTAATTATATATTTTTTTATTGAAAATATTACTCTCTCCATCCCCTTGATAAATGTCCGTTTACTTTTTGCACGTGGATTAAGAAGTATAATATTTTAGAGTATAGTTGTATTAATGTTGAGTGTAGGCCCCATAAGTAAGTGATTGAATATAATAATATTATTGTGTTGTGTCACATCAATCCAAAAAGGAAATGAATACTTTGTATTGGAACGGACCAAAATAGCAAAATGGACACTTATCTGAGGGACGGAGGAAGTATTAGTTATAGTCGTTTTACTTATACTTTACATTCAAATTTACATTTGACATGATTTAAACAAAAAAATTTTTGAGTCCGTCAAGTTAAATATAAAAAGAAAAGGTGAAGAGGATACAAGGAATAAAAGATGATGTGAGAAAGACGTAGCCTAAAATAGACCAAACAGCCAGTCCAAAAATATAAATATAGAACTAAGGGTAAGCTCTGAAATGATTAGTTTTGTTCTTTCTTTTAGTTTTAATCCATCGAGTCAAGTTAATGTGAATAGAGTTTGAAACAATTTCCAAAATAATATCTCCGTACAATTGATACGGATGAATTTTGTGTAAGGTAAATTTATTTGTGGCAAACACTTGTGTCATTTTACATAATGACTCATGCTAGGCAGATGAAAAGTAATAATATTTTAATAAAAATGAATAATTTACAATATAAACTAAAAGTGATAATATTTTTAATAAAAAAAACTAATTACGAAATCGTAAAATTATCTCATTTTGGGACGATCTCATACAAGATTTTCTCTAATTTTGAAAATGATAACACTTGTGTAAATCGAGTTCACAGTGTAAATCTTGTGATCCCCTTTCAATTTTATTATATCATATGTATTATTAGAATTTAAATTAAATGAACTATAGAATTTACACCATAAATTTAGTTCCCATAATGGCTCGGACGTAAAAGCGTTTTCTGTGGCTATCCTGATCGATACGTTTCTTCAATATCATTTGATCCCGGAAACACCCTCTAAATCACATTACACAATTTTTGAATTTGGGAGTGTCTGATTTGAATGATATGGAAAGTAAGAAATGATGTTGTTTTAATGAAAATATTGAGATTTGTTTTGTCTCATTTCAATCTTTATAAGTTTTTAATTTGAGCTTTCATTTTAATCTTTATATTTCTCTTTTAGATAAATGAGATCCACACAAAATAATAAATTTATTTGAAATAGCACAACACTAATACAATTACACACTGAATATAAAATATTACACTTTTCAATCCACTATATACTAAAATATTAGTATGTTATATTCTTAAACTCTGTGAAAAAAGCAAACATAAAGATTAAAATGAAACAAATAGAGTACTCCCTCCGTCCCGGTCAAACTGCATAAAGCTCTCACAAAAGATACAGTAAACGTAACTCTTTACCCGGGACGGAGGGAGTATGACTTACTGATGCAACCCAGATCTCTTATTTGGAGTTAGATTTGCATTAAAAGAGAGTTTATTAAACAGCGTGATTTCAATGATATAGTGAATAATCCATGTTTAATTATTCAAAGCTAGTTTGAGAATTAATTTGTAGTTGTTCTTTTATCTTCGAGATTTTGCAACACAGTAATTCTAACTATAATTGTAATATTTTGTATGGGTATCCTTATATCCAAATATAATTTAGGAATTTTTTCGCTACGAGAGACCTGAAAGATGAATCAGCTATCCATTTGTGACCCAAAACATAAATTCAATCAGTTTAAGACTTGAATGATTCTAAATTATCAATCCAAGCCATCATTTCTCATCCCTTCTAACGCTGTTAGTAAATCCTCTCATTCTCTTTCTTACATAGACTCCAATTTCCACCTCACTTCTTATTAAATAAATATTAAAATAAATCATATATCACTGCATAACATTAAACAATATTCTCTTCTGCATAACATTAAACACTATTCTCTTCCTTCGACAGAGATAAATGCATTTCTTCAAATAAACAAATGAATTCCAAGAATTATATGATTTTTTTAACAAAATGAAAAAACAAAGAATATAGAAATAATTTTATCTCACCCTTATAGAACACTAAATACCAATAGATGATGGAAGATCGATATCTTATTGAATTCTATTGAGTCAATTTCGGTAGAAAAATTTTCGATATTTCAGAAAATGATAAAAGTGAAGTTAGAGAGAACTTGAAAATGACTTCCGACGTTTCATTAGAGAGAACTTGAAAATGACTTCCGACGTTTCATTTTCACTATATTTTTAGGAGTATTCTAGTTTTTTTTATTATTATTATTATTTTAAGTTGGCAGCCAACATGGAAGATGAGGAAATTGGACTGCATGTAAGAGAGAGAATGTGAGTGTTTATTAATAGCTTTAGAAGGGATCTTGGTTTGGATTGATAGTTTAGAATCATTTAATTCTTAAACTGATTGAGTTTGTCTTTTGAGTCCCAAATTGATAGTTGATTTATCTTTTAGGTCCGTAGCGGAAAAACTCTTATAATTTATTAATAAAATTTTTTTTTTCCGTTAAAAAATTAATAATAATTATAAAAACTTGTAGATAATGTATGATGTTAATAATTATTCGTAGGCAAAATTGTCCAAGTCAAATCTGCGTTGGCATTTTTGAATGCTGAAATCAAGGTATCTTTTATATATATGTACAAAATACTAAGAGGTCATGCATGGGTAAGAATTTAATAATTAAATAAAGAGGATTACCTAGCTGATTTAGGTCATATATCATCAGGTATATGTTATCCTGGATTTACTTTTTATTAAAAAAAAATTCAAAAATTTATGATTCTTTTATTACAAATTTATTATTAATATAAATTAAATCAAATTGTTTATCTTTTCAAAATCTTTAATTTGATATAATATCATTAGCGCAGGTGCTTGTTGTCCGTCTGGTCGAGATGTTGCGACACTCAAACCAACACTCGGCGTAGTATCAAAAAATTTTAGAGAAAAAAACTCAAGAACAATTCAACGTAACTCATCCACAAACTTACGTTTGTGACGGCCCCATGGCGAAACTTTTCATTAGACTTGAAAAATCAGTGAGTGCAATAGTTCTCAATGATCAAATTTAATATTTAGAATTTATCCTATCAAACCTGTAAAGTAGACATATTATAACAAAATCTAAAAATACTCTAAAGACGAAAATTGTAAACGATAATTATAATCTTCTAGCATATGTGAGGAGACCCCTCATCTCTCCTATTCTCCAAAATGAGTAGACAAGATGTTGCTCGAAGTGTGGCAACACTTCATGCAACATCCAAAATGACACTGTTTTTTATATGAATTTTCTGTGCAAGGCGCTCTTAAAATGAATGGTTTTAGACATATTTTATAAACTCGAATTATGCATCTTCATTCCTACAACAGTTGTGACTTGTGAGACATGAAGTCTCTAACTCCTCTCAATTAAATCTCCAACTTCCCACTTCATTCTAAATCCTTCTTGGATGAAATCGCGGCGAGGGCGACTCGAAGCGGCAGGCTGATGAAGAGCTGATGAAACTTCGCCTTCACCGGCCAATTCTCGAATGACCCCTTCAATCGATTAGAAAACACTCTTATCGCTAGGGTTGCAAACACCAACTCCAATGAAATCCAAGGGGCTTCCCAGCTCGGAATCCCCCAACTAGTTCATACACTCGTACTAATATTAGAAAAAAAAAAGGGAGGGGGTTGGTTAAAAAACAAAAATGGAGAAGGAAAAGTACTTGAGGTAATGAGAAAGCAATTGTGAAGAATGTCTGTTAAGCACCAAAGAAGAAGATTTTATAAGAAGATTCGACGCGGCTTATTAACAAACACGATATGAAGCCTTACTGTCCTAACTGTCATACGCAAGCGTCTAATCTGGGAAAACAAATATTGTTCCCGAGGAGACCCCTAAAATTCAAATTTTGACCCGCAAATGATGTACAATCAGATTCCAAGCTCTGGGGCTAACGTAGTGGGGGCCTATCTTCAATTGGCCCCGAAAAGCCAATGGCCCAATACCAAGCCTGGAGGCATTCAAGCCCTTGGGGTTTTCTACCCAAGGGCTCGATAAGAGCCCAGGACATTGAAGTCATTTGCCCACCTTAAGCTCGGGTCCACATGGCCATGACACCCTCGACCACACCGAGACGTGTCATACTAGGCAGAAGTCAAGAATATCGATGTCTCCTTAACCAACGTCACCCAACTCGCCGAGCACGTTCATGTGCCACTGTGGATCCAATAGGAAGTGTTTAGCCCCTATGTGGCTACTAATATAAGGAATTATGAGTAGTGGGCATGGTCTAGTCTTTATTGATCAGTTGATTCATCATGATTAAGCTCTCAACCACTCTGTCGGACCGGAGTGTAGGGGCATCTAGGGTGCGTGATTCCGCCTTTTTGTTCCCATAAAGAATGATGAGCTACCGCCGCCCTCCCCATCAATCAAAGGAGATGCTTGTCAGAGCATTAAATGTTCTCTCATCCGATGAGAGTTTCATTTAATGCTCCAGGAAAATAGATGCTCTAAGAAAGCATTAATTAGAAAAGAGAATAAACACAAATATATAAATTAGATCGGTTCAATTCTCATGTTACATTTTGGTGTTACACACCGTTGAATGATTGACACGTATAATATAATAAAACATTTAGCTCCGCCAGTTACATCTCCTGTTACATTTTGGTGTTACATCTCCTGTTACATCTCCTATTAAATTAGACTTCCGTCGCCTGCATTTAGCTCCGCCAGTTGATAGGGTGACCTCCGGCGATTTTCTGCGGCGACTGCACCTAGCTCCGGCACCCTGCATCTTGCTCCGCCAGCTGATTGCAACGTTTCCGACATTGCTACTGTAGCAGCTTTTAGCAGTTCCCCATTTTGTCGAAATTTTTCTCGTTTTGGCTGGTCTCTTTGAGTTTGGCAACCCTGGATATTGGTGCACGTAGCTCTTTTTGGGGGGAGAAGGGTTTTTTACTCCGGCGCGGCATCCCTCTTTCAACAGCTTCCATGCCAATCTACACCCGTTTGCTGATCACGAAGCTTTAGCCCGATTATGGCAAGGACCTTCTACCCTAGATCAGCCCTGGTATTTTGCTACAAACACCGGTCTTCGTACTCTCTCTCGATGGTCAGTCAGCTTGTAGAATTATCGGTGCTTCTCGTTTCAATCAGCCCGTTCCTATTTGTTAGATGAGTGCATCATAAAACCAATATGGTGTACAAATCTTGTTACTTTTAGTTGGTTTTGTCTTTGATCCGCCTGTTTGGATCATTTTAAGCCACCTGTTAGGCTTTTTCTTCTCTGATTTTATCAGTTTCCCCTCATCCTCTTTTCTTTGTCCCCCTTCTTATTTTCCTTTATCTTTTTATAATATTGTCTAGTTTGATATAATAAAACATATATACCCTAAAAGAAAAACTTAAATCCTAGGGGAATGGTCGTGATTTTCTTCCCCGTACACGTG
The DNA here is from genome assembly GCA_023678885.1 of Pogostemon cablin. NCBI lineage: Eukaryota > Viridiplantae > Streptophyta > Magnoliopsida > Lamiales > Lamiaceae > Pogostemon > Pogostemon cablin. The sequence continues at coordinate 17,274,333 of CM043004.1, forward strand.
TCACTCATCTAACGCGTGTAACAGGAAATGTAACACTATCCAAGATCAAATTCGGTTCGACAACATATAAATAAAATTTGAGAAACAATTATTCCCACAAACACAATATATAGGCGAGAAAATTATTAACTCCCATATAACAAGAACTGAGAGGAATAAATCTTTTGTTATATTCTTCCTTATTAGATGTTAAATTAATCTGAATTAAATATATCATAATACAACCACATTCTAAATTTGATACTAAAAAACTTATCAAAATGTATATACATAATTGGGTAAATACACGTACATATATACCTTGAAAGTTCGAAATAGAGTTTGAATCTAATTAATAACGTCAATATATCAAAATACATAGTATTAATATTAATTATGTTCAAATCATGAATACGTCAAGAAAATCAATTTCTTAACATTATTATTCTAAAGTTATACTATACGCCACTAGCTATTATACCTACTCGTACTACTTCCCCGAGATACTTTTGAACTATTTCATCACAATTGACCAATTTCTAAAAATTAACTTCATCATCCGGCAAATAATTTGTTCCCGTGCACTATTTTATTTTCCCAGTTTGTAACACTCTTTACGTTTATTTTTCTGTGCTATTTAAAATATATCAATTTTATTAATTTTTTTTATGTAATTTGATATTTTTAAATAATAAATAAATTGATCGGATAACAATTTTAAAATTAAAATTTATTTTAAGGTCATAGATTGATCGGATATTTCATTTTTGAGATATGAAAGGAAAAAACAAATTTAAAAAATTAAAAAGAATTTTATAGATTATAGATGGAAGTGGAGTTTTATGTTTTGGCAATTTCTTGTTTACATCCACAATTTAATATGCATCCATATTTTTATTTCTATTCATACTACTTCCACTTGGAATTTATTATATTTATTTATTAATTCAAATTAAGTTTTAATTCTCAAATATTTAACCGTCACTATTTCTTTGATACTTTTTGAGATGAGAACAAATTATTGGAAAAGAAAAAGAATATTATATATAAAATTCTAAGTCAATCAGACATTTAAGCGAACGGCTAGCTTGCTGTGTGTTTGCATTATGACTTACGTACATACACATATCCATCGATGAAGACATGGACAGCCGTCTGAGTGAGTATTCTTCCAATTGGCACAACCTTTCACATTTAAACTCAATAGCTAGGTAAAATATTCTTATTATTTATTTATTTCCATGATAATATTTACAATTATATTTATGGAAAAGGAGGGAAAACGCTAGCTTTGAATCACACTTAAATGTTGAATTTTTTGTATTATTTTCGTGCGCTAGTTATTAGTTAATAGAGAAAAACTACTTTAGGATCGGTTTTACACAATATAGATAGGATATCGGCCATCTTCCAGAAGAGTAATCTAATTATATTTATAGGTTAAACCAGTTTATTTCTACAAGGTGATTCAATTATTTGAAAGAATTTTGTGCTTGCCCACAACTAAATTTTGGAGAAGGAGAGTCCGGTCTTATAAATAGGATTGGTCCCATGGAACTTACGTAGAAGAGAGTCTTTACGGTTTATGCTATCCTTTTTGGGTTTTAGAGATAAAAATTTGTGTGAGATCATCATTCCATAATACAAAATTAATAAAAAAATGATACTTTATTAATAAAAAGTAATAAACTTAATTCGCTAGATAGATGAAATGTCACACTTTTTTAATAAAAAGTGATACTTCCTGCACACTGCACTTGTTTTTTTTTAATCGGGCAAAGTTAGTTGTTAGTATAGTTAGTAGTTAATTCACCAAGCATTCATACGCCTTTTTATCTCCGAGCCTCTTTATTACTCCTCACGTATTCGTTCATAATAGGAATCGAACTTGGCTCACTCACCTTAGTGAGAACACTGTATCTTATTTTTTTTCCATTTAACTTTTAACATAAAAGGATGACTATTTAACATTTTGTGGGTATTAGCTTTTGAAGGTGTCACCTTCACTTATTAATAAGAAAATGCTTAACTTGGCAAAATGGGTATCTTTCAAGCAAGCCAAAGAAATACTCCTTCCGTCCCCTTGATAAATGTTCGTTTGTTTTTTGCATGTGAATTAAAGAGTATAATATTTTAAAGTGTAATGAGGTGAGAGAAATAATATTTTAATATAGTGGGTAATTGTATTAATGTTGAGTGTGGGCCTCAAGTGTAAGTGGCTGAGTATAATAATATTATTGTTTGTGTTACATCAACCCAAAAAGGAAATGGACACTTTATATTGGAACAGACCAAAATAGCAAAATGGACACTTATAGAAGGACGGAGGGAGTATATAATTAAGAAAAAGTAAAATAGTAAATACAAAATGTAATAGGGGTGTGAAGTGGGAAATCGGAGTGCTTATAAGACCAAGCTTAATTTGCTGTCCCTTTTTTTAAAATTAAATTGCATACAAGTTAAATCAATATAAGTATATAAATATATACTAATACCACCAATGATGATTCACACTGATCTCAGTACTAGATAAAGCTTGCTGACTTTCCAATGAATTACTCATGCAACGTCTAACTTACTATAAATAGACAGAGACAATCTCATCATTTTCAGACACAAACAACGTACAGACCAAGTATCAAGCTATGGAGTTCGAAATCAAAGAAATCTCCAGGGAAACAATCAAGCCATGTTCTTCAACCCCAGAAAGCTTGCAGACCTACCACCTCTCATTTCTTGATCAAATGGCTCCTCCTGTTTTCATGCCACTCATCTACTTCTACCCTTCCAATCCAATTCCCAACTCCCAAAAATCCACCCACCTCAAAAACTCTCTCTCTCAGGTCCTTCCCCGCTTCTACCCCCTAGCCGGCCGCCTCGCCGACGAACTCCACGTCGACTGCAACGACGCCGGAGCCCCCTTCGTCGAGGCCGAAGCCGACTGCGATCTCTCTGATGTTATCACCAAAATAGACCCCAAACTCATGAACAGATTCCTGCCCTACAAATTGGATGACGTGCAGGGCCTTGGCATGGCCGTACAGGTGACCTACTTCCGGTGCGGCGGCATCGCCGTCGGCCTAGAAATGTCACACAAGATCGCCGACGCACTTTCATTCTTCTTGTTCGCCAACACGTGGGCCGCCGTCGCCCGGAATGTCCCCGCCGCCGACCTGCCCACCCCGAAGTTCGAAGCCGCCGCCATATTCCCGCCGCGGAGTATCTCCGGCTACAAGGCCAGCACCGGAATTGTGAAGGAAGAACTCGCCGTCAAGATCTTCACGTTCCCCGCAGCCAAAATCGCCCTCCTCCGTGAGAAGTACTCCGGCGAGCCGCCGTTGCAGCGCCCTACTCGGGTGGAGGCGTTGTCGGCTTTTCTATGGAGCCGGTTCGTATCCGCCACGGAATCAAAGCCCGACCCGAACAAGATCCATCTAGTTCTCCATGCAGTGAACCTGCGGAACCGGGTTGACCCGCCGTTGTCGGAGGTCCACTTCGGTAATATAAGCCGGATAGCGATGGCCTTTCCGGGTCCGGGCGAGGGCGGGTCGGAGCTCCTGCAGAAAGTCCGGGAAGCCATCAAAGCCATCGACGCCGACTTCGTGGCTCGGCTCAGGGAAGGGGATAAGCATTTGAGCCACATAAAAGAGCTGGCGGCTCACGCCGTTAAGGGCCAGCTGGTTCCGTTCAACTTTACTAGCCTTTGTAGGTTTCCTCTGTACGAAGCGGATTTCGGGTGGGGCAAGCCCGTTCGGGTCGGGTCGGCCGGTTTGACTTTCGAGAATCTGGTTACTTTCATGGATTCAGCAAATGGTGATGGAATCGATGCTTGGATCATTTTGAACAAACAAAACATGGAGAAATTTGAGGCTGATTTAGAGTTGCAAAGCTTTCTTGCATAAATTTATAAATGCATATCCGACAAGAAATGGTGATGAAATTGTTTTGTTGTTAATGTTGAATTCGAGTTTGAGTGTGTGTTTCCATATGTACAATTTTAACTTTTTTATTTATTAATTAATATATTGGATTGAATTTGTTGAAAGATCATAGTTAGTGGGAGGATAATATATATATAGTCTGGGTTGTTGTGAAATGTTAATTTACTCTTTTTGAGTAACTTTTATATGACCCATTGTTAGTTAAATGGGTGTATTAAGCCTTGTAATATGTTTGGGAAAATTTCATTTTTGATCCCATTAGAATTGAACATTTTCAAAAAGGTCCTTTTTATTACATAGATCACCGTGAAGTGGGTCATTTAATTAAATAATTAAATACATTTAACTGCAAGATTTAAAAAAAAAAAAAAACAGAAAAAAGAAAAGTTAAAATATCAAAATAGCGACATCATTCAAGAAACCCTAATAATTCACCCCCAATTTCTGCTCTTTTGATTTCTTCCTCCACCAACGATGAGATCTGATCTACTGCGTTCCCCTCGGCCCCACTCCCCATCTTTCGCTTTCTCCTTACAGCTTCCTTCTCAACAACCGTCGAGATTCGCGACTTGCATATGGTTGTGGAGCTGGTCCCACGCAACCGCGTTTCGGTGGTTCTTGTACTTCCCACTCGGGGCGGATGCTGGATTGGGGTAAGGAGATGACGGATTAGGATGAAAGAGATAGTTTGCGTTAATTGGTGTGGACGACTGCGGAAAGCTAATCCGACAGATGCCGGCGGACAGCCAGTTGGGCAGGTGATGACGGAAAGCCAATCGGAGGAGGAGCGGTGGCAGTCGGAAAAGCAGCCGATTGTGGATTAAAATGGAAGAGTTTCAAATATTAGGACTCAACGAGAGGAAATAAGATTCAGTCGTGATGATATTTTCTTGCATTAGAATAACTTGGTATGTTTTATTAGATCTTTGATAAGTTTGTAGTTCTGGTAATAGTTGGTAATATTGTAGCAAGGATAGCTGCTTGTGTTCCTCTTCTCATCTCATTTTGTTTGTAAGAATATTACTTGATTTTTTTTACAAAAATCGAATCATGTGATGAATGGATTTCTGAAGAATGATGCCCCTGAATTTTTATTTATTTTTCCTTTAAATTTGATTTTTTTCCTTTAATTTTCAAATTTAACGTTTTCCATCTAAGTAACAGTCGGGACTAAAAGTAAAAGTTTTAGACTAGTCTATAGGTGTGGGATTATTTTTGCAAATCAACAATTTTCATGGGACTAAAATTAAAATTTTCCCTAATATGTTTACATGCATTTTGTATGTACTAGTCTACTATGTACGTTGCTGTAAACATGTTATAATTAATTACTCCCTCTCCTTATTTTATTTCTTTTCACTCTTAACTGGATATGTCGAGTTTAAGATATTTGATTTTTTTTTTTAGAAATTATGGTGTTTTTTAAAAATAAATAAATAATACAGTATGTCAGATTGTTGGGTATGGAATATATGAAATGTTTCTTTTTTTTAAATAAAATTTATAAAAGATGATAGTTGTTATGGCTTTAAGTGTTCTTGTAGAACGAACTCAATTTTTTAAAATAGAATCTCACTTTTAATTATTTTGCAAAAATACTTAAAAGTATGATTCTTTTTTACAATTTCTAAAATGCGAGAATTATTAATTTGCACTAGTAAAGTTTGTGGTTTTGGAGAATAAATACATTCGCATTCCATTATTAAAAGAAAAATCTAATTTTTATTGTCAATCCGTTAGTAAATTCTATTGTTAAAAAAGAATTTTTTTTTGTAGTAGAATTAATTTACATTAATAGTAAAATTGGTGATTTTTTTTCCAGTTAACCCTAAATTAAATTATTTTATTAATTAACCTGTTAGCTTCTTTCGGGACAATTTATAAAGAATCTATATTTAGATTTGCAAAGTGATATTCTCTTGGTCTATCATAATTATTATTATTATACTACAAAAATGATTTAAATTCTCAGCTTATAATAGGAGTAATAATTGTCTAATGTCTTAAATATATATATATATATATATATATATATATATATATATATATATATATATATATATATATATATCATAGAATAACACTTTGCATGGTCGTTTACAAATGCATGTCCCCATCGCAGTAATACTTTTTCTTTGCTTACAAATTAAGACAATTCTTGTTATGTACCTCAAAACTCCTAATCTTTTACTACTGAAATCTAGAAACCAATTAAACAGACTAGTCAATATAATGAAAATAATCTCCTCTCACCAACCAAATAATTTCGACCTTGACTTTCACTAAATAAACTAGAAGCGTTCATAACAGTACACACTTTTTTGGATATTTGAAAACATATACTCCCTACGTTAGAGTGGGTATTATTTCCATTTTGAGAGTCTCATCAAAAGAGTTTCATTTCATTTTTTACACATATGAGACCTATACATCAACTAATACAATTTAAATATGGATCAATACTTTCACTAATATAACTTTCCACTACACATTAATTAATCATAATACTCCTTAATCCATATAAAAAAACAAAAGACCCCCTTTAAATGAAATGGGGGAGTATGTTACTATATGCTCGTGGAATTCAAATATAAAAGCATCTATTGTGCCCAATTGGTTATAAATATAATTTTCTTTAATTATATATTAAGAAGATAATTATATCATACTTCCTCGTTCCTGCATGTTTTTTTTTCACGTATATTAAAAAATATAATATTATAATGAGTAGTGGATTGAGAGATATCACCAAAAAAAAATACTCCCTCTGTTTGCTTTTAAGGTATTCATTTTACTAGTTTTGGCGTCCGCTTCAAAGGTATTCATTTCTCCTATTTAGTAAAAAAGTAGATAATATGACCCACCACTTTCTTCTAATACAACTACCCACTTTATATATAATAATAATAATACTCCTTAATCTACGTGAAAAAAGCAAATGGATACCTTAAAACCAGACGGAGGGAGTATTTCTTAGCAACGGAATTTACCAACGAATTAACAACAAAAATTATATTTTTCTTTTTAGCAACAGAATGCCAACGAATTTATTTATATTTTTACCAACAGAATAATATATGTTGTTATTTACCAATGGATTAACAATGGAATCACTATTTAAATTGACAACAGAATTATTAGCAACGAATTACCAACGACAATTATTTATCAACGAAATTAAAAATTTCGTTACAAAAAAATTATTAACCACAACTTTACCAACGAAAAATTAACAACGAATTTCATTGTTAATCCGTTGGTAAAAACAGTTTTTTTAATGTGTAGTAAATAGTTATACGCAAAGATTTCAGTGAGACTGTCTCACAGATTTCCTTATATGAGACGGATCACTCATTAACTTAATTTGATAATTGTAAAGGGCCTTGTTTGGCTATCATAAAATTAGAAAATTGAAAAATTAGTTAAAGAGTAAAATTTAATGGCCTTGTTTGGTTAATATCAAATTAGAAAATTTAAAAATTAATTATGAAATTGAAATTAATTAGGTGTTACATGCATATATTTTTCCTACGTTTTTCTTATTAAATTTAATATTTTATTATTTAAAATATAATAATTAAAATTTTATTATTCATCGAATTTATTTTTTATTTAAATATTATAATTTATAAAATGTGATAATATTTTTAAAAAGTAGTAACAATTTTTTTTAATACAAAAAAATACTAATCAAATAAAAGTAATAACTTTTTATTTGAGTTAGGTTATGAATAATTCATAATGTTAAACAGTTATGTGAGTTCTTCTTACGAATGACTTCCGTGAAAAGGATAAGAAGTGATAATCTTTAAAAGGAAAAGTGATCTCCAATTGATGAAAAGTGATAACAGTGATGCAAACTATTTCATGAACAGTTTATATTATAAATGAAAAGTGATAATATTTTTTAAAAAATGTGATAACATCTTTAATAAAAAGTGATAAATAATTACAAAAGTGAATTTCACAAATAATTTATAGAATTGATATAATATGATAATATTTTTAATAAAAGTGATACTAATAAAAAGTAATAACTGACCAATTGAACTATTTTATAAATAATTAGTATGATGAATAAAAAGTTATAACATTTTTAATAAATAGTGATATTTAATCAATGAAAAGTAATAATCATCTAATTGCATTATTTTATAAGCTATTCGTGAGATTAATAAAAGGTAATAACAATTTTTAAAAAAAATAATAATAAAATCTGATTTATAAAAAGTAATCATTAATTAAATAAACTATTTTATGTTTAATTTGTTGAATGAATAAAAAGTGATAATATTTATAATAAAAAGTGCTTGATTATGAAAAATAAGATAAAAAATAAAAATATAAATTTTAATAATTAATAAAATTACTTACTAAATAAATTACGCAAAAAATAAAAATGTAAACCATTATTTACGCCTTACACGTTACAGCAAAGATATGGCCACCGTGCTCGAAGTATTAGTTTTAAGTTTTCTTCTTAATAATTATTTAAATAATCAAACAGGGCTTTTATTTTTATTTAATTAAATTAAAATATATTTCTTTTTACCCATTAATGATTCATCTTATATAAGAGGATCCGTAAGGCGGTCTCACTCAAAACCTACCCATAATTATATAAGTATTGTGTATAAGGCACATGTAAAATAATTAAATATTTTGTGCAATCCTACCTAACCAAATATATATGTATATTTATAAACTTTAACTTTAGAAAAATCTAATTGAAAAATGTAAATACGAAGGAGGTATTTATTAATATTATACCCAAACTCTAGAAGTAAAATGGGTATGAACCACCAATATATCATATTACATGAACCATAAGAATTGTGCAAGGAAACCATCACAACATCAATTGGAGCTGTTTCATTAAATGATTTTATTAAATTAATTAATTCTACAAAAAATTTCACCCTCACAAGAAATTAAGTATTAGCACCCTTTTTTTCCTTTTTTTTTTTAATTTGATAATCAATGTATGTGCCCCCAATGTTTCTAACTACAACTCTAATACACACCCAATGTTGTAATGACCTGCCTCATTATATGTACAGAACACATGGTGGAACAAATCAATTGAATCAAAACTTCCCCATTACTTATTACAACACACTATACATCATCTATATATGCTTTATTGTTCCAAAATCTTCTTACTTCTTCGTAGAAGGAAGCAGCCCAAAAGTTCAAGCTAACAAGCCTAAGTTCGTTGCTGCACAAACTCACTGTACATGGCACCAACGCTACACAAACTCACTGTACATGAGGCACTCTAGATAGCTAGATTGCTAGTTATCTAGGGCCCGAACCCATTTTGACACCTCTATACAGCACTCTCTTGCTATTTCTCCGTAATATCCAAAATCTTTGTAAAAAAAATCAGCCAAACCAATCCTCTAATCGGCCATCACCTGTATTTCATGTTGATTGCGACGTTATGAGGATCAGATAAACAAGTGGAGGAGTATCTATTGAAGAGCCTCACCCCAAAAAGCTGTTGCTCCCACCAGAGCTACCAAAAGTACATGGAACCTCTCGTACTAGGAACCTCACGCAACGGGCTCCCGAGAAATCCAATACCTTGAGGCATTCTTGTAGGTCTGAGTCACTCACCATCATTACCCATTCCTCCTCCTCATCAAGATATTTCAGCTGGAATTGTCCCAACTGTAGATTGAACCTTCTTGCTATCTCTTCATACAATTGGCCACATCCAGCTGAAGATTCAAATTTGAACCTAACCGTGTCTTCCTTGTACGTGGCCTTGAGCAATATTTTAGACTCGTTCTCGCCCAAGTTCCCATCATGCTTCCCTTCATAACTCCTAGAGCTTGTTGAACTTCCATTCATCATCGACGATGTCCTGGATCCGTTTGTCGAGTCGGTCATACCCGATGTAGTGGGCTGGTTTTGCTCGCCAACACCACCACCCCTTCCCATCGAGGTGGAAGCATTGACGTGATGATCAGTTTTGTCCATCTCAAGGCCAGTTGGCATGAAGGGTTCTGAGTGAGAAATTGGGATGGATCGTTGAATACCCAGCTGTCAGATACTTTTCCGGGGAGCAAACAAGTGGGTGGAACACTCGGTGCAAAGTTTGGTGGCACTTCATTCATGCAGACAGGGAGCATGCTTTGTTGGGCGGAAGTGCCCGGATTACATGCTGCCGCCAGATTGCTTGCGCCCAACAGAAACTCTTCTTCCATCTTGACAGCTTCAACGGCTTTGATATCCATACCACAAAATGTGAGTACAGAAGGTGGGCTTTGGATTGGCTGCGGAGTGTCTCCGATCATTCCATCACCTAGAACGAATGTACTATTGGAGTCGGGACCGACCGGCACGAGTGTCCCCGACTCAGGATCGTATCTAAGGCTTGCATCCACACCAACTGAGTCCAGCACTGTTTGGATCTTCTGTATGGAGCGGTTTACTTTATTTATCTTCCTAGAAGGCCATCGTGAGATGCCATGTTGTCTGCATATTCTTTTGAGTGTCGTGGGGCACACTAAATAAGACAATAAATAGCAAGTTTAGATTCAAATATGTTTCAATAGTTACATTTCAATAATTACATTTCAATAACTCACCACCAAGACTTTTGGCAGCATTTTTAAGGCTTCCAGAGAAATATTGCTGAAGAACGGCTAAACTGACTTGCTTTTCAGCAGTACACTTCGTCTCTGTTTGTTTTCTCGAGCCAGGATTCTAGAGCCATTGTAATTCAATGAGAAATGTGTGTAATAAAATTCAAACAATGGTAACAAACAAGTATCCAATTTTTATCAATGAGAAATGCGTGTAATAAAGATAACATTCATGCTAGACTTGGATACATTCTTTTACCTGATCATGAGTGTCATCAGCTTTAATTCCAGTCGATGTTGTTTCAGATGCAGTAGGATCAACAGTGGTTAAATTTCCAAAATCAAGCGGCGGTTGACAATCCTGCAAAGATGTCTCCCCTTCCAAATCATTCAATTCGACATCTGATACAGTCCTTAAGCTCTTGCAGATCCTCTGCATTGTACTGGACAAGTTATTGAGCAGCAGCTGTTGCTCCGTGCTTCCTCTCATAGTTACGGGGAGGAAGAACTCGAGTATGTAATCATTGTCGCCAGTATAAATGCTTCTTAATCTGATTGCAACCGCTGCATTTAAGCCAAACTTACGAGCATGATGAGCAAGTGGATACTCACTAATGTGGTACTTCTTCACGTCAGGATAAAAGAAAGGGTGGTTCGATTGAAGAGCTTTCCCGACTATACCCTGTCCTTCTTCGAGATAATGCTCCAGACACACATGCATGAATTCCTTCATACTTTTATCGTTCACATAACAAGCAGTGTCCTCAATGCACAACATACGTTTTTCATTGGCGTTCAGATTATATCCAATATCGTGCATCTTCAAGGTCTCCTCACCAGCCCCCACTGGATAGTTGCATGGTAACCATGTCAATGCAAGTGGCAGTCGATGTGCATGGCAAATGGCACGTAGAACATCCGTAATGTCCGCTAAAGCAGCCCTTTGATTGTTAGAAAGGCTCTGCAAGTTCACAATTTGCTTCAAAACAGTGGCCCCTCGAGACCACAATAGGAAGATATACTAATGAAATATATGATGATCAGTTTACTAGTTTGATGAATACCTGATAATATATTCTTGGAGGTGCAGTTCTCCTGAGATTTACAACCTGAAAATAATCCACAGGTTAGGGAGTAACAAATACATTATTGCTTCTGACATTTTGTAATGGGATATCATAAAAATTATCAAGATAAAAAAAATATACATACAAATTCTACATAACAAAATCACTTAATAGCATTGCACATCTTTTTCCCTACAAAACTAATCCTGCAAGTATATATACATCTTTTTCCCTACAAAATTAATCCTGTAAGTTTATATTTTTCTTAATGGGGTACGAACGTTGTGACACCTCATGTATTACTTCGTTGGTTGGATGATAGACATGTAAGAGAAAAAAAGAGAATCTATGCACTAAGTCAATGGATTAGATTCTCCTTCCTACCACATGTGACTCATCAAAAGATGTTACATCAAGAGCCAATTTTGGGCATATGTTTGAAAAAAAAAAATTATCAAACTAACCTTCAGTGCATGACTAAGATTTTCCATCTCCATATCAAAGTTGGATTTTTCTGTCATGGTAACAAGTTCGAGAACAGCACAACAAGAAGGATTGTCGAGCTAATCATCCTCAAACACAGGTGTAGCCATAGATCCTCGAACTTCATGATCAATAGCATGTTGTACATGTATGAACTCAGTCTTGTCGTAGTACATCACATTTGAGGTCCACTCTGGAACCTTTGAAACAAACACACGACCAGGAAGTCCCACGAAAGCGCCTGGTTTAAATTCTGTTGCAAAGGTAAATAGTCTGGATGCTTCATGGTATCCTGAGAGTGCTTGATCTAGTAAATATGGCTGTTCGCAAGTACTTAAGATGTACTGATCCCCATTCCTCAAATGTACCCACACTTGAGCTAAAATACCACCTCCTGACCGTTCCTTGAATATATTCAATGCTTTGAGCATCCTCTCTGCCAATAATTGTTTGAGAGGCCTTGGAACAATGTTCACAACATCGCCTATTAAATTATGACTTGAGCTCCTATTGTTCTGAATCAAATTTAACCCATCATTAGCACAACTGCAACTAGCCACAAATGACAATGAGTTGTCCACATGATCAAGCATTATTGCTCTATCTCCATCAATAAACGAGCTTGCAACAATATCATCATCCACCATGGAAACCCCGGGAATATGTTGGTTGGTGAAGCTCAATCCATCCGAAGTTGAAAATTTTGTAGATTCCATAGTGAAAGATGATGAGACCAACAAGGGAAACATCTGATCAACCAAATTATTAGAGCTGTTGCACCATCCCGTGTATGACATTTGATCAAAATTCATTAGTTCTGCTGCCTCTGCAACATTAACAAAGCAATCTTCAAATTTTGAGCACTGCACATCATTGTGTGCAGCAGCAGACGTGTCTTCAATAACAAAGGAATCTTCAAAATTTGAGGCTTGCGCATTTGCAGCAGTTGCAGCTCTATCCTCGATCCGACTGAGTAAATAATCGTTGGTGGATTCCATGAGCTTATTCGTTTGAAAAACTTATTAAGTCTTCTTGCACTTGCAAAACAAACTGCTCAAATTTTTCCAAAACCTGCTAAATGAACTCATTTGTATCATCTATCAATACAGTATCAACATTGCATTCTAAATTGATACAAAAAATTAATCTAGTCATTGCAAATTTGCATAAAAAGAAAATATATAATGTTCAAATATATATATTAGTTACATTAGTAATTTTATTAAAATTAATTTTTAAAAAGCAAAGACTCGTGTGAGATCGTCTCACGTAAGGGTTTATCGTAAGACGAATAAAAAGTGATAACTTCTATAATGGAAAGTTATACTCAATTAATGAAAAGTGATAATGCTATTTCATGAACAATTTATAGTATAAATCGAAAGTGGTAACATTTTATAGCGAAAGTGATAACATTTAAAGCGAAAGTGATAACTAATTTAAAAAGTGTAAAATGGTCTCACGTGAGACCAACCTAAAATATTTACATATTAAATATATGGAAGAGGGGTAATTGCGGGAGTTAGTAGGGGTGGGGGTGTTGGTTGGGGTAGAAGAAAATAAGTGTTTTAAATAATATTTTATGAAATATTTTTGTTAAATTTTTTATTAACTTAATTTTTTTTTAAATTTTTTTTGTCCATCGAAAGGATTTAAAATGACACGGTTTGATTAAAGATTTGAAATTTTTTCCAAAACAATTAAAAAAATATCAAATTTAAATTTAGGTTTTGAAATCCATTCATTTAAAATCATGAATATATAAATCCAATGATTTGATCTACCATCCAAACAAGAGGGAGAGATTTATAAATCTATCCTTAAATCTCTCAATCCAAACACAACTTTACTTTTCTTTAAATTACCAACTTACCCCATTTTCTTACATTATATATATAAAAAGCAGCATTTCTAAATCTGCGGAATGGTAAAAATGAGCATACATACCTAGGACGGAGGGAGTATAATCTCAAAATATGCAATAAATTTTCTTGATACAATAATGACAAATTCTACCGTGTACTCGGGTGCACGAACTCAAATTTGTGCACCCACATTCATAACTTATACACTAATGAATAAAAATATACTATACACTAATGAATAAGAAATTATACACTTTGTTAGCGAGTTTTCGGTCAGTTTTTCAATGAAAAACTAGATATTAAAAATTATACATTTATTAAAAAACACATGGAGTATATATTATTAAATAGAAATTAATACACATACGGTTGCACGCATGCACCTGGGTGCACAATATATCAATTCTGCTACAATGTGCACCTAGATGTAGAAGGTGTTCAAGAGTATAACATTTTGTTCTAGAAGGATATACACTTTAATAAATAAGGGTATTATTTTTTTCATTGAAAAGGTTGGTTGAAATATGAAAATTATTAATGTTTGGCAAAAAAATTATATTTTCCTCAAAAAAAAAATCAAGGGTATAAGCTCTTATTTTAAAGGGTATAACATTCAATACTGAAGGGTATAAAATTGAATTTGAGCACACGAACCTAGCTTCGTCCGTACGCATAGGTGCAAGCAAGAATTTGACAAAAATTATATAATCCTAAAAGGTTAATTTTGTAAAATTATATAAAAAATAATAATAATTGTAATGACCTTACAAAACTTGGATTTTCTAAATAAAGTTATGGCACTGCATCAATTCTTAGCAGTCTATTGGAACAAATAACGGACTTCTAGACTCAACCCAATAATGCTTACACCGCAAAATGTTAAACTTCTTATCATTTTCAACAAGCTTGCCACTTCAAAATACAGAACATTAATTCCTACCAAGCTCATCAAATTCCAACATAGTCCTAACATGCTTCTACAACAAATAATATAAGTTTAATTATAAATAGATGTGGATTTCCAACTTGTAATGAAAGCAGACAGTTGGGAATACATCGACATGCACACTTAGTAGTAGAGTATAATAGTGCAGCTTATTTATTTATTTGCTTAATTTATAACACGTAAATTAATAAGAGGGGACCAAATGTTCCACATAATTCTGGCGAACGTAGGCTTCTGTGGTAGCTGGCACAAGAGAGGATGTAAAGATCCAGAAAATTGATTAACAGATGCAACCATTAAATTTCAGGGGATCAGTGATTTAATCATCCATGACGAATAAATGTTTAAGTATGAGTTTAAATGTTTATTCTCTATTTTTGATAGACCATATGACGGGGTGGAAGACTCAATACTACGTCGCCTTTGGGATGATGGACATATATTCAGGATCAGCAAGGGACCGAAATTTCCCACAGTTTTTTTTATGTTTAGGAATAGGTTTAGTAATGATGGGGTATGTTTAGGAATATATATTTCTAAGAATATTTTAATTTTAATTTTTGGATGTGTTTAGCAATTTAGGAGGTACGAATAGACAGCTCCCTTTTTTAAAGTTCTGGCACTGCAGAAAGTATCAATTCTTAGCAGTCTATGCTAACAAATAACGGACTTCTAGACTCAACCCAATAATGCTTACACCTCAAAATGCTAGACTTCTTATTATTTTCAACAAACTTGCCACTTCAAAATACACTACATTAATTCCTAGCAAGCTCATCAAATTCAAACGTAGTCATAACATGCTTCCACGACTCTCCTAGAGTGCTGAAAATATCCCATTATCACAATCCAACAACACATTACCACACTTCAAAAGAATCAATTGATAGTGAAAATTTTCAAGACAAAGCAAGCACACTCTTTATTTACACAATCTATTCCCCTACACATGCTAGAAATTTATCAACTTCGTCACTTCAATTCATCAACTCAAATTAATCATGAAATTGATATTCTAGCAAATCCATCGAATTCAAATCTTCTCTCTAAAACTTCTCCTAGTCCATGCTTCAAATTCCTAAGAATAATCAAAACGCTCATGCAACTTACTTCTCACGCCCCACATTAACAATATAGACTGCCTCCACAATGAAAACTCCATTGACATCAATTATTCAACAATGAAACAAGAAAAATACAATTCAAGTATCAATTAACTAAGACCATTCATATCACATATCCACAATTCAAATCTATAAATTGGAACGCCAATCAACTTATCCAATAACTAATTGAGAAGAGTAGAAATCACTTACTTTTGAAGTTTACCACGGTTGTGAGTTGCTTCTTCAATAACCCTAGATTTTGGGGGATTTGATCCCTCCCACCTGTTGAAGAAGTGTGTGTAAAATGTGGAGAATTAATGGAAAGGTGTGACGGTGTGAGGAATGAGAGAAGAGATGCTATGTGCAGATTTGGAAATGTGTAACTAATTAATAGGAGTAATAACATGACTTAGTTGTTCACAAAAATACATAGATCCCTACTTAATTGGATTCCAAAAAATAAGATTTTGTTTAGAATATAGGATCCGTATCAATTCGATGGATTCCTAAGTTCCATAATAATTGCAAGGTGGAAAAAAATGTTAAATGATGATTGCAAATCCCAACATAATCCTCTAAGGTACATAATTTAATGGGAAAATTTTTCAATATCTATTATTCTACTAAACTTTAATTTAAATTGTCTTTAAGTATTTGTTTTCTTAAAGCTTCAATTGAAATATTTTTATTAAAATGAATTTTAAATAAGTAGGCAAAAACTTGTGTGTCTGGGAACACACATGGTTTGTCCCGAGAACACAGGAGACCAACTCTAAGTAGAAACTTAAAAATATGATACTTAAATTTAACAATTTCTTTTAACTCCCCTATCTTTAGTGAAAAAAATGTTAAAATCCTCGAAATAATAAAAAAAAATATTGATTCGATTTGTATCTCGATTTATATTTTTTAATCGATTTATACATGTACGAACAAGTAGAATTGTCAATTTAGACTAAATTTATTGAGTCAACCCGCTCTACCCATCAAAAATCACTACTAACTCAACCAAAAAAATAACTCACTCCAAAAAAATTAGTCAATCCCACTTGAGTCGGGTTATAGTAAATTGTGGATTAGCCCGCCCCCTATCAACCCAACACTCCTTATCCCTCCCAACCCACTCCCACCACCCCTTAATCTACCTAACACCCCGACCCCATCCAAATTCACGGGCTTATCTACAGGTGGCCCAACTCATGGGTGACTTGTTCGATTTGAGCTGGTTAAAAAAAGAGTTATGGTAGGTTGTGAGTTAAATTGCTCCATTTATTCATTTTGACAAATTTGAATGGAGTCATAAAAGTATATACAATTTAGTCATATATTTTAATAGACTCAAGGATATTTTTGTTAAATTTGATATTTTAATTAATACCCTTAAAAATAAAATAAAATAATTCAATAAAATCATTGCACTAATGTATATTACTTCTAATTTATTTAATGGTGATTCTAAACTATTATTTCTTTAATTTTTTTATTTTATTTTAAAGAAATAAACCAAGCCATTTTGTGCTTCCCCATGAATAAAGAAAGAGATTCACCATGAGAGGTGAATCTTTAATTACATTTTTTAAATCAGATACGATTCCAACTTATGTGTAAAATCTTAGACCCATTAGTTAATTGTTAGGATACTATTATTGTGAAAGATATTTATCTTAAAAAATTAATTAATTACAATTATATTTATATTTGCACTGCTGAATTGTCTAAGGCTGTCATTTATAAAGAATTGTTTGACAAATCAGAGAAGATTCCTTGAAGAAAAGAATCTTCTAGTTTGAAATTAAATTGCTATTAAAATCAAAATAGACATTCCAATTAATGTAGGCCATGAATTTTAAATTGTGTTTATTTATCACGTACGCAATCATAACTCGATCTTATCATAACGATTAAAAAAAATGTTAAGTCAGTTGTGAATTAAATTTAAATGTAAGACAAATTCTAAGTCTCTTGTGAGACAGATTATTTGTGATACGGGTCGATTCATCACTAAAGTATGCTTATTGTATAGATAAAATATATTTAATTGTTGTTAAAGTATGTTTGATTATGCATTAAAGTATGATTTATTATTAACATACTTTAACTACAAATAAGCATATTTTATCTATACAATATGGGTCGGATCCGTCTCACAAATAACTTATCTCACAACAGAGTACCTCTAAATGTAAATCCTGTTTTTTAAAAATTATTTTTTATACTATATAAAAGATTACTTTTTGAAGAGTAATATTTTTTTATTAAAAAGAGGTATAGTTTACTGTAGATTGTCTCGACTTAAAGATCAAACTTCAAATTTTTAAGTAAAGACTTGAGGTTGATGGGCTCATATTTCCCAATAGCAAAGAACTACACTAATTACAATGGGATTAACATAGTAAATGGGCTTTACCGCTTTACAATGATTGGGCTAAGGCCTTTTTTATATTACAAGGATATGGGCTTTTGTAATTGAGAATTACTTGAAATACACAACTTTTCAAATCCATATTCATAATTTGGCATTTCAACTTCAAATCCTTTCACAATCAATGCAGAGTTTTCTTTTTCTATCACTTAGATTTCGGATTGCAGCTTCTCAATCTCCATTAATGTCAAACATCTTAATCTTAAGGTGTCAAACTAACCAGTAGTAGAAATTTCCTGTCGCAGCTCTGGTATTTGACATTTTTTCTTCAAGCCCTCTATCTGTTTGATGAATTGCTTCAACCAGATGGGACGTATATGATTGCAAACATGCATGCTCTTGAATCCGTAATTGAATTAGATGCATTGAGGTTTTGTACATGCTGTTTCGTGGATTGGGGCCTGAAATGATACGTCGAGTTTCAGTTTTGTATGTCTCTCAGTGGTTCTTGATGAAAGAATGTACATCACCATTCAGGAATTATCATCAACTAGCGCCTAATGCTGCTCCTTTCAGCTGGTTTAATGAAACCGGATTGATTCACGCTTGCATTCCTCTGATCTCTCCTCGAATTTCACTCATTAGCTCTCATTTTCTACGTGGAGTTCCGAGTTCAGCTGTTGAGTATTCATGTCTATATATTTCATCGTTTTTGGGAGGGAATTGCAGGCTTTCTTGCAAGTTAGAGGTTGTAGAATAGGAGAGAACATATGATACAAGTGTGTAAGGTCTGGTCTATAAAACAGTGTTGGATTCCTTGGATCCTGTGTTTAGAATGGAGGGGCTCTTGATAAACTAGGCATTGAATTGACTACGACTTTGGTGGTGGAGGTGTTAGATAGGCTTCATTAGCATTCAGGTTCTTTACTTGGGCGGGGCACCAAGAACATTATAGTCATGAGCCTGAATCGTATAATAAGATGATTATAAGGTGAAGCAATTTCGGATTACATGAAAAGGAGCAGTAAGAAAGGTGTTCCTTTTGAGGTTTTGTTGAATGTTTTGAGAAAATCCTTCAGAAGTTTGCGAAGAAGAAGAAGATTTGAGTGAAGACACAACCCGAAATACATGCATTTAACTTAATGCTAGATCATTGTGCAAGTGTTGTCTCGTTGAGGATGCTGAGGCAATGCTTAAGAGGGTGAAAAGCAAGATCAAGCCAAACGCTGACACTTGTAATATTTTGTTTTTCAGATGGTGCAGAGTCGGAAACCCAAGTAGGGGTATGAGTGTGCTCGAAGAGATGATTGGGATGGGTCATACGCCCGAGAATTTCATCTATAACACCGCCATCGACACGTTCTGTATGCTAACAGAAGCTGCTGAGCTACTGGTGTTCATGAAAGCCAACAGCTCGACCATGTCTTCTCCCACTGCCAAAACTTATACGGATCATGATGGTAGCATTGATCCAGAATGATAAAATGGAGGACTAATGCTTTAAAGTCTTAGCAGATATGATAGATAGTGGATATCTTCCCAATGTGTCCACCTAAAAAAAAAAAAAAAACTCTACAAGTTCTGTCATTATTTATCATATTTCTGTTATTAAAGATCTTTACTACCGAAGTAATAATGACCAGACAAAAACGATAATGACAGGATCTCTATTATTAAAAGTCATTTTTCTTGTAGTGGAACTAATCGTTGCCATGTGTTCAGCTGGACAGATCGAAGCATCTTATAAGTTTTTGTAAGAAATGGGACGAACTAGCTACACTCTTGATATAGTGACTTTTAACTGTTTCCTAAGGTGATGTTTGATTTGGGATTATGTAGGTTTTGAAAACCATAAATAGTGTGTTCTATGTTTGTTTTGGGTTTTAAGTATGATAGGTTTTAACTTTATGTCAAATGAATGTATTAATTTAATTAAAAAGTTAAATGAGAGAGGAGAGATAAAGAGAGAAAATGTATTAATTGAGGAGAGATAATGTACTAGGTATATATTGGGGTGGTTTTTATTTGGATGTGAGTTTTGAAAACCAAAACCAAAACCTGTGTTTGAAAACCGTAAATGAACATAGCTTAAAGGTTCTATGTGATAATAAGAAGGGTTAATTCCTAAAAAATTCACCACCTTATTGGGGATTTTCAAATCTATCACGACCTTTAATTTTTATCAATTCAATACACGATGTATTTAATATTTTCAATTCTATCATGACATTTTATTTTTGTCAATTCAATACAAATCTATTTAATATTTTCAATTCTATCACAAGTTTTATTTTTACAATTTGATACACCATTTATTTCATATTCTCAATTTAATTTATTATTATTATAACAATAATAATTATTATTATTATAATTATTGTTATTATAAAATTGTATAGTACTTATTAATTGATGGGATTTATACTCCATTCTTTTTTCTTTTTTATTTTAAATTCAAATTAATTACTAATTTCTTTCGATATAAAATCTTTATTTTCAATGAATTTCATTAATATAATATTTTTATTATAATTTTGAGTTTACTATAATAATAGTAATTATGTCGAACAGAGAAAAAATTAGAATTTTATTAATTATAGTTAAAAATAAATTTACAAACGGTCGACCTATTAAAATAATTCCTATCACTAGTTAATTACAATTGTGAATTTACTACTATAATAACATAAAAAAATTACACTTACGAAATAAGTCTTCGACCTATGTATTTTAACTTTTAAATAACTTTTAATAATAATAATAATAAATTGAATTGAAAGTATGAAATATATGGTGTATGAAATTATAAAAAATAAAATGATAAAATTGAAAATATTAAATAGATCGTGTATTAAATTGACAAAAATAAAATATTGTGATATAATTGAAATAATTAAATAAATGATAAAAATAAAAAATTGTGATAAATTTAAAAATCTCCAATAAATTGGTGAATTTTTTTGGAATTAACCCTAACTAGAATAGTGAATAAGCACTTAGACTCAGCCTCCTATATTAACATTTTTTCTCGGTTTTCCTCTCTTCTTTTTTTTTATTCTAGCTTCTCCCACATTTATTAATATTCTCTTACGTGCATTACCATCAAATCATACAGATTGATTCAATATATAATTAAAATTTGTGGTTCCCAAACTCAAAACATGTAGATTATCACTACTCATTGTTTTCAAAACTCATATAAACCTTAAACAAAGATATACTTGCAAAATCTATTAATCATCAACTCACCCAACTTACATAAATTATCTTAATACTCTCCTCTATTTCTCCCTCTTTTACAATATATTCAGTATTCTTTCATATCTATTTCTCCCTCTTTTACCATATATTAGGTACACACTTTGTACCCCTAATTATTATTAGATACATTAATTTAAAATAATTACTATCACATACAAAATATTAAAGTAAAATATCAAATATAACCCTAAACTCATACATTTTTAAACCACAAACTCGAACCCCCACTCACCGCTGCCGCCGCCAGACCGCCATCGGCCGGTCGCCGGACCACCCCCAGAAACTGTCGGACCGCCGGAGACCGGTCGCTGGAAACTGCTGCTGGCCGACGGCCGCCGGAGTACTCCCAGACCTTCGGCCGGCTGCCGAAAAAGTTGTCGGACCGCCTCCGCCGGACCACCACACTTTTTTGCTGCACACACTTTTTTTACTAAACACACTTTGCTGCACACGAACTTTTGCTGCACACAACATTTATGTGCAACACATTGTAGGGGTAATATTGGAATATCATTATATATTTTTGTAGTTAGTAGTAATATTTTTGTATGTTTGTATCTCATAGTAATTATGGATTTTTTTTTACCTAGTAGTAATCTCCTAAAACCTATTGTACCAAAATTTAAGACAAAACATGGATTATCATAATTTATATATGATTTACAAAATTCATGTAAACTTCAAACAAATTTAGTCTCATAGTCTTACTTGCAAACAAAAACTAACTTTATAATACACTTAAAAACTTGATATCCACATTTTACTCCCTAAAACCTATTATACCAAAATTTAAGACAAAACATGGACTATCATAATTTATAAATGATTTACAAAATTCATGTAAACTTCAAACAAATTTAGCCTCGTACTCTTACTTGCAAACAAAAACTAACTTTATAATACATTTAAAAACTTGATATCCACATTTTATATATATATAGGAGGATTACTGCTAGGTAAAAAAAATCCATAATTACTATGAGATACAAACATACAAAAATATTACTACTAACTATAAAAATAAATAGTGATATTCTAATATTACCCCTACAATGTGATGCACATAAATGTTGTGTGCAGCAAAAGTATGTGCAGTAAAAAAAGTGTGCAGCAAAAAAGTGGGGTGGTCTGGCAAAGCTCCGGCGGCGGCAGAATTCCGGCGATCGACCGGCGGTGGCGGTCCGGCAGAATTCCGACGGCCGGCAGCGGTCCGGCAGGATTCCAGCGATCGACAGACGGCATTCCGGTAGTGGCCCGGCAGTAGGTGAGGGTTTAGGGTTTGTGGTTTAAAAGTGTACGGGTTTAGGATTATATTTGGTATTTTACTTTAATATTTTGTATGTGAGAGTAATTATTTTAAATCAATGTATCTTATAGTAATTAGGGGTACAAAGTGTGTACCTATTAGTAATTATTCCATATAGATATATAACATATTTTATAATTTATTTATTGTAAAAAGAAAATTATTATTATTATTATATTTATTTATATATATAAAAACAAACCTAAACTTCTACTTTTGTTTTCAATTTTTTTTTCAATTTTACTCTATTTAGAAATAATTCAATTTTAATCTTGACCGTCCAATTAATACTTTTGATTTCAATTATATAAAATTTAATTATATTAATAATTGATTTTATTATTTAAATTTTACTTTTTTATTTTACAATATAAATTTGGTAAATATGGGAGATATTTTTGGCATATTTGACTAAATTTTAATCAATATATGGTTAATTTATATTTATATATATATATATATATATATATATATATATATATATATATATATATATATATATGAAAACAAACTTAATTTCTATTTTTATCTTCAAATTTTCTCCATTTTTTCAATTTTAGTAAATTTAGTTTTCATTCAATTTTAATATTTGACCGTCCATTACATAATCTCGGATTCAAACAATAAATTATTGACTAATTATAGTGTGCACCTGGGTGCACCTTAAGATAGGGTGCACCCATATACAAATATAAACAAAAACATATACAATTATTAACAAAAATGTATACAATTTAATTGTTAATTTTTTAAATGAAAAATTGAGTTTAAAAGAATATACAATTATTAAAAAACATGTATACACTATTGAATAAAAAGTTATACACGTATGAATGTTAGTTTTTTAATGAAAAACATAATGTGAAAAAAGTATACAATTATTACAAAACACGTATAAAAAATAGAATAACATGTATACAAATAGAATAAAAGGCATACACATATGGGTGCACCCTTGCACCCGGGTGCACCCAATATACATTCTAAATTATTTATTTATTTTTTAATTAACAATATAAATTTGATAAATATGAAAAATATTATTGGCATATATTCTACTAATTGTCAATCAATATACTAATTTTTAATAATATATCAATTTTTTCAACGTTATCTTTGATAATTTTTCACTTTTTTTCCTACATCGTTGATTGCTTTCAATAACGATCGTTCATTCTTTCAAATCATTCTATATAAACCTTTTCATTACCTAAACAAATCCTTACTTTATTTTTTTTTCTTTTTGATGCTTCTTTTTTTTCTTCTCTATTTCACTTTCATACTATTTCTAATCTACTTTAATTTGTTTTATCTTTTATACTTTACTTTTATTTGATTTGTTCTAATGTGCAAGTTCAATCATTCTCTGAGGTATCATTCATTCTTTTTTATTTTTTATTAACTATTTTTTTTCTCTTTGATTTTTTTGTTTTATTTATAATTCTATAAACTCTATTCTTATTTTTATGTTCAATCATTCTCATATTTGATCTTATGTGCGGTTCAATCACTCTAATTTGAAGTATCATTCTTCTTTTTTAGTTTTGTTATATTATTTTCGTTTCTCTACACTTTTCATATTTACTTTATAATTCTATAAACCTTATTATATAATTTATTTTATTTTATCTTTTATACATTAATTTGATCTTATTTTCAAGTTCAATTATTCCATTTGAGGTATCTGAACTTGGTTTCAATTTTGGTTTAAATTGATTAGAGCAAGTGTACTCTATCGCGTAGTAGATCGTAGTGACCAAGTGCAAAATTTATTGAATATCGAACCCAAGGGTGAAAGTGGGTAGCCGTATTTGAAAGATGTTTGACTCTAGAAGGACTAATTAATAAAGGATGGGGGTTGTTTAACTAAAACTAACAACTAAGAAAGCAATTAAAGATAGAACATGTACAAATGTGATGGAAAATGGATGAAGGTGAACAATCTAAGAAGTATGTAAGGCAAGCAACATTCATGAATAAAGTATATATAGACACACACACACATGCATTGATGGTTTTCATGTTATGATATTAAGGGCATTCTTGTATGTACTCCTAATCCCTATGGCCAAGGCAATTAGGTTCTCAACTCTTTTACAAGTTTAAATATCCTAGGATTGTTCTTACTCTCAATTCTCATGAAGGTACTATGATCATAAGTTGGGTTCCTCTCACTAGTACATCACTAATGTCCTATCTGAGGTTCTAAGAACAAGAAGGGTATGACTTACCTCCCCTCATACTAACTAAGTCATCTCATGCAGTCAATGATTCAATTAAACCACTAAGTATAATATTGGAATGGTCATCCTAACACTATAAATAGAGAATCTAATCACACAAATCATACATAAATTGAAAATAAGCATTCATGATAGAAAATATTCATAACATTCATTTCATCAAACATGTGGTGTGCAAAAATTACATAATCCCTAACCAATCATCTTGCTAGCCTCACATGAGGATTAGCCACTACATATCATCATAAAATCAATACAATCCATGACTTGCTCCAATTGAGCTAAATAATGAAGAAAATAACAAAATAAAGGTAAGTTGGCTCCCCTTTGATGGTGAACTTTCTCCTCCTTGATCATGCTATAATATTCAATCAATAATGAAATCCTCTTCTTAGATTGGTGGATGGATGGATTTATGGATGGATTTGAGGAGATCAAGTGGTTTGAATGGATGAAGTGAAGGATGGAAGAGATGAAGATGAATGTGTGTGATTTAGGTGTCTAGTGTGTGTGGAAATTGATCCAAAATGATTCCTCCCGTAATTTGTGGTCAAAACAGGTCCTTATACCCCATGGAAGCTTCTAGAACAAGTGCATATCATAAAACTGCCTTTTGCACCTACACGGGTCGTGTAGGTACACACGGGGCGTGTAGGTGCATCGCATGCAGTGCAGTTTCACCGTTTCGTGCATAACTTTCTCATTCGAATCCCGATTCGAGTGATTCTTGCGCTTACGCGATCCTCTTTTCCGTGGCTTTCCAACTATATATCACAACTCTAGTTTTGAGCTCCACATGAATACACAAAAATTACATAAGTTGGACTTGTGTTTTTCAGCATTTTACTTTGGCTCGGTCTTCCTCATTTCAACTCCGAATTGAGCTCCGTTTTTTCTCACATCTTTCTTATCGTATCTAAAATCCATTTTTACTTAAAAATCATACAAATTACACCAAAGTACCAATTCTCTAAATATTTACAAATATCTCTCAATTTAAGCCACTTAATATATAGTAAATTAAGAGATATAATATTTTAAAGGTAATAAGTAATCACAAATACTTGTGTATATTGATTAGCCATTTTGTAGTCAGGATGATAAATTAAAATAATTTATCGAACCCAAGGGAGATAGTTAAAAGAACTTAAGCGATCTCAAATTAATCGTGATTTTATAAGGACGACGGAATAGGACGGATAGCTTGCAAATGAAGCAATTAAACTAATGCAAGGACAAGAGTAAAATGAATGCAAGATAAATGGGTTCCAAATGATGCAATGATAAAATTAGCAACAATCATAGTATAGATAATTAAGTAGTCATGCAATTAATTCTAATCTCTCATGGACAAGGCATAGAAGCGATAACTAATTCCACTTAAACTCTTTCTCGAGATGGATAGGATGTTGGCCCTCAATAAGGCTCCCAAAAGCTCATAGGATCGAGACCAAAATGAACACCTTCTACTAGGTACTAATTACCCTACGAGTTCCTAATGATGTACTAAATCATAAACAATATTCTCTTTTAAGGTACTATGAATTCACTAATGGTTGGGGTCCCCTCATCTAATCAACCAATCTTTCGATTAAGCTAATCAAATATTCTATCAAAGGGTTCTAAATTTAGAAGGATATCTCTATTTCATTCTAAATTAATGCACATGAAGTGTATGATTAAATGATTCAATGAACTATCCTAAACACATAATTGATTTCTCAATCTAATCTCAAGCCCATGACAATTAATCACACATATCATCATATAAATTAAACAATGAACAATCAATGATTGAAATAACACAAAGCTCATTCAAGATTAAAATCAATTTGCATAAAAACTAAATTATCTAACACCAATCATGGAGCCAATCTCACAAAGAAGATTAACTTATCATAATTTTAGAGAAAACAACATAGACAATTGTATCTACAAATCCCATGACAAAACTATAAAGAAGTTCACAAAAATTAGAAATAGATTCCTTCTTTGAAGTGTTGGGAAATTTATATTTCCTATATAATTTAATTGTGGGCAATATATTAATACTCAATTATATTAGCTATTCAAATATTATATTGGGCTTAATTAAGTGATTAAAATAAAGTAAGAGCTCATGGACTACACTTATTTGATATGGGCCAATGAGTAGATACTCAATATTACGTATCAGGTGATTATAGGTGGCCTGATATGGGTAATATATATAGATACCTAGGTTATGGTCCCCAACACAAAGCCGCACATAGTTCTCTCTTTCCCCATCTAAAGAGATTACGAAGGTCCTTACGGAATCCAGAGGCTTTAGTGAAGGAAGAACTTGAACTTGCTGCTGATCTTCCGTTTAATTCCGCATAAGAAGATCAATGGATCCAGGTATTTCTCTATATAATTATTTTATGGATCTCGTTGAATCATGTTAGGGATTAAAGATATTTGGATTAATTGTTATATTTCCAACAAGTGGTATCAAAGCTTAAGGCACTTAAGTTAGACATTTCTGATGATCTGCTTGTGCACTTGGTTCTGATCTCACTTTCTGCACACTTTGGGCAATTCAAAGTGAGCTATAACACTCAAAATGACAAATGGTCCCTTAATGAGCTTATATCTTACTATGTGCAAGAGGAAGAGAGAGTGCAAAGAGATAGAGTTGAAAGTGCTCACTTGGCTATAAATGCTCGAGGCAAGAAAAGAAATCGACCTAATGGTACTGTTGTTGCTGCTGCTTCAGAGCAAAAGAAGCAAAAGGTTGAACCTAAGGATCATAGATGCCACTTCTGCAAGAAGCGGGATCATTTTAAGAAAGATTGCTCCAAGTATGCTGCATGGCGTGCTAAGAAGGGTATACCTCTTACTTTGGTTTGTTCTGAGGTTAATTTATCCTTTGTACCTAAAGATACTTGGTGGGTAGATTCTGGTGCTACTACTCACATAAGTGTGTCTTTGCAGGGTTGCCTGCGTTACCGGCTGCCAACTGATGCTGAAAGATTCATCTTTGTGGGCGATGGCAATAAAGTTGCAGTAGAGGCTATTGGAACCTTTAGATTGTATTTAAAGAGTGGCTGTTATTTAGACTTGTTTGAGACATTTGTTGTGCCGTCTTTTAGAAGGAATTTGGTTTCTATTTCTGCTTTGGATAAATTGGGATTTTCCTGGTCTTTTGGAAATGATAAAGTATGTCTCTTTCAAAATTCCAATTTTATTGGTGATGGCCATTTAATTGAAAATCTTTACATGCTTGATCTTATAAATTCCAATAATGTTATTCTGCAAACACATTCAAGAGGTACAAAGAGAAAATTTTCGGAGGATTCTGCGATTTTGTGGCACAAGCGCTTAGGCCATATTTCTAAACAAAGAATTCAAAGGCTTGTGTCTGATGGAATCCTTAATCCCTTAAATCTTGTAGATTTTCAAGTCTGCGTTGAATGTATAAAAGGGAAACAAACTAATATGAGAAAATTAGGAGCCGAAAGAGCTAAAGAAGTCTTAGAACTTATTCACACTGATATATGTGGTCCATTCCCTACAGCATCATGGAATAGGCAACGTTACTTTATCACGTTCACAGACGACTATTCTCGTTTTGGCTACCTATATTTGATTCATGAGAAATCTCAATCGTTGGACGTTTTCAAGTCTTTCAAAGCTGAAGTAGAACTTCAACTTGGTAAGAAAATTAAGGCTGTCAAATCTGATCGTGGAGGTGAATACTATGGTCAATTTGATGGATCAGGAGAACAACGCCCAGGACCCTTCGCACTTTTCCTCAAATAATGTGGAATTGTTCCGCAATACACTATGCCAGGTTCTCCTCGCATGAATGGTGTTGCTAAACGTCAGAATCGGACTCTTAAGGATATGGTGAGGAGTATGATAAGTCATTCCTCCTTGCCAGAGTCTCTTTGGGGAGAAGCTTTGAAAACAGCAGTGTACATTCTCAATAGAGTACCAAGTAAAGCAGTTTCGAAAACCCCACATGAACTTTGGAAAGGCAAGAAACCTAGCATTAGACACTTACACATTTGGGGTTGTCCAGCTGAAGCGCGGCCTTATAAGCCACATGAAGGAAAACTGGAATCAAGAACGGTAAGCTGCTATTTTGTTGGTTACTCTGAGCATTCGCGGGGGTTTAAGTTTTACCATCCCACATCAAGAACCTTTTTCGAAACGGGAAATGCTAAATTTCTTGAGGATATTGAGTTTGGTAGGGAAGAAATTATGAGGAAGGTTGTCTTTGAGGAAGATTCTGGAGTAAATAATGATTTAATTACTTTACCGATCATAGCTCAAGAAACAACTCCAGAGACTCATATGGAAATCATTATTCCAAATCAAGATAACATTGAAATCCTTCCTCCATTAGCTGAAGAACAAACTCAACCACCTCAAGAAGTGCCATTAAGGAGATCCACTAGAGAGAGGAGAAATGCTATTTCAGATGATTATATAGTATTCCTACAAGAACACGAGGATGACGTTGGTTTGACCGAAGATGACCCTGTCACTTTTAGTCAAGCCATGCGCAGTTCTAACTCTCGAGATGGATTGATGCCATGAAAGATGAGATGAAGTCTATGAGTGACAATGATGTTTGGGATCTTGTCGAATTGCCTGAAGGTGTGAAACCCATTGGTTGTAAATGGATATTTAAAACCAAAAGGGATTCAAAAGGCAATATCGAAAGATATAAGGCTCGTCTAGTCGCTAAAGGCTTCACTCAAAAGGAATGCATTGACTACAAAGAGACTTTCTCTCCAGTTTTTTCAAAAGACTCTTTCAGAACTATCATGACACTTGTAGCTCATTTTGACTTGGAGATACACCAGATGGATGTAAAGACCGCTTTTCTCAATGGAGACATTGAGAAAACCATTTATATGGCACAACCTGAAAACTTTGTCTTCGAAGATGCAAAGTCTGCAGTGTGCAAATTAAAGAAATCCATCTATGGTCTCAAGCAAGCATCCCGTCAATTGTATCACAAGTTTCATCAAATTATTACCTCTTTTGGTTTTGAGGTAAATGTTGTTGATGATTGTGTATATTGCAAGTTCAGTGGGAGTAAATATGTTTTCTTGGTTTTGTATGTCGATGATATTCTTCTTGCAAGTAATGATATAGGCTTATTGCACGAAACTAAGAGATTTCTTGCGAAGAAATTCGAAATGAAAGATCTTGGTGACGCCTCTTTTGTATTAGGAATTCAAATACTTAGAGATCGCTCTCAAGGTATCCTTGAATTATCGCAAAAGAGCTATATTGATATGGTTTTAGGAAGATTCGGCATGAAAGGAAGCAAACCATTAGACACCCCTGTGGCCAAGGGAGAAAAATTCAGTCTTAAGCAATGCCCCAGCAATGATCATGAGAAAAATGAGATGCAAAAGATTCCTTATGCATATAGCATTTATAATGGGAGTTTTGGGGAGGTATTTAAGCAATCCAGGGGAGCAACACTGGAAAGCGACCAAACGTGTCATGCGTTATTTAAAGAGAACAATGGATTATATGTTCACTTATCGGAGGTTGGAGAATTTGGAGATCGTTGGATACTCTGACTCCGATTTTGCTGGATGTCAAGATAGCAAGCGTTCTACATCGGGATATGTGTTTATGTTGGCTGGAGGGGCTATTTCTTGGAAATTTGCTAAACAGACTCTTGTAGCTTCTTCCACCATGGCTGCAGAGTTCATTGCTTGTTATGAAACATCTAATCATGCATTGTGATTGCGGAACTTTGTCACTGGGCTGCGTGTAGTTGACGGTATCGAAAGACCATTGAAAATGTGTTGTGACAATAGTTCAACAGTGCTATACTCCAATAACAACAGAAGTGCTACTAAAGCAAAATTCATTGAAATTAAGTACCTTGTTGTTAAGGAGAGAATTCAGAATAAATAAATTACTATTGAACACATAGGAACAAATAGCATGCTAGCAGATCCGCTAACTAAGGCATTGACCCCGAAGGTATTTCATGAGCATACTGCTCAAATGGGTGTTGTTTCTGATGTTACCTTAGTTTAGTGGGAGTTTATGTTCTATGTATTGAACTTCATATTTAAGACATTCGGAATTCTATAGAATAAAGTTGATGACCTTTTGGTTTATTCTGAATTCACTTAAGTTAATTTCCATTTTGTGATATTTGCATTGTGGATTGATCTCACTAAAGTTGGACCAGTTGGAAATAGACATGTTATTAATCACATTTTACATGTAATTACCATGCTACTCACCATATTTGATCTATGTCATTGAGTATATTAATATGGTGATTGTCGGGGTTTAACCACGAATAATAATGTGGTGAATGCCGCGGTAATTCCATTGTTAGTGTATCAGATGGACCAGATTGTTGAAGGTAGTCTGAATGAATAGCATAAAGTTGTGCACTTAAGGATCCTTAATATAATTGTCCTCGGAAAATAATATATAGCCCAAGTGGGAGATGGTTGGGAAATTTATATTTCCTATATAATTTAATTGTGGGCAATATATTAATACTCAATTATATTAGCTATTCAAATATTATATTGGGCTTAATTAAGTGATTAAAATAAAGTAAGAGCCTATGGACTACACTTATTTGATATGGGTCAATGAGTAAATACCCAATATTACGTATCAGGTGATTATGGGTGGCCTGATATGTGTAATATATATAGATACCTAGGTTATGGTCCCCAACACAAAGCCGCACACAGTTCTCTCTTTCCCTATCTGAAGAGATTACTAAGGTCCTTACGGAATCCAGAGGTTTTAGTGAAGGAAGACCTTGAACCTGCTGCTGATCTTCCATTTAATTCCGCATAAGAAGATCAATGGATCCAGGTATTCCTCTATATAATTATTTTATGGATCTCGTTGAATCATGTTAGGGATTAAAGATATTTGGATTAATTGTTATATTTCCAACATGAAGGTCTTCAATGGAGTTCTCCTTCTTTTTCTTGCAATCTTCACTCCCCCTTACTTCCTTGATCACTTGGATGGTGGATTTGATAGAGAGGATCAAGTGTAGATGGATGGATGAAGAGGATGGTGTAAAATGAAGGAAATGATGTGTGATGTGTGTGTCCAGCCAAAACCCTTCGAATTCTTCCTCAAATGTTGAAATTGAGGATTTGTACCCCTTGGGAGCTTCTAGAAGGCTACTGATATTTTCTCAAATTTCTGAACGGACACGAATCGTGTGAATGCACACTGCTTGTGTTCGAACACGGCTCGTGTGCCGCACACAGCCATGCCATGGCCGTGTAGGTGTTTCAGGTGCTGGAACACGGCCATCGCTTATAGGACCGTGTTCTACACAGGCTAGTGTGCGCGAACACGGCTCGTGTGCATGCACACTGCTCGTGTTCAAGCAGCCCCTATTCTTCTTCTTTCGTTTCGACTGTCGACTCAGTTTTTACTCCGTTTTCACCTGTTTTTCATACGTTTAAGCTCATTCTCACACATTTCCATAAAAACACAAAATACAACCAAATAGTATACAAATACGGATAAAATAATTCGAAAAAATATATAAAAAGACACTAAAATTTATGTGAAAATATCGCCAATCATATACCGGGTTTACGGGTTTAACCCTGTAGTCCCTCTTCCAATTCTATATACCCTATGTATTGCTAGGGTATTTAAATTAAAGGGGAGATTTACAAGAATTTATGATGTAAACTCGATTTATGAGAAACTAACTCATATAATCACATTAATATTAAAATATTAATTGTATCATGTAGATTTGACTAATTAAAGAAAATGTAAATCTTATCTCAAAACAAACTAAAACAACAAACTGTAAACCTTAAATTATTAGCTATCCTAATCAAAATAGATGATGGAAATCAAATATAAGATCATTCTCTAGAAGGTATTTGGGTGGGAGAATAAAAATTTTCCAAGAATAGAAAATATTGGTTATTCTATATGCATGTGTAGATTTCTAAAAGTAACATCGAAGTAAAACTGACACAATTTAGTTCACACAATTGTGTAAATAATTTATCACCTCTGATAATAGTCAAAAGCGAAAAAGAAGATCTAATTTGACTAGTGTTATTCATTTCCCTCCTTATGTTAATTCATTTCCCTCCTCCCACCACACGTGTCAAAGCCCCACTTCCCCCCCTCCTCCACCCTAATTTCCAACCCCCCAACCCTACCCTACCCCCGCCATATTTCCAACTCCCAATTTTGCCCCTCCCCTACATAAATTTATTCTCTCTCTTCAATTTATCATTTTGTCTTCCTTCCCATTTGAAACTTCGATTTCGATCTGCAGATATCATTTTTTTTTCCCAATCTCACTTTTTTTCCTTATCGGATCGCCGTTGGCTGGCGATTTAAGCACCCTCAATCAAGGACTCAATATCTCTCTCTCAATCGATTGCGGCGGAACATTAGGGTTTGAGTTTTGACGAAAGGGATCAAGTTATCGGTATATCTACATACAATTTTGAGCAGTTTATTCATTGCGTTTATAGGGATTTTCGTTTCTGTTAGCTTTTTGTTTTTTTCTTTCTTGTGTTCATTGACTGGGTACGGGGTATTTAGAAATTCTTTAGAAAACCTAGGTTCGGTAAATTCACTCGTGTTTTCCTCTTTTTGATTCATAGGGATTCTTTGATTCTTTTTTGTATATAAGAGCATGAATCATTCTATTGGTTGATCTAGTAGTTTCAGCTGATTAGAAAGGCTAAATTTTTGGGTTCTTTAAAAGAAATGCTCTGTGAAATTTTTGGTGCTTCGTTTTAGTCTGTCATTGAAAATTGAGGGTTTTCTTGATTGAATCTTTTTAGGCAATAAATATATCACCCAGAAAAAGTTTTTTAAAAAAAAGGAAAAAAAAAAGAAATAGAAAAAAAAAGTATAAAATATATTTCGAAAAGAAAAAAAGTCAGTTTTTGTTGATCGGCCTTTAGTGTTCCCTACATTATCCCTCAGCTAGTTTATTAGGATATAAGAAAGAAGAAAAAGTATTGAGCAAAATTTGGCTTGAGACAGATATTGAGATGGCCTTGAATTACACGCATAGGCCTGTGTTCCCAGATCATATTTCTGATAAGAAATTGTTGTCCCCAATGAGGACTGTTAATGGGTATCTTACTGAGGGTGTTTCTGAGAGGTATGGAGACGGTTATCCGAGGCCATGGCATGCGAGCCAAGGTGAGATGGAGGATTGGCATTTCAGCTACAGGAATGATAAAGTTGACCTGGAGTCGAATTCTGTGGACATTGTTGACCTTTTGCCATCTGATCCATTTGGAATGGACATTGAGACAACTTTCACGGCCATCACAGGATGGCTAGAGGACTTGGAGGTTGACTATGGTGGGTATGTCAGGAGCAGTAGTGGAATGGCCAGTCAAGAGAATTATGGTTTATTTGCAGGATTGAATTTGATATGGAGTAATGCTTTAAAGTCACAACCATTTCCTAGCAACTATCAATACTCTGAAAGACTGAATACTGGTGTTCAGTCCTTTTCAACCCTTTCTCAGGTTCATGAGAAACTTGATGTTGGCGTACACTCTATTCCACGTACTGTTCAGTATGATCAGAAACTAAATGATATCTGTAATGCGAATGAGTGTGAGGAGGCGATAGAAATGGAGGGGTCATTGGTCACATGTGACATTGGAATGGCCTGCAGTAAAGGGGTTGTTATGGGCTTAAGCAATGAAATCACTACCTGCAGTCATGAGTTGCAGTTTGAAGAGAAAGCGGAGGGTGCTGCCCAATCTGAAGAAGCACCCCATGAAGCATTCAAATTTTGTCTGTTGTACCTGGGATTGAAAGACCTTTTGTCAGTGGAAGGTGTTTGTAGTTCCTTACGTTCTGAGGTTCGTGGTGACTCCCTGTTGTGGAAGAGCATCCATATTGATCGGCCTTTGAATGACAAGATCACGGATGATCTTCTTTTGCAACTGGCTTGCAGGGCTGATGGTGACCTGCGATGCCTGACCTTGATGGATTGCCCCAAAATCACTGATGATGGTATTAAGCGTATCCTTGAAATCAATCCACGATTAACAAAGGTTAGTGATGCAGTTTTATTTATATAATGCCTTTTATGGAGTGTATTAATGATTTTGGCTACCAAGCTTTTTCTGAATCATTGTTATTGTCAGCCATTTGGATTTGGGATGATAAATTTAACATTGTTGACATTTTTAAATTTCTGAAAAAGTTTGAAACATACTTTGCCGCATATATATTGACTACTAATACATACAGATGCTTAGCTTAACTGCGCGGAGTTGTGATTTTCTAAATTTGTCAATGCGTCTCCTTTGGTTGTGTTTTAACTGAATGTTAGAGCTAATTTATCTGATGGCTGTCATATTTTTGACTGTATGCAGCACACCTTTACTGGGGTTATGACTGAGAACTTTACTGTGTTGTACGGGACTTGCCATATGTTATCTTTTTGTGATTTCTAAAATTTGCATGCGTATCTATCTACTTGTGCGATTGCTGAGTGATCTATCTAGCACCTTGACGTTGGAAGTGAACTGCAGCTACATGGATATTGGAACTTGAGTCTTCTTGATTTCCTTAACGTATATGTAAATTTATGTATAATACCATATTACTCCATGATACTAGCATTCATTACCCTTCAGAATATGACACTTGGAGATACATGGCAATTAGTTTGAGCAAATCGGATGCAAATTGGTTACCCTATTGATTATGTATTAAATAGATTATAACACCTTCTGTGCTGAAGTTTTGTTGCATCATTTTCATCAGTGGTGCCCTATGAGATGTTACACTAAGTTACAACATGCTTGCACTATTAAATTGGTTCCTTGTTGGTTATTTTTGAGATGTTAAACTACCATCTGCAATGGTTTTGCTTTCATCGTATAGGTGTTGGTGGCATGCAACTTCCCTATATTTTTCACTTACTTCACATGTTGTGATCATTATCATTAGGATGTAATTTCATTTGCTATTGTTTATCACTTATAAATTTTTGTCAATTACATGATGTTATCAGTTGCTAAAATTTGTTATCTGCAATGCAGCTTTTTGTTCCTGGCTGCTCAAGGCTTTCAATCGAAGGGATGTTGAATAATATCAGGACTCATAACTCTAATAAAGATGTCTCAGGTATAACACACCTGAGAATAGGTGGGCTTTATGGTGTAACACATGAACATTTCAAAGAGTTGAAATTTTTATTGGGTATAGACAATGACATGCTTGGAAGTCATCACAAGCCACGTTTCTATCATCGAGGAAATTCTCACCTCTCATACGATGACGATCGAGCAATGGATATTGAGATGTGCCCAAGATGTGGAAATTTCAGGTTGGTTTATGATTGTCCTGCGGAGGATTGCCAGGTCAAAGATAAGGCCCCCCAAGCCTGCAGAGCATGCACGATTTGTATAGCAAGATGCGATTGTTGTGGCAGGTGTATTAATAACAATGAATACGAAGAGACTTTCTGTTTGGATTTGCTGTGTTCAGATTGCTATAAGCAGCTGCAAAACTTCCAAAACAGGTTGGATAAGAAGATTGACCCTCATGGAGCTCAACATGAGTCAAGTGATTATGATCATTCTTAAGGGGTGGTATTTGTTTCTAATTTAGGCTCAGCCTCTCTGATATGGTATCAAGATGATCCTGGACTGCATCTTAGCTTCCACCCTTGGTCACACTTTCTGATAGCCCTCTCAAATTTGAAAAAAGAAAAAAAAAAGAAAAAAGAAAAAGCATAAATGCCTCGTTCTCTTGGAGAAAAGGATAGGTATGTTGGAGATATGCTGTGTGGATGACTATGAGGAGAACTTGGATTCTGTTCACTGTATGGATGTCCCATATTCAACACTTCTTTCAGCTGATCGTGCTTCAGAACGAATGATGAATCCTTGTGCTCTTGAGAGGTCAATTAGGACCTTGCTCTCTCTTTATGGTTTTCCCGGTAATCGCTCAATGGTGGATGTTGGTTGAATCTGCTAGTGCCGAATGACGACTCATGCCGGAATTTCCTGATCTCTTCCTATCCAGTGTTGCCTGTGTTGTTCTGATGGTTGTCTCATTGGCAATGCTTGTGTTTCTAGTTTATCCATTTGGGTGTAAAATGAATGTAATTGTTATTCTGTGGCTAGCAACTTCTATTTGCCACTATTACTTTGGTAAATTGTATCAATAAAGTATGCCTCGATTTTTGGCATGACCTCTAGTTTCTGGGATTTGTTTTGTGGTTTGAAAATAATTAAATGCAGGTTGGCTGCCCTACCCAGGTCGAGATTCTTCCAAATTTCTGTTTTCTGATTAGGATTTTAAGATTTGAATTTGTTGAAATGAACGCTAAAATAGGATAACTTTGTATATTCCAATTTTTATATGGATATTTCTAAAAGAAAAAAATGGTATGGAATCGGATTTTGAACAGTTATTTTTACGCTTGAAAATTATTACTAACTTTTAAGTATATATATATATATATATATATATATATATATATATATATATATATATATATATATATATATATATATATATATATACTAGTACAAATTCCGCATGCGGATTTTAAAGTTATAATTTAAAAAAATCTATAAATATATACTCTATAAATATTTATAAATGTTAATTAACTTAATAAGAAAATTAAAAAAAAAAGTGAATATGACAATTAAAAAAATTATTTAAAAACTAAAAGAAAAATAATTAATAAATTTAATATTTTTATTAATAAATAATAAAAAATTATAATAAAATGTATTGTATATATTAATCAAAATAAATAAAAATAAATTAATTATACTAAATAAATTATGGGTCACTTACTGAGGGGTACACAAAAAAATGCATAATTGCTTTAAATTACATGACTCAAAGCACTATTACTCTTAATTACACAATTATGTCTGTAATATCATAAATACCCCTATATGTTTGCATAATTTGTCTGCACAAATTGATTTTGCATAATTTGGTTCTGCACAATTTCATTTTGCACATTTTATATTCCGACAGCAGGCGGCGGCGGTCAACGCCGGCCCGACCGACGATCAATGCCGGTCAACGGCCGGTCAACACCAGTCCGGCCGCCGATCACGGGTGGTCAACGCCGGTGAGGGGTAGGGTTGTTGGTTTAAAAGTGTATGAAGTATAAGGTTA
The DNA here is from genome assembly GCA_023678885.1 of Pogostemon cablin. Taxonomy (NCBI): domain Eukaryota; kingdom Viridiplantae; phylum Streptophyta; class Magnoliopsida; order Lamiales; family Lamiaceae; genus Pogostemon; species Pogostemon cablin. The sequence continues at coordinate 17,312,640 of CM043004.1, forward strand.
TATTTGATATTTTACTTTAATATTTTGATGTGAGAGTAATTATTTAAATTTCATGTATCTAATAATAATTTAGGTTAAAAGTGTGTATCTATTAGTGATTTTTCCATAAATTAAATATTTTTAGATTTTATGTTATTTGATCAAATCCATATTCAAATATTAAAGTAAATCTATATATTTATCTATCTACATTAACTATTAATTAATAATAATTTTGATTTGACATATTCAAAATATTCAAATTTCAAAATAAATATGTATTTATCTATATTAAATTTTAATTAATAACTAAAATATAATAGAGAATAATTTGGAAATTCAACATGAAATAAAAAATTAAAAAAATACTTTTATTGTTCATATTTATAAAATGTGTAATATATAACATAAAAATAAAAATAAAAATCTTAATACTAATAATAATAATAAGCTTAACATGTTAAAATTTTACAATTCTACATAAAGATAATAAAATTATCATATGTAACATAATAAATAAAAATTAAAAAAATCACAACAATAATAACAGAAAAAAATAAAATTCTCATTTAAAATTAAATAACATAAAATAAAAAATTAAAACAAAATTAATAAATTTGATATTTGTAATAATTAAAAAAAATAATAATGAATTTGACAGCTGAAATAAAAATTATAAAAAATTCGAAAAGTATAAATTTAATATGTATGAAAAAAAAAGAATTAAAAAATATAATTATAAAAAAATTAATCAAAGACAATTTTTTTTTTAAAAAAAAATAAAAACAGTGCCTCTATTAAAAAAGTATAAGTATTAATAAAAAATATGCCATTAATCTTAAAACTTAAAGAAACTAAACCCGAACACAGTTCATATATAAAATTTTAAAAAAAAAAGTCAATATAATAGAAATTAAAATTCTGTTAACAAAATTAATTAAAATAAATATATAAATAAATAAATAAGTCTTATACCGTCAATTCTTTAAAATTAAAGAAATATGTGAGAAAAATTTCTATGGGTGGAATAAATAAGTAAACCTATGAGCAAAAAAAATAGAAAAGTATAAATTTAATAGGTATGAAACAAAAGAATTATAAAAAAAAATTAATCATAGATAATTTTAAGTAGTAATACAAATATGCATCATAAAACTTGAAGAAACTAAACCTGCACACCGTCTAAAAAACTCAATATAATAGAAATTAGAATTATTCAATGAAATTAACTAAAATAAACATAAATTAATTAAATAAATAATTCGCATACCATCAATTTTTTAAAGAGTGAGGCTCTTGTGTGTTCCCGTTAACACCGTGTCCCTTTGCAATTTAAATCCCTAGCAATACATAGGGTTAAATAGAATATAAAGAGAGAGAGTTGTGTTCCCATGGGTGTACGGTGTGACCCGGGAACACACAAGTTTTGCCTTCTTTAAAATCGAAAATTCTTTAAAACAAAAAGAAATCTGGAAGAAAAATTTATGCCGATGGAGTGCATAGATAGACATAGGAGAAAATTTTTTGTTATTTAGAGGCGGAGAAAATTAAATATTTTTTTATTAAGTTTCTATATTAAATTTAAAATAATTATATGTATTTATCTTAAAAATAATTATGTATTTATTTACATAATATTAACTAAGAATATATTTTAATTATTTAATAATATCTATAAATCCTAAAATAAAGATATGTATTTATCTGTATTAAATTTTATAATTAATAATTAAAATAATTGAGAATAATTCTGGTGGCGACACATCATCAAAATTAAACTCTCCTTTAGTATATTAAAGATATATATATATATATATATATATATATATATATATATATATATATATATATATATATATATATATATATATATATATATAAAGAGCAAACCCTTATATTAATTAATTATTAATTAATATATATAAAAGAAGAATAAATCTAATTCTTGCAATCTATATCTAAAACAAATCTCAGTCACCCATTAAAATAATTAAATAATTATAATTATGACATTTTCAAATTAGGAAGTAATTTAGTAAAAATAATTAAATAATTATAATTATGACATTTTCAAATTAAGAAATAATTTAGTAAGATTCTGAGTATCTATTTCTCAAACAAATCTCAGTCACCCATTAAAATAATTAAATAATTATAATTATGAACAAATCTCAGCCACCCATTAAATAATTAAAATTATGATATTTTCAAATTAGGAAATAAGTTTTATTTAAAACTTTAATAATATTAAATATAGTCTCTTTTTTCCATTTCGAGACCAATCAAATTGCAGGGATGGAAAGGTCCAAGCTCGCAGAATTAGCTCAAATCATCAATTGACCAATCAAATTGCGAGTTTTATATATGGCTTCCTCACCCTTCACCTATATAAGGAGCCCTCCTCCATTCATTCTAAATACACCAAGAGCGATTCTTTACGAAGATCAAAGATTTCAGAGTTGTCTGAATAGTTATTCGAATTCTTCAACGAGAATTAACGAAAGAATAGAATACATGGTTCTAAACTGTCCGGATTAAACATTCTATAGTTAAGTTTTTCAGTAAACGACCTATAATCTAGGATTCAGGTGCTAAACTGCCCGGATTTAATCCTGCTTTAGTCAAAGTTCTTCTAGGAACGGCATATAATCTGGGATTCAGGTGTTAAACCACCAGGATTTAAGCATTTTTAAGTCGAACACCTATTAAAATAATTAAATAATTATAATTATGACTTTTTCAAATTAGTAAATAAGATATTATTTATTAAAAGATTAATAATATTAAACATAAATCCAATCCTAACCATCTATTTTTCAAATGAATCTCAACCAAGAATAAATCCAATACTAGTCATTTATTTCTCAAACAACTCTCAATCACCCATTGAAATAAATAAATTAAATAATTGTAATTATGACATTTTCAAATTAAAAAATAATTAAATAATTATAATAAATTCTGGCCCTGGCCATTTATTTCTCAAACAAATCTCAACCACCCATTAAAATAATTAAATTAAATAATTACAAATCTCAGCCACTCATTAAAATAATTAAATTAAATAATTGTAATTATGATTTTTTTTCAAATTAGGAAATAATTAAATAATTACAATAAATCTAATCCTGAGCATCTATTTCTCAAACAAATCTCAGCCATCTATTAAAATATTAAATAATTATAATTATAACTTTTTCAAATTAGGAAAAAAGATATTATTTATTAAAAAATTAATAATATTAAATATAAATCTAATTCTAATCATCTATTTTTCAAATAAATGTCAACCACCCATTAAAATGAATAAATAATTATAAGGCAAAAACTTGTGTGAACCCGAGCGCACGGAAGCACATTATGTGCGCCTTTAGAATTTTGTGTTAAATTGTGTACCCTTTAGTATAAAGATGTGTACCATGGCAAAAACTTTGTGTGTGCCCGGGCGCATGTGAACACATTCCGTGCGCCTTTGAAATTTTATGTTAAATTGTATACCCTTTAGTATAAATATGTGAACACTTATTTTCTAAAAAAATAAAAAATATTAATAAAGTGTATACCCTTTAGAACAAAATGATGTACCTTTATTAATTAAAGTGTATACCCTTTAGACCAAAATAATGTACCCTTACCCATAATACTAAATTCTAAAGGCGCACGGAATGTGTTCCCGTGCGCCCGGGCGCACACAAGCCTCACTCTAATTGTAATTATAACTTTTCAAATTAGAAAATAATTTAATGTTTCCAAAGGGTTTAGGGTTTTAGGGTTTTATGGTTAAGGATTTTAGGGTTAAGGGTTTTATGGTGTATGACATAATGTTTTCAGTCAACCACCAGTTAAAATAATTATATAATTGTAATTATGATTTTTTGCAAATTAGGAAATAATTTAGTCCAAATCTTGACATCCGGAATAAATTCAATTCTGGTAATCTATTTCTCAAACAAATCTCAGCCACCCATTAAAATAATTAAATTAAATAATTATAATTATTACTTTTTCAAATTAGGAAATAATTTAGTCAAATCTAGAATAAATCCAATCTTGGACATCTAATATTTCTTAAACAAATTTCAGCTACCTCTCAGCCACTCATTAAAATAATTAAGTAATTATAATAAATCCAATCATGACTATCTATTTCTCAAATAAATCTCAGCCACCCATTCAAATAATAATTAAATAATTATAATTATGACCTTTTCAAATTAGGAAATAATATACTATTATTTATTAAAAAATTAATAATGTGAACTATAAATTCAATCCTAACCATCTATTTTCAAACAAATCTCAACCACCCATTAAAATAATTAATGAATTGTAATTATAACTTTTTCAAATTAGGAAATAATTTAATGTTTCCAAAAGGGTTTAGGGTTTTAGGGTTTAGGATTTTAGGGTTTTAGAGTTTATTTTAAACAAATTTCAGCCACCCATTCAAAAATTAAATAATTATAATTATGACTTTTTAAAATTAGGAAATAATATATTTTTTATTAAAAAATTAATAATATTAAATATAAATTCAATCCTAAGCATCTATTTTTCAATCAAATCTCAACCACTCATTAAAATAATTAAATAATTGTAATTATAACCTTTTTCAAATTAGGAATAATTTAATGTTTCCAAAAGGGTTTAGGGTTTTAGGGTTTAGGATTTCGAGTTTAAGGAGCAAATCTTAGCCACCCATTAAAATAATTAAATAATTATAATTATGACTTTTTCAAATTAGGAAATAAGATAATATTTATTAAAAAATTAATAACATTAAATATAAATTTATAATTATGACTTTCTCAAATTAGAAAACAAGATAATATTTATTAAAAAATTAATAACATTAAATATAAATTCAACCATGACCGTCTATTTTTTAAACAAATCTCAACCAACCATTAAAATAGTTAAATAATTGTAATTATACTTTTTCAAATTAGGAAACTAACATCTATTTTTTAAACAAATCTCAATCACCCATTAAAACAATTATATAATTATAAGGATTTAGGGTTAAGGGTTTAGGGTCTACAGAGGGTTTAAGTTTTGGGTTTATGACATAATATATATTTTCAGTCAACCACCCATTAAATTAAAATAAGGGTCACTTACTATCGAATACATAAAATAATGCATAATTGCTATAAACTAAATCAATCAAAGCACTAATACTCATAACTACACAATTATGATTGAAATACCATAAATACCCCTATGTGTTTGCACAATTTGTTTTGCACAATTTATTTTTGCACATTTTAAAATATTCTGGCGGAGGTCCGGCAGCCGGCGGCGGTGGTCAAGCGGCAGTCCGGCGATTTTTTTGCACAATTTGCTTTTGCACATTTTAATTTTCAGCGGAGGTCCGACAACGGCGGCGGAGGTCAGGCGACGGTCCGGCGAATTTTTTGCACATTTTGTTTGCACATTTTAATTTTCGGCAGAGGTCCGGCAGCCGGCGGCGGTCCGGTGAATTTTTTTTGCACAATTTCATTTTGCGCAATTTCTTTTACACATTTTATTTTACCCATTTTGTTTTGCACATTTTTTTCTAGGCATTTTGTATTTTCACATCTTTTATACTTGTCATATTATGTTATAATAGAAAGATTTGGACCCGCAAAGATGAGTAGATGACTAGGTAAAATGGCATGTCACAATAATTGGATTTTCTATTTACAAAAATTCTGTACATATACTTTAACAGTGTTCACATTTCAAATGCAATTCAACTACCTTAACTTATTAACTTACAACTAATTCAAAAGAATATTCAACTACCTTAATTAACTTACAATAATTCAAAACCCTTTTTTCTTTATTAGTCTCTTGTCATATGTACAATATTATACTACTAAGACAATGAATAAAATCCCACCTCTTGTCAGTTTAAGAATTTTCCAACTCTAGCTTCAAACAGATTTCTTATCATGTTGTAGTACAACATTTCAATAGGTAGTAATTAATGATCTTTTTATGCATTTGTCTTGACTATCTTTTATTTAATTTATTAATTAATTAATTTATTTATTAAAATTACACCATAAGTACTAGTAAATTCAAGAATTAATATCATCAAAATTAAAATCATACTAACCCTTTGTTTGCTCTGTCTTTTTTTAAGTCAATTAAATTAAGGTGCTGTTAATAAAAGACAAGGGACATCATCTTAAATTTCATAATTAATTTTCACTCCAAGACAAGATTTATGAATCAAGCTAGGTTTGAGAATATATATCCAGCAGTACTCTGAAATTAAACTGCAGAATACATATTATATATATATATATATATATATATATATATATATATATATATATATATACCAGTGTGCTGAATCTACGTACTATTTAAAATCTCACTGCATTACATTAATTCAGCTGATTACAGCAAACATAGAATTAGTACAGTGGGAAAAAGATTCAGACATGCACTGAGTATCTTATCAGTGAATTTTTTACTCTAATTAACATCAAATTTTGATTTTAAAAGACAATTGAGGAGGTGAACTTAAATACCATTTCTCATGAATTGCTTGCTTGTCTCCTTGTCAGTTGCTGTTGGAGAAAGGTAAGCTGCAAGTATATGTACTCTCTATTGTTAAACACACCACACACTACTATTCTACCTACACACATTAGCATTTTACATGGCATGCATCTAACATATTAAACGAACATTTCATTTAAAAGCTTAAACAACAGATACAACATGTGTTTCCTCTACCCTCACTTCCTTGCATCCTTACACTCGGCATAGCCAAGTCCTGTGAAATCTAATCTAGTACTCGTTCTAATCGGTCGACTCGCTTTTATAACGAGCTCATCCCTTTCCGTGAGCTCCCCGTGAATCTCTGAAACCAACAACAACAAATCAGATACAGATTCAAGCTTATAATCGAGAAATATGATCAAATTGCTCTAGTACCTGATGTAGTTCCAACAAATTTGATTGCTGGTTTTCGATCTGTACTAGCTGCCTACGGATCAGAGATAAGTTCTCAAACTCCTTCTCATTCTCTAATGTATCTTTGATGCCATATTTATTTGCCATTTTTGAATTGTCGTTGTAGTTAAAATGAACAACTCGGGAACATGAGTTTTTCCTTAAATTCAACTTATTGGCAGCACTGGAAATACATGGCTTAGTATCATCATTCACCATAATGCTCTTCCAACTGCTATTCGTAGACGAACAGTTTGAAGCAAGTGACCTAATTTTCCTGGCTGAGGGACGGGAACAACATTGCCTAGATTAGTGAAAGCAAAACAGGGGAATATCCAAGCAAGTAATTAGCAAGAAACAAAAAATCAAATCTCACAGTAATAAGAAATTAGGGAGAGCACATCGGAACCTTAACCGGTGGTTATGGTTGAAGGCCGTCCAGCGGCGAGCACTAACCTAATGTTGAATAGTACCAACAAGAGAAAATACTTTGCTTGGAAAGTAAATTATTCAAACCAACAGAAGGCATTAAAACGATCATACAAAATTTATCTGTTTCACATAGTATACACAAGAATGCCAATTGCCAACCATCTATAGCGTTAAGGTTTGACTGAATCTTTTGCACAAGTTACCACCACATACCACACAATCTAAAGTGATAAAAATCGCACTATTGAGCAAATGAGTAAACATGGACAAACTCATAAGTGAATAATAAAAATACCTCTTGAACACATGATCAGCACTGCCATCATCAAATGTGAACAATCCGATGGCTATATGCTCTGGTGTAATGAAATTATACCCTATAGTTCTCGAATACTCAACTGCAGCCATGAACACGCGCTTGGTGCTCGCAGAAAAAGGCACGTCTGTAGCTGAAGTTTCTGATTGCTGCTTCAGAAGACTTTCCCCTCCGTTTCCATTCTTTTGATTGTCCTTCTTCTCCCATAATTTCCGCACACCTTCTCGAACATCATCAATAGAATTCTAGATCCTAAGAAGCCACCAGGTAAAATGGGAGAGCATGGCCAAGGGTGCGCGGCTGGCAGGGGCACGCAGATCTGTGGATATGACAGCCGTTAGAATTGGGAGGCATATTGATGGAAGCGATGGCGGTGGATGCGGCGCCCTAGGCAGCGAAATCAGAAACAGCAACCACGACCGGGTCTACGAGGGCAGCACGAAGCAGTAGCCCATAGCAAGAAACGCGAGTGTTGCGTTAGGATCTAAGATATCATGGGCCGATAGCAAATCGTGAGTACCACGTTTGAATTTGAAAGACGCGCTATTGGTGAAAGCGGAAGGCTCCTAATCCTGCGGCGACGGAGACTACCCTAGGCAGTGGAGAAATAGGGGAACGACCCCCTCGTGAACGATGGCTGGTGTGCTCGATGGTGGCGGGCCATCGCTAGATCTGCAACCAGTTCAGCCTGCCGGTGGAAGATGAAGCCCACGTGCAATGGAAATTCATTGAAGATTCAGCCATAAGCGGCGCCTGTGAAGGGTATTTTAGGAAGACTAAGATGAATTTATATATCTGGGAGTTATTTTTATTTTTCATTGTATTGGGATGCAATTACCCTCAAAAGTGTGTATCTTTCAGTAATAATCCCTTAAAACAATTAAATAATTATAATTATGACTTTTTCAAATCATAAAATAATTTAATTCAAATCTTGACCATCTATTTTTCAAATTACCAATTAAAATAATTAAATAATTATAAGGATTTAGGTTTTTGAGTTTATGGCATAATGTTTCCAGAAAGTTTAGAGTTTAGGGTCAAATCTTAACCACCCATTAAAATAATTAAATAATTATAGTTATGACTTTTTCAAATCAGGAATAAGATATTATTTATTAAAAATTGAATAATATCTTTGAATATATTTAAAATTTTCAAACAAATCTCAGCCACCCATTAAAATAATTAAATAATTATATACACGAAACTTTATATGAGTCTTTTAAATTATTTGCAATAGAAGTTTGATTGAGTTAATTAATAGTAAAATATTTCATTAATTGATTGATGTTTATAAATTAGTAATATATAGTTTGATCTTATAATTTTGAAAAAAGATGCATTTTAACCTCATTGCAAAAGATATTAGTAAACCTATACGAATTGATCAACTTAACAGTCTTGCAAAGTTTTAGAAGTGTTTTGCCCATAACTACATTAGACTTTAATATTTAAATATTAGATTAGATATAATTCAAAAAAATATTATTCGGTCAAAATCATAAAATTAAGTGAAATTATTGCCTTAAAAATAACACATCCCGTGCAATGCACGGGTTCAGTTACTAGTTTGAACTAGAGAGACTATATTGTGAGACGGGTTATTTGTGAGACGGATGTGAGATGGGTCGACTCATCACTAAAGTATGCTTATTGTATAGTTAAAGTGTGTTTATTCGTAGTTAAAGTATATTAATAATAAATCATACTCCCTCCGCCCGGTTCTAAGATATCCATTTGCTTTTTGCACGTGTTCGGTTCTATGGTATCCATTTGCTTTTTGCACGTGGATTAAGGAGTATTATTATATGTAAAGTGGGTAGTTGTATTAGAGGGAAGTGGTGGGTCATATTGTGTATTTTTTTACTAAATAGGGGAAATAAATACCTTTGAAGCGGACGCCAGTAAAATTGATACCTTAGAAACGGACAGAGGGAGTATTATAACACATTGAAATCAACTTAAATGCATAATTCAGCATAGAAAATATACTTTAACAATCATTTAACATACTTTATTTATACAATTAGCATACTTTAGTGATGGATCGACCCGTCTCACAAATAACCCGTCTCACAAGAGACTTTGTCTTTGAACTATTACATTCCTAAATAAAAGATATTTATATATGACTAGCCTAACACTTATATATAGATGTTAAATGGGTCAGTCCTAAAGGGCTTTGGGCTAAATCGAATCTTTCTAAACGGGCTACGAAAGGGTGAACCTAATTCTAACCCTAAAGGGCTATAGGCTAAATGGGCCGGGCTCGCGAGCTGTACGATAAAAAATTATAAATTATAATTTGTTATAAATACTATAACAAATAAAAAATTAACTAATACATTATTCAAAATTTGAGAGAATTAGGACTAATACATGCAAAATATTGTTAAAATATATAAATTAAAAGAATTTGTGATAATTAAATTAATCTTAATATATTTATTTAAGTATTATATTATTTATTAGAGAAAATTGTGGGTTAAAGTGATAAAAATGATGAGAAAAAGATGAAAATTAAAAGATGGTGAGAGTTTGGGTTGGAAGAAGGGTGGGAGGGGGTGGTTGATATATTATGGGTGTTAAAATTAATTAAACATAATAATAATAATAATAATAATAATAATAATAATAATAATAATAATAATAATAATAATTACCAGCCCTACGGGCCGGCCCGGTTAGTCCACGTTCTAGCCCTATTAGCCAGCGGGCTAATCGGTTTGGGCCAAAAACCCGAATGTTAAATGGGCCCAAATTTTTTAGCCCTGACCCTAATATTTTTCTAGTTAATCGGGTCGGGTCTAGGGTTTTCGGGCTTATTAACAACTCTACACTCATATGTGATTTCGAATCAAAGGAAACATACTTTTATAATAATACTCCATTAGTCATATTCACAAAAAACATACTATAATTTAACATGTAGTAGGTTGATAGGTATAATATTTTAACATATATTAAATATTTGTATTAGTATGATATGTGGGCCCATAAAAATATAATAATTGTTTTATATGAGTTTCATCTAAAAAAGAGAGATGTAACTCTTTTAGCGGGACACCTTAACTAGTAAAATGTAACTTTCGGAACAGAGCGAGTATATTATTCTTACTATATAATATTCATCTTTATACTCCTTATTACCTTTCTAGGGATGTCAACAGGCCAGGTCTGGCCGGGTAGTTAACTACCCAGACCTGGCCCATTTTGAAAATGCCCGCCCCAGACCCGTCCCGTGCCCCGCACGGATCCTCAATTGCAGGCCCGTGCCCCACCCGGTCTTTTTTTTTTACTGTCATTAAAAACACACAGCAATCTCATTCATACACATACAAACAATAAAACGCACTGCAATCCAATTCCTACACATACAAAATATTAAAACACACCCTACACATACAAAACATTAAAACACACTGCAATCCCATTCCTACACATACAAACATTAAAATCCATAAACATACAAAACACATAATATTAATAATTCAAAACATAAATTAACTCTGAAGTCATAAACTCTTCACTATTAGAAATCCTATGAAGACTCTTCCCAACAATTATCTTCCTATGATAAAACACTGATCCCAGCATGATACTCTTCATAGCAACTGTCCCATGGTACTCCTCATTATTTAAATAACAACTTTGAATCTGCAAAACTATAAAAAAGATACTTGTCACATTATAAATGTATTTAAATAACAACTTTGAATCTGAATGCAAACAAGTAAAATGTATTGCAATCAAAATAAATATGTTTGATAACTATTTGAGTTGATGGCGGGCCCATTCTTCTATGTCACATCCTTTTATTTGAGATTACTATACTTGCTGAATTTTAAGCTATTAAAAGTTAATGTATCACAATTTAAACAAATAATAAAAATAAAAAGACCAGATTTTATAGAAATTACAAATAAATTAAGCAAAGATGATTTAAGAGTCTTAAGACTAGTAAAAAATCAAGCTGCATCGACCCACATCACTACCCATTATAGTGAACAAATGAACGTCATTTTCTATATTGCTGCATAAAACAATTAAAAAACAACGAAAAATAAGAAATTAAGGTAAGATTCCATAAGCAGAATCAATCCTAAGAAGTTAAATATGATAGTGTGATAGTGTTTGAGGAATTCAACTCGTGAAAACTATGAATATTTTAATTAAAAGTAATTGTGTGAGAGTGTAGGAATGCATTCAATGAATTATTTCATAAAAAATGGGTAATGAAATTTATAATATCACTAATAAAAAGTAGTAATAATTATTTAACAAAATATAAAAGCAATCACACTTAACAGTCTCACAAAGCATGTGTTACTCTGCGTGCCCCTGATTTAATAAAAAGTTATATGGATGGATAGGTGAAAAGTGAAAAGTGAAAAGTGAAAAGTGAAAAGTGAAAAGTGAAAAGTTATAATAAAAAGTCATGTATCCAAATTATCAAACCTATAAATAAAAAAGCGTAAAACTTTAGTGTAATCATATAGTACTACAGCAGGTAAAAAATCCATTCTTCTCTGTATATCTATCCATCATGTGATTCAAACCTCGTATCTGACTTTATAACTTTAATACAGCCTCCATTGTGCAATTCAAAATCATACACTAAACCTCAACGTAGAAAGGTTTACTAAAGACAACAACCAAGACCAAGTTCAGTGTTATAGAGAAAGCCGACTCTTGAACAATCACGTTTCAAAGAAATTTCAAAATAATTTACATGGAGCTGAAGAAACCCTAAACCAATAAATAATCCCAAAAAATTAATAGAACAATTATTTGTATTCATCATTTAATCAAACAATAGCCCAACAAACTTTCACCATTTTATTCATAAATCGATGCCACCAAACTTAAAAAAACAGTTTGCTACTACATTTTCATTAGGGTAAATAAAGCATAAACATATATAATGAAGAATACATTATACATATCCAAGAAAATTAAACGGTTACTTCCAAATTAAAAAAAAAAAAAAAAAGAAAGAAAAGGAGATTGAAATGCGAGTTCAAACTGAGCGGAAGTAGCAAAGAAACTGATGTCATATTATTGCAACCTAAAAATTAGTAGTTACCTTGATTGTTATAAGATTCCGGCGAAGAATCGGCTGGTGGATCGGCGGATAATCCTTTGGGACTTGGAAGAGACGAGCGAGACTGTTGGGAGGAAAAAAAAGGGAAAACGGCTGGTGTGAAATGAGAGATAACATTAGGGTCCGGGTCGGGGCTAGACTAGGGTGGGTCCGCCCTGTTTCTGGCCCGGGCCAGGTTCGAGCCGCCCTAAAATGCACGTGTCGGGGCGGGTACGGGCAGACCGGACCAAAGTTGACATCCCTATCTAAGCTTGGATGGAGAGAGTAGAAAGAAAAAAATCATTTTCAGTACTCTTGTGCGTATACCTTATATTGAAGTGTAATGCCCATTCATATAAGAGTATGAGTACTACATATAAATTAACTTTATTATTTTCTTCATATAAGAGTATGAGTACTACATATAAATTAACTTTATTATTTTCTAATATATATCGTTAATATTGAAATGTGTACTTTTTTTCCAACATATATCGTTCTTTAATATATTCCATTATACTCATTTATATTTAAATCCATTTTACCAGATATTTTTCTCTCCAAAGAATATAGGGGAGTAATACATGTGTTAAAAAGAAATTAATTAAGATGCATATGTCTAAGGTAAAAACTTGTGTGCATCCGGGCGTATGGACCACACTCGTACGCTTTTAGAATTTTGTGTTAAATTGTATATCCTTTAATATAAAAATGTGTACCCTTTATTTTTTAAATATATATATATATATATATATATATATTAGTGAAAAGTGTATACTCTTTACAATAAAATAATGTACCCTTATTGATTAAAGTGTATATCCTTTAGAATAAAATAATATACCCTTACCCATAATATTAAATTCTAAAGGTCAGGGCACAAAAGCCTCACCCTATGTTTAAGTCTAATTCAAATGGTGTTTGTCTTTCATATAAAAAGTATATCATGTATAAAATAACATTTTTAAATAAATTATATCAAGTATAAAATAATATTTCAAATTAAAATATGTAATAGTATAATATATATGAAGATATGTAGAAATATCACAAATAAATAATCTTTTGTGAAATTTTAATGTAATATAAATATATCCATAATTTGTTATATATTAAAATATAGACTATCTTATTTCACCTTATACAAACATTACAAAGAAATATGCATAATTTGTTATATATTGGAATATAATTTGTACTATTTCATTTATCCAAAAATTTAGTTTCAGAAGTACAACTGAAAAGGTAAAATAATTTGTGGAAAATTCAGACGAAATGCGGTTATTTTGTATATCTGGTGATACTGAAACTCCAAAGTCGGTGATTGTTGAAGACTTGAAGTTTTTCAATCTAAATTGTTGCCCATTGTTCCCACTTTATTGATTAATCTTTGAGAAATGGATATGCAGGAACTGCATAGAAGGAGGACGCAAGGTATTGATATGCAGGAACTGTATTTGCTTATGGTGTCTCCTGTATTATGTAAAAAGTAAACTTTTTTTTTTCTTTATCATTATATTTTAGTTACCAACAACGATGCAATTCTATTATTGACTAAACTATTCTTAACTAAACTTCTGCTGACTAAACTAAAGAAGGAAAATGTATCACCATAACAACATTGGAAAAAAAAACTAATAGTTTAAAAAGGGAAAATGTATCATACTTAATATATTACATTATCAATATATTTATTTATTTTTTCAATTTATATATATATTAAATACTTAATTGTTAAATTTTATTTAAAATTAAAAAAAAAACATTTATCAATATCAATCTACTGCAATGTTATTTATAATTTTGGAAAAATGTATTTAAATATTCGGAAATACTAAAATATGAAAAAGAAATAATATTCTAAAAAATATAGTGTTAAAATTTTAAAATATATTTAAAGGTTAAGAAAAACTAAACATTAATTTTTTTATATATAATTATTAGAATTTGAAAAATTATTATATATTCTAAAATATTACTATTAATATTTCTAGCTACATTTTAATTAAGAAATGTTTTCAATTTTTTATTTTAAGTTTGTTAATTTTTTTTTTAAATTGCTTATAAATTGAAATTTTCAAGAAGAGATTTTTTAATATTTATATATAAATTTTAGAAAATTAATAAATCTTGTTTTAGAAATTTTAAAAACACTTGAATTCAACAACCATTGTTCAAAATCAAAATCAAAAAACTATTTATACGTTGTTAACCTCATAAGACATTAAAATATAATATTCCTTAATCTTCGTGTAACTAGTCGTTAATATTATACTAGTAGATAGATCACACAAAACATTTATATATATCATGTAGGGGAGTCGTTAATATTATACTAGTAGATAGATCACACAAAACATTTATATATATCATGTAGGGGACAACAAAGATGCTTATGTAGGGGATGAAGCTCAATCTAAAAGAGGTATTCTCACATTGATCCACAACAAAGATGCTTATGCAGGGGATGAAGCTCAATCTAAAACACTAAAAAAACTGTTTTTAGCAACGGAATATTCCGTTGGTAAAAGTCTTAATTCTATGTGCTTATGCAGGGGATGAAGCTCAATCTAAAACACTAAAAAAACTGTTTTTAGCAACGGAATATTCCGTTGGTAAAAGTCTTAATTCCATTGTTAAATCGGCTTACCAACGGAATCCGTTGGTAAAGTGGTGGTTGGTAATTTTTAGCAACGAAAAATCAATTCCGTTGATAATCTGTTGCTAATAATTTTGTTGCTAATTTATATAATGATTCTCTTGGTAATTAGCAACGAATTGAATTCCGTTGCTAAAATAAAATTGTCATTTTTGTTGCTAATCCATTGTTAAATACCAACGGATTGAATTCCGTTGCTAAATTTGGTTGCTAAAAAATACTTCAAATTTACTTCTCTTTGTCCAACAATCTCAAATTATTTTAATTTCAAATTTACTTCTCTTTTTTCCATACACAAAGCATAGTTAAAAATATTAATATATACTATTAAAAATATTTCACTGTATAACTAAAACACTCATTATCAACCCTAATTATTCCTCTCATTTTTTTCTTTCTCAAACGCTACACTAATACAACTATCTGCTATATATTAAAATATTATTTCTAAAACATCAAAATATAATATTCATTAATCTTCATGTAATCAGTAAACATAACGATGGGAGGGAGGAAGTATATAACATTTAAGAGTTGTGGAAAAAAATTTTATGGTCCTTAACATTTCTAAAAATTAGATTATAAAATTTTGATAAATTATTTAAAAACTAAAGAAATATTGGAAAATCAATGAAATCCCAAATCAAATGTATATAACATTTAAGAGTTGTGTAAAAAAATTTCATGGTCCTTAAAATTTCTAAAAATTATATTATAAAATTTTGATAAATTATTTAAAAGCTATAAAAATATTGGAAAATCAATAAAATCTCAAATCATATGTTAAATGAGTATATATTGGACTAATATATATATATATATATATATATATATATATATATATATATATATATATATATATATATATATATATATATATATGAGTACAGATTCCCGCGTATACGCGGATGAATTATTATAACCAATCAAAAAATATAATTAAAAGTTGTATTTAATTTATAGATATACATAATTTAAAAATATACATGAATAATAATAATAAATAAATAAATAAATAAAAGTAGTATTCTAACTAATAAAAAATATGATTAAATGTGGTATTTAATTTGAAGATAAACATGAATAGCCCTAAAGAATTAATATGCGTGATTTATGTATATTAATTAATATTTGCTCTATTTATATATTTTTTAAGATATATATTCTTTTATTGATTGGTTTAATTATCTATTTGTAACTACGAAAGAATAAAAATAAAAAATAAATTATTAGTTGGATATATTTTTATTGATTTACTTAATTATCTATTTCCAATAAAAAAAATATGATTAAAGATGGTATTTAATTTGAAAATGTACATGAATAATAATATTAATAAGTTGGATATATTTTATTGATTATTATCTATTCCTTAACCAATAAAAAAAATATGATTAAAAGTGATTTTAATTTATAGATATATATGATTTAAAGATATATACATGAATAATAATAATAATAATAAATAAATAAATAAAAGTAGAAAGAATATATATGTAATATTAAAACAAAAATAAAAAATATACTAAATTTAACCACGTTGCGACACCTCATACTTTTAAAAAGTTATTTATAACAATATATTCGTAATTAGTAAATATAAGATAAGATATATATATATATATATATATATATATATATATATATATATATATATATATATATATATATATGTTTTTTTTACAAAGTCCTGACGATAATTAGGTGAGATTGATTAATTCTTTGTTAAAGTATGAACTATTATATATATAAAATATACTACTAATTTGCAAGTATATCTTCTATTATATTTTTAAAGTGTTATAGTATAATTCACTACAGACATACTTTAACTATCAATAACTACACTTTACCTATATATAATAACAAGACAAAAACTTGTGTGTCCCCGGGGGCACACCGTGCGCCCTAAAAACCAACTCTAATAACAATGCCAATAGGCAAAACTACACAACTCCCACTGATCAAATATCAATACCGACCATTATACCCCTCCCACCAAAAAAAATAAAATAAAAATTCTAAGTATCCACCCACACACCCCACTGTCGTCGGCCAGCCACCGCCCGTCGCCGCCGCCGTGTGGGTGACCTACACCGGAACTGATGTGAGTGAACTCATGTGAGTGATCTACATCGTGACCTAAACCGGAACTGATGTAGGTAAACCCGTGTGGGTGACCTACACCAGAATTGATGTGGGTGGACCTGTATGAGTGACCTACACCGGGACCTACACAAGGGATACATTGAGTATTGATTTTGAATGCAAGGATAAAGAAGTCAAAAAAAGTGCAATTGCATAAAAAAGATAACAAACAAAATAAAGTATTAGTAAAGATTTTGCACAATTAATTTTGTTTATTATTTCAGTTCTCCTTAATAACAACTATACTTTAACAATGGCTCGATTCGTCTCACATCCATCTCACATATACCCATCATATTTCAAAATAATTAAATCAAATGAAATAAATAATAAATAATTAAATTAATTCAAATTAACTACAATTTAACACGTCATCGAGAAGGTGTCCGACAAAACACGTACGCAAAACAAAACTCTCAATTAATATATTAAAGATATATATTTGATTGAGTCTTGTGTAGATCGGGTTCAAGAGTGAATCCAATTATTTAAAACTACTCTTTAGTGCATACAAAATTACTTTTTTATGAGTAATTTCTACCGACCACCAGCAAGGTATATATTTTGTCATTTTTGGTCGTACGCACCAATTGTATACATTTTCATTTTTAAACACATCACTAATACAATTAATATATAGGACCCGCATACCCTATTAATACAATTACACACTACACATTAAATAATATTATTCCTTGATCAACATGCAAAAAAATGTATACATATCTGCCGGACGGAAGGAGTAATTTTTATTTAGAAGAGTAATAGTACATGTCTCTAAAAAGAAATTTTTCCTTGTATTTAGAAGAGTAATAGTTTATGTCTCTAAAAAGTAATAGTTCACACAAAAATCAGTGTGTACAAGAATTTTAAAGAGTAAATTTTTTCATTTAGAAAAGTAATAGTTTGTGTCATTATAGAATAATTTTTCATATACTAAAGATTAATAGGTGAAACAGGGTTCATGCGTGAACACGGTTTACACAAGTATTTGTATATATATTTTATTTAGACAAAGTCTCTTGTGAGATGGTTATTATATGAGACGGGTTGTGAGATGGATCGATCCATTGTTAAAAGTTTATTGTTATATAAGTAAAGTATGTTTATCGTTAGTTAAAGTATATTTTTCTAAAGTATGATAAATAATAAATTAAAGTATGCTTTTAAAGTGTTATAATATGATTCACTACAAACATACTTTAACCACTAATAAACATATTTTACTTATATAATAAATATATTTTAACAGTGGGTTGACCCGTCTCACAATTCGTCTCATATTTACTCGTCTCACAAGAGAGTAGCTTTTTTATTTATTCGCATATTAATTTAAAAAAATAGAAATAAATAATTTCATGATAGGATTTTATGGCAAATTCTCCCATGCACTCATATTCAGAATGAGTGAGGGAGTTTGGGTGAGATTGTCTCACGAATCCTAATTTGTAAGATAGATTATCCATCGATAAAAAAAAATTAAGTAGGTATTATTCATTGATTAAAAAAAGTAAATTAAGAAAAAAGAATTCACGATTATGTTAATTAATTATAATTATAATTAAGAATAGGTGCTATTAAATATACACCTTTTTAATTATTCATTTCTTAATTTTATTCTACAATCAACCTCTAAAATTTCAAAACTATCCATTTTAAATTTGAGTTATTCTCTTGTGAATCGAATTTATAATCAAGTTGTGATTTTGAGTTATTCTCTAAAATTAAACTTATATATTTTCGCACGTATCAATCAAGTAGTGATTTTGGACCTCATATTAAACACCTACTTTGATTCCATCATATTGCTACAAGTTCATTTGAAAATACAAGTGGATACTTATGATTTGTAAGGGTTCGTATTCAAACTCATCATATGCTATTTAAAATATTTATGAGATATTTCATAAGTGAGTGTATATGGAGATTTGAGCTGATATAAGGCCCCTAAAATCACTCGAATTTCGAATAACGGCGTGCAAGTCGTTATAACGGAATGGTTCCGTTATGCAGCCAGACAATGTTAAATCAGCTATTCACTAGATAAATCAATCAAATGTTGTACATGAAGTTAAAAGTGAGAAAATTTGCTTGAGATGAATCCGTGATAACTCGAATTTTGAATAACAGCTTGCAAGTCGTTATAACGAAATGATTCCGTTATGGGTATAAACACATAGATTTTTATACGTACCAATCAAGTAGTGATTTTGGACCTCATATTAAATACCTACCTTGATTTAATCATATTGATATAAGCTCATTCAAAAATATAAGTGGATACTTATAACTTGTAATGGTTCGCAATCAAACTTATCACATGATACTTAAACATTTATGAGATATTTCATAAGTGAGTCAATATTAACATTATTTTTATAATATTATACTTTACAGTTGTATATAGTGATTTGAGCTGATTTATGGTCCCTAAAATCGCTCGAATCTCGAATAACGACTTGCAAGTCGTTATAACAGAATCATTCCGTTATGATGTCAGACAATGGTAAATTTTCTATTCACTAGAGAAATCAGACAAATAGTACACAATGATGATAAAAGTGATAAATTTTAACTGAGACGATCCTGGGATAATATGAATTTAATAACGACATACAAGTGGGTATAACAGAATGATTCCGCTATGAGCATGAACACGCATATTTTCTTACATGACAATTAAGTTGTGCATTTAGACCTCCTTGCTTTGATTTCATAATATTGCTACAAACACATTTGAAAATTCAAGTGGGATACTTCATATTTGTAATGTTTCGCATCTAAAAGTTTATACTTTATACACTTGTTTTATTTGACATGTATGAGATACTTCATATGTGATGGAATATCAACATCCGTTTGTTAATTTATTAGAAAATTATGCTTTGACATTGTATGTGGAGATCCAAGCGAATGAAAGACCCCTAAAATTGTTCGAATTTCCAATAACGGTGTGCAAGTTGTTATAACTGAATAATTCGGTTATGGGGTCAAACAATGCTAAATTGACTATTCACTAGAAAACAAATCGAATAGTATACAATGAGGTAAAAGTGAGAAATTTTGACTGAGACGACCTCGAGATAACTCAAATTTTGAATAACGACATACAAGTGAGTATAATGAAATGATTCTGTTATGAGCATAAACACTAATTTTTCAAAAGTACATAAAATATTAATAATTAAGTAAACCCCCTTTTTTATTTTACAAAAAAAGTCTCAAATTTTTATAAAAAAGTTTATAAAGTATTAATAATTAAATAAAACCCTTCTTTTTTATTTAAAAAAGTCTCAAATTTTTATTACTTTTTCAAAAGTCTATAAAGTATTAATAATTAAATAAAATCCCCATTTTTTAAAGGGAGATCATTCACACAAATTTTATAAATTTAGGCCTTTTAAATATAATTTATTGTTGACTAAATCTTTTAAACGAAGACCCCTCTAAAAAGTATTTTTATCGATCATTGTGAAAGTTGTTCAAAGTAAAAAACTTTTAAGAGAAATTATAGAAACTTTTTAAGTAGAAACTTGTTCAAATTAAAACCTTTAATATTAAGTAAAAAAATTTCACAATACTAATTAAGTAAAAAAAAATTAAGATAGATTCCAAAAATTATAAATTCATTATTGTTGCTCTTGTTGGAAGGTAGAATATTGAAAATCCCACATTAATTAGCGGATTATAAAATTGAAAAAAATCAAAGTTATACTTAAAATATACAACATAATCTCAAATCAGCCCAACAAATTTATACGAAAAAAATGAGGGTAAATAAACAAAAGATTCATAGGAATATCAAACAAAATTAGTTACATAGTCCAATCAGAAAACACTATATGCAAAATCTTAATAACCCTAATGAATCAAATTATGAAATTATTTTCAATTTATCCATTATTAAAAGGAAAAAAAAATAAAAAAATAAATCACAAATCTGCAAATACAGCATCTTTCCTTTTAGTCAATTTAAGAAAGCCGTTTCCGTGCTATGATGATAGTGACCGACATTTGCAGATGGCTTGGTCAAAAATAGCAGTTTTGAATTTTTTTTTTTGGAAATGAAAATTAGGGAATAAATAGGCGAACATGAATATAAATCTTTATATAACTAATCTTACGTGTCATGTTCTTATGAATCCTACTAGCTGATGTGTTAGTTCGGTGCACTTTGTTATGTAGGATAAGAATTGGAGGACCTATCTGCAATATTAATTAACTTATACTTTTCTTCATCTTTCTCTCTGTTTTGGGTATTCTTCACCGATCTCATATCAGTCATCTACCCCAGATCAAGCACTTCTTCCATAGAAGAACACCCGATCAGCAACAACTTACATATTCTTACTTTTATTTTCATTTGCGTGTGATTTAATCGATAGTCCCATTTTTGTTGTATACAGAATTGTAATTTATATATTTCAATACAGCTCTCATCTATACTTCTCCAATTGATGATTCTAAAAAGTTCAATTTACATTTTTGGTTGTGTACAAAACTGATATCAATGCTTGATGATGCTTAAATTTACATTTTTGCACTCCCAAATTTGCTAAATAAAATCCTATATGTACTCTCATGCATATGATGAATGTATTTACCAATGTAGATATAATTGTAGCCGATGCTTCTTTTAATAGATACTTTTATTTTTTTGTATTTGAAAAATTATTTTCTATATTGTCTATTTTAAGTTAAAAAGAGATTGGAGAAAACCTAGGGTACTTCAATAGATTGGGAAGTCATGGATCAATGATCTCACATACCAAAATGTAGGAGTAAATGATGAAGCAAGACAAATTTCTGAATAGATCAAGAAGTTAAGCAATTTATCTGATAATGATTACTTGATGTTGAGTACTCTCATTCACGTCGATTGCAATTGCCAGTATCCATCACTATAGGTTATGCTTATCACAATAATACTATGATTTTAACTCAATATGGTGGATGTTTTTAATATTATTGAACTATTTGTGCCATTTAATTAAAGGTGTGCATTGAGATAGACAAGGAGAACAAGGTCTGTCAGAAATTGCAAAATCATAACTGTAATAAGAATGTTTCAATAATAAACAATGACAGTTGTTGATGATTGGTTAACCGAAAAAGAAAAAAAAAACTGAGATGGGTTTATTTAGTTTTAATCATAATGAGATCAATAAAGTCATTATGTAAAAATTGTGGGGGGTTATCATAGTCTATAATAGCTATGACTATGTAAATGAGTTATGCGGAGATCAATTATTGGTTGGTAAAACTTTGAATTCAGATTATGGAATTTTAGTATTTGTTTTTGCTTTTATATCTTAGCAAACAATGAAATGCTTTTTATTAACAATCTTAACAATGATGATTGTGATTTCCTTTAGTCTTAGTTTTTCGATGAAAGCAGCAACTTCGACTTTATTTCAATTTCTTGGATCCTTTTTTTTTTTACGTATTATTATATATTGATCTTTTCTTTTTTATAGGTTTTTGTGTACTTTTTAAAATACCGACAAATTTTACATATATTTTTGTTTATTGATTAATAAATAAAACGGCTAATTCTTTTTACATTGTGTAGAATAAAATATTAAAAAAAATATTTTTGTAGATATTAATCACAATGACAATCATTATTCAACCCCCCTTCAAGGTTCAATGTGTATGTTCATGGTGCAAGTTGCTGCTGTACATAATTAACCACTGAATCAAATTTTTATTATTATTTTTGGGTTACTATGATATTCATTTTGTTATTTTTTTATGATATAGGCGGTCCAGATTCATGAAGAGCAATGTGTACCTGAAAATTAAGGTATAAAAGTCTATATTTAAGTACCCTAACTTTAAAATTTATTAGCGAAAATTTTGTCTATGTTCTTCATAATATGTTATGCCTAATGTGGTTTTCTGGTCTAAATATAAAATTTTTGATCTAATTAATCTTCTCTCTTGCTATAACCCTATTATGTGGTTTCAAATCCCTAAAATTATATTTCTCCACTCCCACCAATTATACATCTCAAATTGCTAATTTAGCATTATCTTTTAGTGTTCTATATCCCAAAGAAATTTTATTTCTCCACTTATGCGTGCGTACATGGTCGAGATGTTTATAGACATAAGCAATTTAGTGTGATAAAGCTTTGTCTCATGCGTACCTTATAAACTCCTCGAATGATATGATTTCTCGATGTGGAGATTGTTAGATGAGGAAGAAGTGTGTTATAATTTGGCAGTATGATTAGTTTGTGTGCATCGTCGAGGTGATCATTGATCAATGCTTAATCAAATGCATTTTTTTATTGGAGGTTGTCACCAGCAATTCATGATAGGTGATTTATCAGGAATTTATCTTTTATTACACTTTATCTATTTGATTACACGTTATCCATTTGCAGGTCATGTTTGCTAATATAACAAATGAGTCACTCCCTTGCAACCTACAAGGTTGCAACCATGAAATTTATTTATAATGTATGACAGTATTCTCTCTTTTTTCCCTCTTTTATTTTGGCTAATGTTCATATAAAATTGTATTATTAGATCTTATCACCGAGATATATATTACCATTGTTTGAATAACATCTTTTTTAAGTCTAATAATAATCTCAGCTCTTCAAAATAGGGTATGTATATCCTTCAGAAAAAAGAAAAATTAGAACATAATTAGAGTTAATTTATAAATTAAAAATGGCTAAATAGGTGAAGGGGAGGAATTGAGTAATCTGCATGTCAAAATCAACATAATTTTAAAATTGTCGCTATTTCATTAATATCAACCTAAATTGAAAATTGTCACTATTTCATTAAAATTCAAGTAACAAAAATAATGATTCAATCTAATTTATAAGGGGAAATTAATTTTAAAGTATATACCTTATAATTTTATTTATTTGTATTTTAAAAGGTATTTAATTGTATTCTTATTTTCATGGTTAGCATGTAGTTTTTTTTTTAATGTCAATAATGTAATGCATTTTTTTAAAATGAACAAAGGAAAAGATTTATATTCAATTTTTTTCCTATCTACCGGAACATAACGTTCACGAGAATTAAATAAAAATCGAAATAGTATATATTTTGAAGCCAATCTTCATACATTTCACTTGTTGCCGCTTTTAAGATTAAAGAACATCATTTTTAATTTTATTTTTTTTAAATACAGAGATTTTCATTAATATTGAATACTTATTTCTTTTTATTTTTTATGGATATTGATTGAACTACCGAAAATAAAATAATAATATTAAGATAAATTAATTATTTAGATTTTTCCATATTTGGCTATTTTATTATCTATGAATTTTAATATTTATTACACAATTAAAATAAATAGAATAATTTTATCAATTGTATTTGAATCTACTGAATCTAAATAAAAATTTATTTATTTTTAAAAAAATTGATGATCCCACATAGCGATTCATACTAGTTGAATATAAATGCAAATATTAATCTTCTAAACATTTGGGTGTCTAGGCCATGAACTCTTCAATAAATAATTTCCGTCTCACAATACTATTCTTGTTTATTTGTATAGTAGCACTTTCCTGATTCACATTCTAAAAATAAAAATAACACCTTAATCCCATCATAAATAAATACTAAAAAGCAAAAAAAAAAAAAAAACTTTTCTAATATTGGAAAATTAAGTAGAAGAGAAACTTAATTTACTAATCATTGCAAACTTGCAACCGCATACCATAATATTGCATTACTTGAAGATTCAAGAGCGTTTGTTTGGTTGATAACAGGGGTGGAGAAAAATAACGAAAACTCGGTATACCGCGATCGTCATATCGAAAAATGTCGAAAATTCAACATACCGAATTTTTCGGTACCGTATGGTTGCCGTACCGATAATTTTGGTACGGTATCGGTATAGAATATTAAAATTTTTGGTATTTCGGTATATCGGTATCGGTATACCGATACCGAAATACCAAAAATTTTATATAATTTTTTTAAAATTTAATTATACATAATACAATATTTAAGTATATTTTAATTATTAATATATTTAAATTATTTTTATTTTATTACGTACTACATTTATTCATATATATTTTTTAAAATTTAAAATAAGCTCTAATTAAAATAAATAAAAATATAATACACATCTAAATAAAAATATAGGAGTATAAAAATTTAATAATAAAAAATTTGTTATTTAATCATGAATAAATTAAAAGCAACATAAGTATCATTAAAGTAGAATGTTTGAGATTAGAAAATTTAATTATTTTGAAATATTTTTATATTAATTTTATTATTTTGATTAAAATTAAATATTATTTTTTGGTATGGTTTCGGAAAATCGGTATTTTTCAGTATGTTGAATTTTCGGTATGAAACGATATGTCAACATTTCGGTATTAATTGGTATTTACAGAAAAATCGGTATGATGTAAGTTTCGGTACGGTATCGGTATCCGATTTAATTTACCGAAATTTCGGTATACCGATAAAAATAGTATAGTATAATTTCGGTACAGTATCGATATTTTCGGTATACCGATATTACCCAACCCTAGTTGATAATAAGAATCATTATCATAGTTTTTTTTATTTTGTTTGGTTTACGTGGGAATGAAATCAATTATATTATATTTTTAATTTTTTTCAAATAAAAATAGTATTATTATATTTAATATTCTATTTTTATTATATTCTATAATGTTTAACAATTAAAAAAATTAAAAAATATCTTACCTCTTCCCTCCATGGAATGAATCCCAAAGTAGTAAAAATGTGGAGGAATCATGATTCCTCACTTTTAAGATAGAGTTATATTAGGTGCACTTGGTCCAAATGTGCACTCATATATGTATAACTTTTTATTCTATTTTGTATAAATATTATTTTATTTTGTATATGTGTTTCTTAATTATTGTATATTTTTTTCACACTAAGTTTTTCATTAAAAAAACTAGCATCCATATATGTATAACTTTTTATTCAATAGTGTATATATTTTTTTTAATAATTGTAGATTTTTTATGCTCAATTTTTCATTAAAAAAAACTAACAATTAAATTGTATATATATTTATTCATAATTATATAGTATATTTTTATTTATATTTATACACCGTATATTTTTTAAAGTGGATGCACCATATCTTAAAATACAGCTAAATACACGGTATAATTAGCCTATAAAATTACTGTAGATAAGAATTAAAGTTACGAAACAAACATCACAACTATCTTTTATTCTCACACCTCCAACCCCGTCAAACAAACAGACACTGAAGTAATATTGAAGATTCAATTTCAATACCCCCTCTCTCTCTCCCCCCTCTCTCTCTCTCACGCAGTGCACACAGTAATCACATAGAAGATGTACATGTCCGATAAACCCCAACAACCGCAAGAACCACCCGTTGATTTCTACAACAACGGCAAACAAGAGCCGCCCCTTCAAACCAGCAGCATGATCATCCAGCTATCCGCGCAGCCGCACCACCACCTCTCGGACGCCGGAGCCACCTCTGCCGGGGCTGATGACACCACCACCAGTCACAATTCAGCTCACCCATCATCCACTTCTGCTCCTAAGAAACGGGCGGAGACATGGGTACAGGAGGAAACCAGGGCACTCATCCTTCTCCGCAAAGAAATTGATTCGCTCTTCAACACTTCCAAGTCCAACAAACACCTGTGGGATAACATTTCCTTGAAAATGAGGGAAAAGGGGTTTGATAGATCCCCAACTATGTGCACTGATAAGTGGAGGAATTTGTTGAAGGAGTTCAAGAAGGCTAAGCAGAATAATCAAGATGGGAATGGGAATGGGAATGGGTCTGCTAAGATGAATTACTACAAGGAGATTGAGGATATTTTGAGGGAGAGGAATAAGAATGGCCCCAATTGGAAAAATTCCGAAGCCTCAAATAATGCTGCTGGGGCTTCTAAAGTTGATCCATTTATGCAGTTCTCTGATAAAGGTTTCATTTCTTTAATTTTGTCACTAACTATAATTATTCACTTTACTGTTTCTTCTTGGCAGTTTGAGAAATGTTAATGTACCATGTTTTTATTTTAATTTTTTTATAAGAATATTACTTGTATGCCCAATTGTTTGATGCAATTTTCTTGGTAGTTGTAGGTTTTTTGTTTCTTTTTTTGGATTTCGGTCTTTTTTGATGGTTTCAGGTATATAAGTGAGAAACTTAAAAAGGATGGAAGGGGACATTGTCTTAATTGCTGGGCTATGTGATTCTGGATTTGAGGTTTTTTTTTTTTTTTTTTTTTCTTTGAGAAGTTGGCAGTAGAAAACTTGGTCCTTTTTCCTCTGGATATTGAATGTAGCATGGAGTAGTATTCTTAATATATTTTTTTACTCCCAATCTTATCAGTAAGCTTATCAATTGGAGAATGTGAAAAGATCTTATTTATGAATAGTTGAATGTATCATGGGTGCTAAGTGGATTTATAGGTTCTATTCATTCAACTTGAATGGATAATGTTTATACTGATTTCTTGTTTGTAGATCAATCCTTTTCTGTACCACTCCCACCATTTCTAAATAAATATCTTTTTAGAAGATTGGACTTTTTAGAAAGTGACTTTGTGGGATTTCAAGAATGATTAATGACATTTCTGCCAACTTTACCCCCTTAATTCATTAGTTTGTAATAAATGAACCGCATTTCTCATAAGAAAAATAGACATTATTAAGGGTAAAGTTGGATGTTAATTACTGTTTTAATGTTTGTTTTCTCATAGAGTGACACTTATTAGAAAATGAAGGGAGTAGGAGTGAAGACATGTACTTTGGGTTGTCAGAATTCAGGAAAAAGCTAGCAATGCCAAGAGTTGAATTTATTTGTTTCACATGTCATTCTAATTTAAACTGGTGTCACATCATTCATGGAACTAATGCAATATAGAAGAACTTAATATTGTGTTGCTGATCATGGCTGCTGCTGTTATTAGTTCTGTAAGTTCAACTTGAATGGATATGAGAGGCTGATGTATTTTCAGTATACTTTCTTTTTTAACCAAGTACACTCGCGTGTGTGTAATTTTAGTCCTATTTTTTTGCTGAGAGGCAGGAAAACGTTCAGCAGAGGCATCAGGATTGAGTTGAAGTTGTTTGTTACTTTGTTTCACATACTATCTTCCTTCTTGTTGGTACACCTGTTTCTTGGAAAATGGAGGGAATTTTAAGAATTTAATTTTTTAAGTGCCTTTTTCATGATGGGTGCTGTTTTGGTTAGTAGTTCCTCACTATTTGATGTGTGTTTATTAATGAATTAGGGTTTGATGTGCATCCTTTTTCATTGATTAGCTTGCAATAGATCAGCGTGGCAGCAGGATTGTGTTGTCTGCACACAAAATCTTCTTTATGAACTGCATCATTCTTCAAACTAATATGAATTGGGTAGAGAAGAAGTTTGAGTCGTCTTCATAGTTTCTATTGCACAGGTCTTTTCCCTGCATGATTAAGTCTTATTAATTGTGTACCATTTCTCATTTTCAAAATTCTTATAAATCATTTACTTGTATGCCTTAGATTTCTGCATAATCTTATTACCCTTTGAAATTTGCTTTGAATTTTGAAGTTAGTAATTATGGCATCAAATAATTGTGTGTATGTATATATATGTATATGATTACATTGATAATACCAACATTATATGGCCTCTGCAGGTATTGATGACACCAGTCTTACTTTTGGACCTGTGGAAGGTAACCTACTAGTCAAAGGATTTTCGATTATGTTGTAATTTAATGGCTTTCTTCAAGTTAAAGTATGTTGGTTTCCCTAGCAGTAGCTTTTTATATATCGGATTCGCAATTAGTATTGACTTTTTTAGCTGGAAAAGTCACATCTATAAAAGGATATGTTAACTATAATAAAGCTTGGGTTTTTTCTTTTCCCTTACCGAACAAATATGCCCGCTTCATTTATACTTTAAATGTGCACACGTCATTGACTTGCCTTTTGTCACCAAATTATCTGAAGATTTTGATTGGCTGATTTCTGAATCCCACATATAATCTTTTAATCTTTGGCTTAATCAAGTGTACCCAGTCTAATCGCTTTGCACCAGGACTTTAGCTCTGAAAGATGCCAAAGGGCCTTCTAAAATTTCTCCCCATTGAAAGATGTCCGATGAAGCACTCAAGCTTTAGCTGATATATTCTTTGAACATTGCAACCCGTTCCCTTGCTATTTTCTTAAACCGCAAACGTGATATTTAATGTTCAGTTCTTCCAATTTGCAATGTGAATTTGCAGTAATGGTAATGCTGGCCTACATTTTAATGTCTGTATAAGAGTCTTAGTTTTGGTGATAGGTATCATAGGTCTGGCGTTAAGAACTCTTTAGGCTATTCTGAGAACTTGGAACACTATTACTGTATCCCAAATGATGTCGATGTCAATGTCAATTTTATAGTATCTTGGTAAATTTTGGCACACAGCTAATAGCAGGTCAACTCTCAATTTAGAAAGACGTTTGGATCATGATGGGCACCCTCTTGCCATTACTGCCGCTGATGCTGTTGGAGCAAGTGGAGTTTCTCCATGGAGTTGGAGGGAGACCCCAGGAAGTGGTTAGTCCGTCATGTTTGAAATTGTTGATCTTTTATCGATTTTGTATATTATGTTCTTAAAAGTGCTTCAGGACGTTAAAGCATTAAATTAGTGATATATGGAAATGGAAGTCAAAACCTAGTATTATATTAGTTTTTACTACCAGTGCTACTCATTCTGGCAGGTGAACAGACAAATACATATGATGGAAGGGTGATTACTGTTAAATTGGGGGATTATACGAAGAGAATAGGGATTGATGGCAGTGCAGATGCCATCAAGGAGACCATCAAATCAGCTTTCAGGTTAAGGACAAAACGTGCATTTTGGTTGGAAGATGAAGATAATGTAGTTCGGACGCTTGACAGAGAAATGCCTCTGGGAAATTACACTCTTCATGTTGATGAAGGTAAGGGCTTTTAATCCTTTAATTGATTACATGACGATGGTGATGGCACTGGTTTTTTGAAGTTCTTTTATGGGGTCATCTAAGCAGAAAGTGGTATTCGCTGCTATATCACCTGCATAGTAATTGTGGTTCACTAGAGAAAATTTTCAAGTTTCCAATGTATTATATGCTTAAAATTAGGGGTGTAAATGGGTCAAGCTGGCTCCCAAGCTACTCCGGATTGCTCAGGAAAAACTCGAATTTGAGTCAAAGTTAATCTGGTTTCGCTCGAGCTACTCGAGTAGGTCTTGAGCTATAGACTCGCGAGTCTACTCAAGCCTTTTCAAGCTTAAGGTATTTTACTATTTTATCCCTAAAATAGTTAGGTAGGCAAAGCTTTATACAAACTAGTTGCACTGTAAACTAGATTCGAACCCTTACCTTTATACATGTTCAAAAGTGTTTGCTTCAGATTTGGATCATTTAAGTCAACCTTGTTCTAAGACTAACTCAGTTAGTTATAACACAAACACATAATAAAGCTAAATTGAGTTTCTTAGTGGAGCTCGATCATAGTATTACACCAACTCGATTCAACTCAGTTACACCCTTAGTTTTATATTTTGTGTTATGTGGGATGATATTTTTCAGTTTAGATGAATTTGAGTTTATTTACCTGAGCTAATTCTCTGTTGCAGGACTGACCATAAAAGTGTGTTTCTACGAGGAGTCAGATCCGATTCAGGTGCACACGGAGGACAAAACGTTTTACACAGAAGATGATTTCCGCGAGTTCCTCTCACGCCGTGGCTGGACTTGCTTGAGAGAGTACAATGGATATCGGAATGTTGATAGCATGGATGAGCTCTGTCCTGGTGTTATATATCGTGGTGTCAACTGAAAGCAATGACGAGCTCTGCTCAAGTGTGCATCTTTTGATAACGGGTGATTCTTCTGTACAAAATGCAACCCTCTTATCGGTGAGAATCGTGCTTGTAAATATGGAATTTTGTTGAATGATTTGTAACTTCCGTTGCAGTTTTGAGGTGTATTCATCCAGTTGACATATTGATTTGAATTGCTGGTCATGTGAATGTTGTATTCCAATGTCAGATCCATTGTCTGGAAAATAATGGTTGTGCAAATCATTTTAAGAAATAGTGATGTACATTTTTTTTTAAATAGTAATAATCTTTGAATTCACAAACATCATGTCTCTTTTAATTGCTCAAAAACCACCTTATTTACTATCAATTACAAATTAGTCGAAAATTTGACATTCGACAGAAGAACATTAGATTAATGGTGTTTGATAGCTCAAACTCCATTTTTATTCATTTGACTTATTAAAGTTTATCCCCAAGTTAAATTCAAAGGTGGATCGGTGTTGCCACAGTGGAAGAGCATGTGGACAAGGCTGAAAGCAACCATAACGACACCGGTTGCAACTCTTCCGACCATCCTTCCTCATCTGAGTGCCCAATTCATTTGTATACTAATGGTATCTACGATCTCTTCCATTTGGGGTGGGTTCACTCCCTTGAACAAGCCAAAAAATTGTAGGCTTATTTTGCTCTTGGATCCTTTCTCGATTTATTTCCTTGATCTTAATAGTTTGAGTGCTATTAAATTTTTGTTTCTTGCTTACCAAATGTTTGAAGTTAGAAAGATACTTCAATGCAATAAGGTGTAGGTGTATCCTTCCGAAAAGGAGTACTCTTTAAAATATCAAATGTTACTCCTGAAATGACTCTTATTCTTTATAATATCAAGTGCTACTCTTCTTAGAAAAATTATAATCTGTTCTACGGGACCCAATAACTTACCGTTCTCCGGTGCATATAAGTATTTGCCATGATGTTATGTGCATGTATTTTTTAAAAAAGGAACTTTGGGAAATCATGCTTTCCGTTTTGTTTGCATTTTCTGTCCTTTGAGATCGTCTTTTGATTTGTGGGTTTCCTCCTTCCTTTCGTTTCTTATGGAGCTTCTTTTATTCCTTCTCCTTCTATTTATTTTGTTGACTTGGTCTGAAATGCCAACTTATCAGTTTGTCCTTTCTTTGAGGTTATGCAATTATCTATAAATTCAACTTTTTTTTTTTATTAAATTGTGTATTGATTTACTCAGTCGATCATTTGGTTCTTTAGTGTTGTTACAACACCTTTTCGTTTTATAAGCCATTACCTATATTCTGATTCCTGATGCCTTGTACTGATCACATTTATGAACTTAGGGTTCAATCTATTTAATTTAAGGATAAATTGTATTAAATTTTTAACTTGAGGTAATTCCATATAGGAAACTTGTGATTTGCATTATGTCTAATAACATTTTAAACATAAGTTTCTTGGACGTTTTATCTCTTGCTATGCTTAGTTATATTATATTATCCACAAACAATTACCAATGGTTCCTTTTGGGTCTGCATGGAATCATGAGGTTACTTTGGATTGATATTTATGATGTACATTTTGTGCTTGATATTTTGGATGAATCTTGGAGAAAAGATAGGTGTGTACTTTGTGTTCCTACTTATTATGGTCATTTCTTTCTTTATAGTTTAATTCTGTGTGTCAAAGTATAGCTTTGAAAAATCATCTGTTGTTTCCAAAATCTTCTACCTTCTACTCAATAATTATCTCTTCTATCAAAAAATTAAACTAAACTACAACAAAGCGATGAACTGAAAGTGGTTTTCATTAATAAAATGTTGGGAGCATACAAGAAACTTAAAAAAACATTTAATAAAATGTTGGGAGCATACAAGAAACTTAAAAAAACATTACATGTGAATCAATGATTCACAAGATCCACACACTATTCTGGTATCAACACACAATCACGCTAGAGATTGAAACCACTGCAAGAATGCTCTTGAAGCAATGTGGAACTCATGCTTCATCCCATTCGTCGTTTTTGTATGACACTAGAGTGTCAACCTTGTGAATCTGCATGGCGCAGATTGAGAGAGACTCATCAAACATAGGATAACAGGAAAAGGTTAATATTGATAGATTGATTACATCTAACTAGGACACAAGGCCACTTAAATTTTATACCTTGGTATCAAAAGAATGCAATTTCACCATCTGTGGGTTGGAAATCAACTTAGGATCACTCTCAATCCATGTAAACGGGACTGCGCAATCAGTATCTGTGTACGCTAAAATATCGAAGATACCTACAGTAAACCATCGAGGAGATCATGATCCAACAACAAATCACTTCCACATTTTCAAAGTAAAAACCTAAAATGGATCACAGAAAAGAATTTCTTACAGGGTTCATCAAGACAAGGCAAGTACGTAATGCTGGAAGCTATTTGCCTCATGATTGCCTGAATCTCTCTCATGATTTCCTTGTCACTCTTTTCCCTTGAAACTCTGTTTACCAACAATATTCAAATTCAACAAACATGATAACCTAACAAAGTCTATATAAGCAAACTGATTTCCAGTTCTTCAAGAGGAGATCAAAATTACCCCGTCTCCACGACTTCGTTATCCGTTTCGATACTGAAATTCCACCTCTCCAAAACTTCACCACTAGACTTGCTCATAATAACCAGAACCACCCTCTGTAGCTTCCCAGCTTCTAACCATTCTTAAAAATAAAAGAATACACTTAATTAGTTACTTATCACTTCCCACCTCTCTGTCTCCTCTCAGTTACTCACATATGCATCCAATTTATCAAAACTGAGAAGTTAAGTTTGATATGAAGGATTTTACACACTCATCTTGAGTAAGCTGCTCTCTCTCTCTCTCTCTCTCTCCCCCTCCACACACACACACACATGCATACATCTAAATTAGAACACTTCATATGGGGATGTGAATCAATGTCAGAAAGTGCAGAAGTTAAATTTGACATGAAGGATTGTAAACCTTCATCTTGAGTGAGCATTGCTCCCTCCTCTCTCTCTCACATACTCACTACACACAGACATCCAAATTGGAAAACTTCATAACAGGGAAAGTGAAAATTACCAGAAAGTTGAGTAGTTAAGTTTGACATGAAGGATTTTACACCCTCATCTTGAGTGAGTAACATCGGAAGGCCATATTTCTTCACCCTTGCGAAACTTTCTTCTGGATAAACACCACGGTTATAAAGAATACTGCAAATTTCTCACAATCATAATCCATTTAATCACAAAAAAGAAGAAGAAAGGCTACTGATATCAACATCAACGATAATAATAAAACTCTGTATACAAAAATACTATTCATTACCTATTTGAAGCATATCCTGCAATGTTTTCCCCCAAACAACACACAAATTAGTCAATAATCCTCGAAGAAGAACGAAAGGGAAAAAAAAAAACCAGAATTAAATAAGGAATACCAAAGAATTCACTGACGATGGCGGCTGATCCTCTAAGAGTGATGATATCTTTAGTCGCCGTTCTGGAAGCCATTTGAAACCTAGATTCTAATTTCTTGACTTCTTTGAAAATCAGCACAATCAAACAAACTTTCTTTTTTAATTGAAGGCTATAGAATTTGAATCGATTCCACAAACCAATTAACAAATAAGGAGTTCTTAGGGTTTCGAGTTTCGATGGTAAAACGAGTTTGAAATATGTGAAATTCAACGGCTAGTTCTTCTCTGGTTTTGCTGTGTGGGCAGCGATTGGCCAACGGTCGGATTTCCAATTTTATTTTAAATAAATATAATAATCCGGATATAGTATAAAGATATATTTATATTTCAAAACGTAAAGCGAAGGTTTCGTGGTGTAGTTGGTTATCACGTCAGTCTAACACACTGAAGGTCTCCGGTTCGAGTCCGGGCGAAGCCATTTTAAAAAATACATCAACTTTTTATCCAGTGGGCCGATTATTGTTCTTCTTTTAACCAAGTTAAAATCCCATCAATATGGGCCGGTTAAAAAAATACTAAAATAGGCTAAATAATGATAATCATACTTAAAAATAAAATTTTAATTTAATTTAATTTTTAATATTATAATGACTAGAGCGTGAAACGAAGCGTAAACAGTGATGTCAAATGTCATGCCTAATATTTTTTTTACAGAGTATTCCTTTTCTTTTAAGATAATATATAGATGAAATCATAGTAGTTTTGTTTTGCATATTGTCTTATTTTTATAAATAAAAAGGAATCTCTTTATGTTAAGTAGTAGGTGTGGTTTTGTTTTTATAAATAAAATGTTTAAAAAATGATAATAGTTGTTTTGAAATTTTACATAAAAAATTTTATGTAACGATTCAAAATATTAAAAAAACAAAAATTAAGAGAATTGAGAAGAATAATATTATTATTTATTAATGAAATAATTAAAGATAAAATGAGACATTCACCCGTGCCACACAAACCTAGATAAAAAAAATGCTAACGTAACTCATTTCATAAGGTCTGAGATCTTGCCATTATTTGTAAATAAATAAATAAATCTGGTTTGACCTAATTTCCATCATCTTCATACAATAAACTTTATTGACTTTTCTTCGAAAGAATTTAATGTCAAAACAATTAATTAATAAATAAATGCAAATTATTAAACTCAAAATCAAACATATAGGGGCTTATAAAAGTTCTAGAATATTGAAAATCATAATTTAAAGTTGATAAGAGTTGGTCTCTTGTGTCGGCACACGCATTAAAAGGTATATTTTTAATACTAAAATATATTGGTGCACGGTATGTTCGGGGTCACATGAGTTTTTGCCAAATTACAAGAGGAATGTAAATTTTTTTTTCGTTAAAGTAATTATAAGTTTGATAATTTTATTCTAAAACACTTCCTTTATAAAATAAAATTGCATATGTACCCATATACGGAAATAAATTGAAACAAGAAGTTGTTATTGGATTTTATTAATTTGTTTATTTATAAGTTACTAAAATTTGTATTTATTAATCATAATATAAAATAAAATAAAAGATTAAAAAAAAGGGGTACTATATATGTATAGGTGAAGTCACATGAAAGGAGGTTTCTAGAGATTTGCTGAAACTCATTAAACGACGGCCACAAAACATGTTCCTAACTTCCCCTGAATTGCTGTCATGTCACCAATGTGATTCCGGGTCAAATTTCACATCCCTTTATTCCATTTTATTTTATTTTATTTTTTTAATTAATAATTTTTTATTTTTTTATGTAGTAATTAAGACTTACATATATCATTAATTAATTAATTAATGTTGCGAATGATTTAATTTATTTTCAATGATTTATTTATAGTGTTTACATCATAAACTCTTATAAATCATATGATTTCATAATTTAAACGCTCTAACAATACATAAGTTACATAAAATTGAAAGTGATTATAGGGTTTACGCCGTAACCCTATTTATACAAGTTACAATTTATACATAAGTTATATAAGTTACAATTTTCAAATTCTTCTATCCATGCTGCTTTGGATTTTCTATGTTATTTGATATATTATCAAATAATAATAGTTGAATAAATGATAGGTAGGAGAGAGGAAAAATATACTTTATAATTGATATATTATTATCAAATATTAATAGTTGAATGAATGATAGGTAGGAGAGAGAGAAAAACTATATCTTAAAAAAAGGAAGGCTCGATGATTGATTTTTTTTTCCTCAAATGTGTCAATCATACAATTTATAGGACAAAAGATGATTTACGAAAATGATCAGTTAAGATTTATATTTTCCTTTTTACCAAGTGGAATCCACTTGACACAATTATTTTATAAGGACTCACACACAATACGAATACAATTACATATTACACATTAAATATTATATTTCACAATTTACTATCTATTGAAATATTATATTTAATAAGCTACGAACAAAAGGAGCGAACATAACCCCTAATACACCCAAGGAATATCAATAATTAATGGCAAAGACTTGTGTGAGACCGTCTCACGTAAGAGCGGTCAGAAAATGATAACTTTTATACTAAAAAGTGATACTAAATTAATGAATGAAATATTATTTCATGAACAGTTTATAGTAGTATAAATGAATAACATTTTATAGCGAAAGTGATAACGTTTTATAGCGAAAGTGATAACTATTTTAAAAAGTGTAAAATGGTCTCACGTAAGACGGTCTCACGCAAGACCTACCCTTAATTAATAGCATATGTTGTGAATGATTTGAAGTGGAGATGAAAATAATTAAATTTTTTAAGGTCATGTTTTGGTTTGAGGTTACGTGGGATTTGAAAATTATGAATAGTCCTTCTAGGTTTGTATTGGGTAGGTTTAACTTATTTAAAAAGTTAAATGAAAAAAGAGAGATAAAGAGAGAAAGTATATTAATTGAAGAAACATGATATAGTAAGTATATATAGGATTGATTTTTCAAATTTTGATGTAGGTTTTGAAAAATAAAACCTAGATTTAAAACTCGGAAACAAACATGAATATAAACAAAACAGTTATATCCTTTAAATGGATACCTTTAATTCACACCGTTTTAGGATAAGACCGTTTATTTATTTCTTTTTGAAATTTCTTCATTACAGGACCTGAAAGATAGGTAAACTATCAATAAGGGATCTAAAAGATTTTTGTTATCAATTCAGGACCTGAAAGATATGAAACTATTAATACGGGACCTGAAACCATGAAATTTTAATGTATTTTTATCAATTCAGGACCTGAAATTCTATGATTTTAGGTCCTATATTAATAATTTTATATCTTTCGGGTCCTAAATTAATAGCAAAAATTTTTCGGGTAATTGATAGTTTTCCTATCTTTCAGGTCCTCTATTGAAAAAACTCATTTATTTTTAATTAATTTTTACTTTTTCTATAAAAAATATTACTCCTTATTTTTTAATTAAAAATATTACATTTTTTTCTTATTAAGAATTGTTTGTGACATGTTCACTGCATTATTATGAATTTTTCATAAATTGAATATTATTTTTTACTAAAAATATTACTACAACTTATTATTGTGAGACAATACATCAAAAGTGTTTGTCTAAATATAAACTCTAGTTAACGTAAAAGTAGATTGTGCATTACAAATACACAATATTATGCTAACTACAATGATAAAATTATAGTTAAACCATTAATTAATAATAATTTAACATTAATCAAAGTACAAAATAAGTACTTAACCACAAAGTACTAGTATAATTTAAAAATTGTGTGTCAGGTTCACAGTGTTCTCAAATTCCATATTTTTAAAATGTATACCATTTAGTTAGTATTAAACAAAATATCTTTTAGTATATCAAAAAATGTATCATTTATAACTTGGTAAAAAATTAATTTTTAATTAAACATTTATACTATTCATATTTCATCCAATTTTTTTAATGAAAATTTATACCCTTATTAATTAAAGTGCATACCCTTAGAATAAAATGTTATATCCTTACACACCTTATGCACCCGAAAATACAAGACACTAACTCTGTAAATTAAGAAAGAAAAAAAAATCGTTATATAAATCTTAAAGAATCAAATTACAATCATATCTAAAAATCATTACTCCACTATATTCTTTCAAAGTACACACACTAAAAACATTATTTTAAACCCTATAATATGAATAGTTCAACCATATTACGGTTTTGGAAAGCATAATGTCATTTCTTATGTAAATAATATAATTAATAACTTCATAAGGATAAATTAATCCTAAATTTTATTTACCGTAAGTATAGATAAAATCTTGCATATTTTAATTTTTTTATACTTAGGTAATATTGAAGATACTTTGCTATAATAATTATGGGTATGGATCTTTTGTGCCACTTTGATGTGACATTTTTGATTGATTGACACGTTAGAAAGAGGACAACTATACCGTAGTTCAATTCTTAATCCCTTGGAACAAGGGATTAGATTTCTCCATCCGTGTCATTCTCTAAGTAAATATTACAACAAATATCTCATCAAAATATCACAGAACATCTTGTGCCAATAATTATGGCACGCAAAAGTGGACGAAAAATATTACTTATAATTTCATTAGATTAATTGTATCAATGTTGATTTTTGTTATGGAACAATCCAATATGAAAGCAATTTGGAGTAGTTTTGGATTTAACATTTATTTATACACTGCATTAATATTAATTTACACCTTAAATTTTACATTTTTTTCATTTTTCATTTTCATCCATTTTTTTTTATTAAATTTCATAAAATAAAAAAATTTACTGCTTTCACCTAACACACACATAACATGTAATTTATAACCTAAAAACACCATATTATGCTTAAAAAATTAATAAAATTGTTCAAAAAATAATTTTTCTTAAATTTTATGTCTACAATAACAATATAATTAAATATATGAGACATATGATTATATGAATTGGTCTCTTATGCCTCCGAGAGCACACAAGTTTTTGTCATTTTATATTTGACAAAAACTTATATATATAAGACGATTTCACATATGACATTTCGTGAGACGAATAAAAAGTAAAAACATTTTTAATGAAAAATTATACTCAATTATAAAAATTGATAATAATACAATGAACTATTTTATAAACAATTTATAGCATATAAATAAAAATTAATAATATTTTAATTTTAAATTATAATTAATACAAAAGTATTAAATGATTTACGATGTGATCATAAACTAAATTATGTACACATTCGTTTAATTTGACTCTTTTTCAAGAATATATATGTATATGGTATAATGACTATTTTTTTAATATAATCATTAAAAATAATAAATGCAATTTTTA
Source organism: Pogostemon cablin (assembly GCA_023678885.1). Lineage (NCBI taxonomy): Eukaryota > Viridiplantae > Streptophyta > Magnoliopsida > Lamiales > Lamiaceae > Pogostemon > Pogostemon cablin. The sequence continues at coordinate 17,352,834 of CM043004.1, forward strand.
CCTATGTCCATTGAATAATGATGAAATTGAAATAATTAATCTTATTTAATTAAATATTTATTAAAAATTATTTTTAACATACAAACCTCTTTTTATTGAATACACACCCCTTTTAATTTTTTAAATATTAATTTTATTTTATACACACCCCTTAAAATTCTAAAATTACCCTTTTAATTTTAAAATTTTACATCTCCTCTAAATCCCAATACACCCCTTCTATCATTTGTGTTCTTAATCTAATTCCTTCACGCATATTATTGCATGTGACCTCTCAAATATTAATTATTTAATTTAATATTTCTTCATTGTTAATTGCCTTAAATCCTCATGAGAAGTCATAGATTAATTATGAAACTGGCCGACAAATAGAAAATAAAGGTGTTTTCCGATGCAAGGACAAATAAGCAAAACCCGATGCACCACCACGACCACGTCGCCCAATACTGATCGTCGAGCTGGAATTCGTTCTTGCTCTTAAGATTTTAGCTGCAATCTCCTCTGTTGGTGACTATTGGAGAGAGAAAGATCTAGTAAGAGAGAGGAGTTGCAGAGGGCCAAAGATGAGACATCCCACGCGCCGCTTGACACCGCCATCTCTTAGTGCATTAGTCGACCATCAGGTGGTATCGAATTCTCTATGCTTTAGAACAGCCTCCATGGTGCGGTCACTCGACCGGGATGTTCCGGCGGGACGCCGTCGGGGACGGTAGCCACACGGGAGCAGATGAGTCGGTCGTTTGTTGTAGTCGGAGAGGTGGAGGATTTCTGCCTAAAAAGATTAATTGAATATAGTTGGGGGAGAAAGTTGCAAAAGATCAGAAGACTGTAAAAACCCCTTCATAAGACGTCCATCCAACCATCGCCACATTTAAATCATTAGATCATAGAGCAACTAAAATCTACATTTTCGTAAGATTTGTATCTCACAGTCGCATGAGTATAAAGTATTAAGGGATAGTTATTAGTGTATTTAGGGTTTATTAGATAATAGTGTGATTAAAATATAGGGGAGTGTATTTAATAAATTTGGGATATTTTAGTTTTTTTTTTAAAAATATATTTTGATTTAATAAAAATGGGAGTATGTATTTCATAAAAAGGAGTGTGCATTTAGCGAAATTCATTTTAAATTTGACAAATTTAGTAAAATAAAAATTAAATAATGGATATAAAATTGACCACACCAGAAATTTCTAACTTGCTGTCCAAGCAAAAATGATAAAGAAAATTTTACTACGTTAGTTCAATTGTCTAATCTTGAAAACTGTTTTTTTCTTTTCAAATTAAAAATTGGATAAACTAATTGTAAATTTAAATGCACTTTGTACTATATTTACTTTTTAAAATTTTATTCTATTCTTTTCAATTATTACATTTTTTTAGAATTTTTATGCTGAATGTATTATTTTATTCTTATAATTTAAAATTAACTTTTACTCTTAAAATTTATTAAACATTTTACAAAAAAAAAAAAAACTTTTATCCTTAATTCATTTAAAAGATAGAGAATCAACTAAAAAAAGTTCTCTTCCGATTTAATTGTGTTTCAGTGTTACTATACCATGCTGTTTAAATTACTCATTATATTTAAAAAGTTAATTTGTTAAAATTTTGTGATGTAAACATAATAATTCGTTAATTTGTTAAAATTTTGTAATGTAAACATAATAATTTTAGGTATTACTAATACTATCATTAGGTGGTAGTGTTATTTTTAAAATAAAATATTTAAAAATTTATATTGAATATTTTTATTATTTTAAAAATAGAAAATATATTGGGACATAAAATAAAAAGTGAAAAATTGCAACTAATAATAATAGGATAAATTTTGTCTGTCCTAGATACACCATGCTCTCAATTTGTGCATGAGGTTGAACCGCCAGCCCAGGTTTCCCCAGATGATGGCCTGACAGCAAGTGAAGCATGTGAAGAAGGTTAATAACTGATCAATAATCATACAAAGAGTCCCTAAGCCACCCCAAATTCCCCATACGATGGCCAAACATGTGAAGGAGGTTAATAACTGATCAACAACCATACAAAAAGTCCCTAATAAGATGTTGCTCCTACTCCTAGTAGGCGGGTGGGATTCGGTCTTTGATAGTTTATGCAAGTTGTTCCCTTGGTTGACCAGTTGAACTGCCCATTTAAACGATACATCATGCTCTCAATTTCAACGATCTCGAATAGTGTACGCGATTTAGTATTAGAGATGCCATATAAAAACTTATACTTTTAATTTTTTGATTTTTTTTTCAAACATTATTACCATTAATATTTTAAGTAATTTTTTATTTAAAAAATAATAGAGTATTCTTATAAATTAACATTCACCTTGTGTGTCGCACAAGAGACTAATTAATATTAATATAGATAATAAAAATGAAAAAAAAATCGCTCATAGTTTTGATTGAACCGGATTCGAGTTCCTTTAAATAAGCCCCCCATTAACCCACTTCTCCATAAAGTCTTCCCTGCTCCAAACAATACTCGCCGATATTCACGCTTTTCTTAGTTTCTAGTCCATTCTAATCAACTAAATGGGAAAGATCAAGATCGGAATCAACGGTACTTTGTATTTCTTCTTCTGCATATGATTTTCCCTTGTTTTGTTTAGCGATGTTGGAGGCTTCACCATGTTTTTCGATTCAATTTCTTGGTAGTAACGAGTTTTGCTTGAAAACGGTTGAAATTTGGTCTTCTTTCGTCAGGATTTGGAAGGATCGGTCGTTTGGTTGCAAGAGTTGCACTGCAGAGGGACGATGTAGAGCTTGTTGCTGTTAATGATCCGTTCATCACCACTGATTACATGGTACTTGTCCATCTTATTTATGTACATGAAAATTGAATTTGATTCGTGTATCTAGGGTTTATGATTTGAAGGTTTATTCGGGTAGTCATTAATGGTGGAGAAAACTTGTGCAGACATACATGTTTAAGTATGACAGTGTGCATGGACACTGGAAGCATCATGAAGTGAAGGTGAAGGATGAGAAGACTCTTCTCTTTGGTGATAAACCAGTGAGAGTTTATGGATCTAGGTATGCTCTCTCTTCAAGGCTCTTTTTAAGATCTTGTGTTTGTATTTTATTTAGTGAGAGACAGGACATAGAGATAGAGAGTGGTGTTTAGTGTTTTGATGGTTTGTATTTGCTAGGAACCCTGAGGAGATCCCATGGGCTGAAGCTGGTGCTGAGTTTGTTGTAGAGTCCACTGGTGTTTTCACTGACAAGGATAAGGCTGCTGCTCACTTGAAGGTTTCACTCAGATTTCTTAATTGGGCTTCTTTCTGTTTTAATATTTTGAATCATAGATCTTGTTATTTGCATATTATTTTAGTGTTTCTTTAAAGCCTTCATATTTCTTTGTATTTCAATTTCTTGGTCTCAAAGTTGATTTTCTTTGGATTCTTAATGATGATTTTTGACCCCTTAAACCCCTCAAACTAAGTCATTCTAAACCATTGAAATACTTTCGCTGTTTGTTGGATACTTGATTAATGTTAAAACCTTAAATATTTGATATTTGCTCTGTATTGACCTTGCCTCTGGTCCATCAATTGAAATCAGGGTGGTGCTAAGAAGGTTGTGATCTCTGCTCCCAGCAAAGATGCTCCGATGTTTGTCGTTGGAGTCAATGAACACGAATACAAGCCTGAGTTGGACATCGTCTCTAATGCCAGTTGCACCACCAATTGCCTTGCTCCTTTGGCTAAGGTTAGCAGCATTAGTGTTCTCTTCTTAATATATATCCATAATTTTGGATTAGTATCTGGTATAACATTGCTGCTTTTTGGAATCCACGCAGGTCATTCATGATAGGTTTGGCATTGTGGAGGGCCTCATGACCACCGTCCACTCCATCACTGGTGAGAGATTTACAGTTTTTGCAGGATCAGCTAAAATGTGTATTACTCGTAATGATTTTGACTCATCATTTATATAATGTGTGCATTTAGCCACTCAAAAGACTGTAGATGGCCCATCAAGCAAGGATTGGAGAGGTGGAAGAGCCGCCTCATTCAATATCATTCCCAGCAGCACTGGAGCTGCCAAGGTATCAATCAATGAAAATATACATCCCTTACAGATCGCATAATGGCTGTTTTTCCTTGCATTATTATATTTAAAGATTTGAGATTTCCTTCTTGTTGGTAGGCTGTTGGTAAAGTGCTTCCTGCTCTTAATGGCAAGTTAACTGGCATGTCTTTCCGAGTTCCTACTGTCGATGTCTCAGTGGTAGACCTCACTGTTAGGCTTGAAAAGGAGGCCTCTTATGAGGACATTAAAGCTGCCATCAAGTGAGTTCTTGTTCATTTGATTATAACTAAACAAACTTGTGTTATTGCATACGACTAATGTGTATCTAACACTCGTGGGTTCTCTTTTCTTTTATCATTTTTTTAATCTCAGGGAGGAATCAGAGAACAAGCTCAAGGGCATCTTGGGGTACACCGAAGATGATGTTGTCTCCACGGACTTTGTAGGCGATAGCAGGTACGGATACAACAATTGTTTGGCTAATAGTCCTTGAAGCATTACTGTTATGAATTAGGTTAACGATCTTGACATCCTCCTCTCAGATCAAGCATTTTCGACGCCAAGGCTGGAATCGCATTGAACAAGAACTTCGTGAAAATCGTCTCGTGGTATGACAACGAATGGGGTTACAGGTATGAAAAATTTAAACTTCTGTGGTGCTAACAGGACAACATTTGGGTTTGAAGTTTTCTTTACATTGTTTCGAATGTTATTGCAGTTCTCGAGTTATCGATCTGATCTGTCACATGGCCTCTGTTGCTTGAATGTGGGCTTTTCCCAGTGCTAACAAGTGCTTTCTCTTCCTTGCTTAAGAGCTTTTGAGCTTCAATAAATTTGTACAACTGGCACTGCTACTTGTGTTGGCAGTTTTGAATCTTTACTGTTTTGTAATTGCCTCACTTTCAGATTTTCCCTGTGGGGTTTTTAATATTTAAATGAGGATTAAAATAAACTTCTTGCTGTATTCTAATTAATTCAATTGCTTTTGAGATCCTATTTTTCCGATCTTACAGTTAAATAAACTTAAAAAATGGTGCAGGTGGCCAACAGAATAACCATGATAAACAATGTACTTGAATTAAGTTTTAAAAAAAAATAAAAAATAGTAGAGTTAAAATTATATTACTCCATTATTCTTAATAACCTGTAATGAGATCTTAGAGATGTCGTGTTAGATTCAAATCACGTGGACTAATATAAACAAATAAAGCCCAATAATGATTAACTTCGTTTGGGCTTAGATATTAAAAAATTTAGAATCTCAGTAATATTGGGCTTTTCTGTCTATTCAAAGCGTGTTATTGATTTGAATTATGTTTTAGCCCAAATTGCTCTTTAGTACAATAATAATGGGTTTTAGACGGCCCATTTGATCGTGTCAACAATTTCCAATATGGATTGCGTATGTGCATTTTGGGTTCATGATGATAAAATGAGGATAATTTAATTTTCAAGTAATTTAATTCGGGTTCATGATGATAAAGTGAGGATATTTTAATTTTAAGTAATTTATGATTGATTTAAATTCTATAATCTAAATAACAATCATAATGAGATTGAAAATTATCAAAAAGTGAGACTAGTTATTAAATTAATAATAATCATTAACTAGGTGGGTTAGGACTCTTCCTTTAGAAAGGAATTGGAGTAGGGAGTTATAAGGGGGCTTGGAGAATTAATAATCTTGGAGTATGGATGAACTAACTTCTAACAACCCTAACAACTAACACTTGAAAAAAAAAATCATTGAAGAAGTTAATCTCATAGAAGATGATGAAAAGTGGGGAGTAAGTATTAAATCAGTGAAAAAATTGATGAATTTTAATTGGGTGGTTAACAAAAATAGCCATTTTCAAAAAGCCAACTAACAATGCCTGCAAACAAACAACTTTACTAACAAAAATAGTCAATTTATTGTGCATGGACCAAAATACCCTTCATTTTCAATTTTTCATAAAATATCATTTAAACCTCCAAATACATCCATTTTAACTCCCGTTTTTAATATTTTCTTCCTACTCAAAATAGACATAATCCATTACGACCATATCGAGCCTATCATGCTTCAGGACATTAATTAAACAATATTTATCTTAACCAACTTAAAACAGTAACAATACATTTTTTGACTGTTAATCCACCGGGTATCCGGGAGGTTTTACAGCTGCTCCTCACAGCCAACCACGCATCCGGCAGTTTGATGGTTCAATTCCGTTCCTTCAGCGGACCTTAGCACAATCCTAGTTCGATTCCTACGCCAGATGTACAAGATGCTGCTACTGTTTCTTGTCGGAAAGTATGAAGATTAAGGTTGTAGAAGAAATGGAAGGTTACATATTTCGGGCAGTAGCCTAAGATTATTTATTTATAAAATGGAAAGATTTATTACACACTCATGACACTCAAACAAGAAGTTCTACAATGTGTGGTTGTAGAATAATCCCAGACTCATCAATCTCTATTCCAAGAAACTCGATCTGTCTTGTTTCAATTATTGCTTTCATTTCAGAAATCACTAATCCTTCCTTGTAACATACTTTTGAAAATACTTCTAGATGCGCCAAATGCTCCTTCATGTTCTTTGAGGCTATGAGGATATCATCCACCTAAACAAACATGAATGAGAAATAATCTTTGAAAAGATTATCCATCTTCCTTTGGTATATCTAGGGTGCGTTTTCCAAGCCCATAGGCATGATATTCCAGATATAATGGCCTTGAGGTGTGGAGAAGGCTGTGAACTTCTTGCTTCCTTCTTCCATCATAATATGGTAGAATCCAGATTTGTAATCGAACTTTGAGAATACCTTGACATTCTTGATACAGTTGACCAAGTGTTTCCTACTTAGTATGTAGTATCCATCAAACTCCAAGATGTTGTTGATCCCTTTGTAGTTGATCACAAGTCTCGGCTTTCTCCTCTTGACTTCTCCATGATTTCGAACCAGAGATCCTGGACTTCTGTATAGAGATATTCCTGGTGATATTAACTTAAGGTCCAGATGTTCCTTCATTATTTGCTGCATATCCTTATGATCCTCTTGGTCCATTATGATAAGCTTGTATCTCACGAACTCATGCTCATTTCCTTCTTTCACTTTGAGTGAGGCTTTGAGCTTTGTTTTTGTCCCACCAGGCTAGAGGATCCTCGTTGAAGTTCCTCTGTATCTTCTTTTTGACGTCTTCCAAAGATGTTTGTTTTTCGATTTGATATCTCTGTAGGTTTTCTCCCAAGGTTGCTTTGAGAAGGTGGATTGTTTTTCCTTTAGTTTTTCCATCTTCCATCCTCCTCTAGTCTCGTTCTCATTTGCAGGACTGCTTCGCCATATCTTCTTCGATCGTTCATCTTTGGATGGCTAAGTTTTCCTTCATTATCACCACGCTTGCTGCGGAATCTGATAACATTTTTCTTTGAAATGCATTACGCAGTCTTGGTACGATGATCTTATGTTCACAAAGGATTGTGAAAATAAGCCTTCTTGTTGTGTTTTCTTGGGTGAAACGCTTGAATGTCTGCAGAAAATTATTTCCTAACAGGATATCCGCTTCGGTGTCGTGAAAATATATCGGTGGAGTCTTTACCTTGTACCATGGGGTACGATCTGCTCCTCCGATCATAATTTCTACTTGTCTGATTCCTCTTTTAAGGATTAGCACCCTATGAGAGAAATCTTTTCCTAGTACGGTTGGAAAATCTTCGCCAGAGCCTTTTGGAAAGACTCCTTCTTTCGCTGTGCAGATACCGGCTCCTGAATCAATATATGCCGCAAAATACTCTGCACGGTGTTACTTATATATCATCCCTATGGTGATATATATCGAGAATGAACTTATGGTCATGAGTAGATCAGAGCTTATAAAAAGCCCTTTCTAGTGAACTTTATATCTCTTCCCTTTGACCGTGAACTCCATTCCATCTTGTAATTGTTCCCAAGGTTTGTGATCCTCGAGGAACTCCAATCCCAACACTATTTGTTCTGGGAATCTTCCTGCAACTCCATCGATTATTTGCTCAAGATCACCAAGTTTGAGTTGTCCTTGATATCTCTCAGTTGTTGGTTGTTGAAGATAATACAAGACATCACAAGGAATAGAGTTATCCTTCTTAGTGATATCGAATATTACTTCGACTCCTCTCCATCCTTCTGGGCATTTTAGTTCACCTTTCGTTGTGAACTTTTTCGGCTCCTGGATAACCTCCACGATTGGTTTCTTTTCCAATTTTTCGCTGATCAATCTATCTTCTTGGAAAGAAATCCTTCTCTACTCGAATCTGAGACTATCTTATCTGCTCCAGAACAACTTATCCTTGATCTGCAAATCCATGTCGTGAATCGGAGATAACTCCATTATTTCTGGTCTGGTTGCGCATGCAACTATTTCGAACACTTTTGGTATCGCAATATACTCATTCATTTAGAATAAATCCATATGATGAGTGTTGGATAGAGCATATGAGATACTATAGATAATAGAGTACGGCCGGTTCTCTTCTTTCATCAAATCTTTGTTCTTGAAATTTTGATGAAGGATGAGTACTCTACTGAAATTTTTATCCGCTAGATTATAGGTAATCCTTGGGTAGATATAAGATGCCACCTTGCCTGCGTACAGGTTTCCTGAGATTCCTCCCAGGCATGCCTCTCTCGTATTCTTGATCCTCTTATCAAAGATTGTTATATCGATTGGTGTATTGAAACCTTCTTTGAATGTTGCTTTGATAAGGATCCGAATAGCTCTGATATGGATCCAAGACATGGTCTTAGCAACTTCTCTTTAAAGTTTATTGAGTTCCTTCTTGATCTCATCGACAGGAACTAGCTGCATTTTCATCATATTTCCCGTGAGCTCCATAGGGATGTCAATCTCTCCTTCGGTCACTTTGTATATGATGCGATGTTTTCTCTTTTTGAAGTTGAGAAGCCGTTCCAATCTTCCTACAGTGAATCCATCATATAAATTGAGTCTTGGATCCTCCTTCATGATTCTCATAAGGGCTTTATAAGAAATGGATGTCTAGGAAAAGAATCCAGACATATCTTCTTGCATCTCATGTTTAAAGCTTTCTTCTTCACTCCGACTCAACTTCAGAGGATTCGTCTTGACTGAAGAATTCTTCTTCGTAGATGCTCTCGTCTGAGGGTATATCTTCAAACTGATATACCTGTATAAGATCTTGGAAGTAAATAGCTTCCTCCATTTTTAGAGTTGTTTTGAACTGTCGTACTCCCCGCTTCTGGTTTTCTGGGCAATCAGGTGAGATATGTCCTCTAGCTCCACACGTATAGCAATTACAATCCTTAAATCTTTCATTAGCTCATGTAGATGCTCTTCAGATGTCTTTCTCGTGGGAGTTCTTCCTGTACTCCTCTGGTTTGATCCTGATGATGAGGCTTGTCTTCTTGAACTCCATCTTGATGGTCCAGACCTTTGCCCTGACTTATAGTTCTTGTGTAGTGATGCTTGATGACACCACTCTGCAATCTTGGCTTTGAGAAAAGGCATCCTCCTTGCTATTGAATCTAGCTCGCATAGTTCATATTCTTTGATCAGCATTTCCCTCCATGGGCTTGGAATCTTGGCAAAGAATAGGTTGAATACTTCATCCTCATTGATCTTCGATTTCCATCTATACTCTGTGAAGAGTTTGATATAATCATCTACGTGACAGATGTCAAGTAGCTCCAGGCTGTATAGATCATTTCTATACTTCTTCTTCTTTTCTTCTTTCATTTCCTCGAAGTATCCTACTTCGATGAAATGGATCTTGAAGATCTTGACCATGCGATCAAAAATATTACCAAGGTCTTCTCCTTCCTTGGCCTCCTTCTTGAATTCATCTGAGAGTACCTCCCATGCGCACTTCACTGATCCTTCTAGGCTCATAGTTACGAATCTTATGAATCCTTCTTTATCCAGCTTTAGTGCATCTTCTGAAATCTTTATTGCATTTGTCCACTCATTGATCAAGGTCTCTCTGTTCTTGAAGTCTAGAGTGTCGAGGTTTATAATCAATCGTATGGATTTATCGGTTCAAGGTGAGACCGACCATATGGGATGTTGTGTAAATTAGAATCTCGAACTCGGCTTGCTACTGTTGACATTCTTATTGCCTTCATCTTGACATTTCCTTGGTTATGGAATGTCTCTTCTTGTCTTATATCATGGACTCCATGTGATCTAGAAGTTTCTTCATTTTGGCTAAGATCATGTTGCATATGAGGAGCCTGAGACTGCTGTTGAGAGTTTGAAGTTTCTCCAACGTTCATCTTTAGATCTACGATAGATAGTCTTTGGAAGGACTCATATAGTTCTTGTAGATCCTCAAGATTCGCTCTTTCCATCTGGGGATGTGGATTCTCCTCGAAGGATAGCGATCATTGATGAACGTTTTCTCAACACATAATTAATCCCCAAGTATGAAGGATGTTTTGCAGCTTTGATAAGCGACCAAGTAATTTATCGAACCCAAGGAACGTATTATTATCAATTTAATTATAATCTAACTTATTAAGGCTAGGTTGACAATAAATTGGTGTAATAATTAATTAACTATAAAATAGGTAATTTAAAAAGCATGTAAAGTAAACAAGCAGTAGAGATTAAACGAAGGTGAACGAGTGAGAAATTAGGTAGTTCTTTGGGCCATCCAATTTTACTCATTAACTTCCCTTACATATATCAATGTCCGACTCTGCGCCTTGTGGAGTATGGACGCATCACTAAACCATACAAATCTACTCTATAGACACAAATAAATAAGCGTGTGACATGTGTGAATTTCCTTGGAGCAAGAGATATAATTCACCCCCTTTCTAGGTACTATCAGTATCAATTATTTCCCGTGCAATAAGTACTCTAACCCGATATGATTTTTTTTATAGGTACTATGAAGTTATTCTCTTCGTCCTACTTATTAACCCGAATAAAATTCAATTAATAAATATTTATATAAGATATTTCTAATAAAACTTCGGAGTCCCCTCACTTAGAATCATAACATGTAATCCTACTCAGCAGTGAACGCACTCAATCAATAATCAAGATATGAATTCAGAATCTACATAACAATTAATGATGCACAAAACAACTCTGAGTATGAATTAAAAAAGCATAGTCTTATATAAAATAAACCACAAGTAGTGTTGTACGGAGTATACACACGAAAGTTCAATTAAATCATAAAACCTTCATAAACCCTAGAACTACCGAAGCGGTTCTAGCCCATGATTGATCGAAGAACAATCATGGTGGTCAGATAGATCTTGCCCATAGTCTTGAAAATTACAAGATAAATTAAGAAGCGAAGTAAACCCTAGATGTGGGCGCTGTCGCATCTCTCTTCGTCTTGAATCTTTACTTAGTTCTCACTTGATTCGACAGACGAATCTCTCTCCACAGTTCTGTAGGATGATGGTAGAGTTTCGGATGTTGTGTAGAATAAAGGTGGTCGTCTCTTTCTGCTGCGTAGGGTCTCCTTTTAAACTTTAAGCTCCTCTAACGGACCTCTAATGGGTTTTTTGAGCGAAAACACGTACTGAAGGTGTAAAAATACGGATTCAAAAACTTCTCGCGTGTTGGTTCGACCAAAGCCCTTGGTCAAACCATTAACAGTCTGGTCGAACCAGCCTATAACACACTGGCAAATAGCTGGTTCGACTTGAACCACTAGTCGAATCAGAAGCATCGGGGTCAATCACTTCAGCACCACTTTAGGCATTTGGTTCAACCTTCATGTCTGGTCGAACCATATCATCGCGGTCGAACCACTCCATAACAACTTTGCAGGTTGATGGTTCGACCCGAACCAGTGGTCGAACCACTGGCTTCTTGGTCGAACCGATGCTTAAATACCCCTTTTCCGGTTCCGAGCACTTCTGTCATGTTTTCCTTCGAAAATCTGCTCAAACGGCCTCAAACTCCCCTAATTCGTGACTTTCCACTGCATATCTCGATTCATCTCAACTTAAGATCAAATCATACATCATTATCATATAAATCAAAGCTCAAACTACGTGAATTTATACTCTCATCAAACCCCCAAACTTACATGTTGCTCGTCCCGAGGCAACGAAATCAAAACCACAAGAGTAAGTGCAAAATTCACGAGGCCATTAAGTTAAGTACAATACATACCCACACATGCAATTCTATCAATTTAAAACAAGTACTTCTCGCGTCATACATTACATTCACGCAAAAACAACACTCAATTATAATACGTTTCGGAGTGCTAAGTCATCTAGCTCACAAGATAAGTGTTTACTCTCGCTCTCAAGTGTGAAGTACACTTAAAAAGGTTAACATATACGCTCATAATATTTAAATATTTGAGATTTCCTTCTTGTTGGTAGGCTGTTGGTAAAGTGCTTCCTGCTCTAAATGGCAAGTTAACTGGCATGTCTTTCCGAGTTCCTACTGTCGATGTCTCAGTGGTAGACCTCACTGTCAGGCTTGAAAAGGAGGCCTCTTATGAGGACATTAAAGCTGCCATCAAGTGAGTTCTTGTTCAATTGATTTTAACTAAACAAACTTGTGTTATTGCTTACAACTAATGTGTATAAAACACTCCTGGGTTCTCTTTTTATCTCAGGGAGGAATCAGAGAACAAGCTCAAGGGCATCTTGGGGTACACCGAAGACAATGCTGTCTCCACAGACTTTGTAGGCGATAGCAGGTACGGATACAACAATTGTTTGGCTAATAGTCCTTGAAGCATTACTGGTATGAATTAAGTTAATCATGAACTATGTTCTTTATCAAAAAAATACCCTACGTCTTTTCTTTTTCTCGATTTAATCACAAATTTTCTTTTTATTATCAATTAAATACATGATCTTATTTTATTTTCTCAATTTTATCACGACCTATTCCTTTTGTTAATTAAATATGTAATATTTTATGTTTCACAATTTAATTAAAATTCTATACACGTTAATATTTGAATAGAATGTACAAATTACATATTAAATATAAAAAATTCATAAAATATACATAAATTTTATATAATTTAATTCGATTTAATATTAATTAGCTTTTTAGATAATTAAAGAATTGATAAATTTAAATAAAAAAAATGTTTTCAATAGTACAGTATATATGATTTCCTTATTGATTAGAATAATTAACATTAAATTGTAAGTTGAGATTTTTTTTTATTCTTGAATTGTCTAAGAAGATAATTAATTTTGAATTTGAGATTATTATATGAATCTCACCATTTTTTAATATTTTCCATATTTAATATGTAATTTTTGGATTATATTTCTAGTATTTATTGTGTATTGGTTTTTATTAATAGAAGAATTTTAATTAAATTAAATTGTAAAATATAAAAGATCACATGTTTAATTAATAAAAGAAAGTTTATGATAAAATTGAGAAAATTATAATAAGGTTGTTTATTTAATTGATAAAAAAAAGTTCTGGATTAAATTGAAGAAAATGGAAAAGATCATGTGTTTTTTATTAAAAAAATAGTTCGTGATTAAATTGAAAAATAAAAAAAGATTGTGTATTTTATCGCAATTAACCTTTTAATTTTCAAGTAATTTAATTCGGGTTCATGATGATAAAGTGAGGATATTTTAATTTTAAGTAATTTATGATTGATTTAAATTCTATAATGAAATAAAGATTGAAAATTATAAAAAGGTGGAGAGTGGTTATTATTGAAGAAGTCAGTTACATAGAAGATGATGAAAAGTGGAAAGTAAGTATTATCAGTGATAATAATTGATGAATTTTAATTCTTACCTCATCAGCCCCTAAGTACTCTTAACCGAGCACCTTTAAAAAAAAAAGGAGTAAAATTATTAAATATTGTGATAAATGTGAAAAGCGACATTTTTGTAATAATCAGGACAAAAAGTGAGAACACATATTAGCAAGACAGAGTAATCATTTAGAATTAATATGGGATGAGTCTAATGCACCAATGATTTTATAGGATAAAAATTAGAGTTAAATTTATTTTTAATTATTTTATATTATTAATTGTGATATTTGTTGATGACTGTTCTTGTCTCGTTAATTTGTGTTTAAGGAGATAAGAATATTTAGTAACGAAACCAAGAACGAACATAATCAAACATAATTAAACTACAAACAAGGGGATCTAATCAAATAGAGAACTCAATTCCCACCAAAGAACTCAGCCGATTTTATTACTCTCCCTTAGAACAACATTCATAAACTCTCCTCCCTTACAAGTGTAATGTCTAAAGTGAGTATCAGTAATCTGTCTCTCTCCTGTGAGAGAGGCTATTTATATTGTCCTAAAACCCTTAATCTGAGTCAATCGTCTTGCGCCATCTGGATAAAGACAAGCCGTCTTTAATGAAGCCGTCTGGTACGCCGACCATCTGCAGGAGGAGTCTGAGCGCAGTTTGTTGCACTGCAGGGATTTGCAGGGTGCCTCCGTCCTTTGCTGGCCTCCCATTGGTTATAGGAGTCGGGTGCGCCAGTCAATCGTTGTCTCCTAGTTAGAATTGCTGCTCAAGATACCTTTTCTTCCCGTTAGTGTTGTCTTCTAGCCTGCAGTACTTGTTCTCTTTCATTATGGTGTCTGTTCTTTACTGTCCCATTCTCGTTGCCCTCTTTGGTCTTCGGATAGGTTGGCTTTTGGTGTTGGGGTGTTCATTCGAGCTCTCGGCTAGGAGAAGGATGAACGCCGAGATTTCCTGTCGAGGGCGTTTCCTGGCTTCGGCCTTGTTAGGAGGGCTCGCCTTTATTCTTTCTTGAGCTGGGCCTTCGGGCTGTCGTGATCTTTTTTGGACTGCCTTAATTCCCTTCTCATTTCTGTTCACCGTTTGGGCCGCCGAGGGATTGGGCCTTCCTCTTCAAATATAATAGAAGTTGTTGGGCTTTAATGGGTCTAACAAGCATGAGGATATAATACCCATAACAATATTAAATGAATATTTAGATTATTTAGATGTAGGGAAAACCTATATTCACTTTCACATCCAAACAAATTTTATTTTAATGGGTGTAGAAAGTATAAATCTATCCTTGTGTAGTGGAGCAGCAGCAATTCTCATTATATCCGTATTTCTATGAGCAAAATTGGAAAATAATTGAAAAGTTCTTGAGAGGAATTATTCCAATTAGTCCACTAAATATGATAAAATCCACCAGCATTTAGTACTTAATCTTCACAAATTTTCAATTTTAATAATTTTTGTTTTAAGTTTGCTCCTATTTATCTAATTTTAAGATTGGGCGGCGCTATTGTCATCCGAAAAATTACTATGTACACCCAAATTCCTGAAAATTATAAATTGTAATTACATTTATAACCTCATGCTAAACCTTACATTCTAACCCAAACTACTAAATTCACCCAATTACTTGCTAACCCCACCAACACCTCGAGTAGAATTTTATTTAATAATTGTTGTAGTTACAGTTTCATGTTTTGAGCCATGGAAAAATTGGCTATGCAAGCTGTTAAATTATGGTACACTCAAAGCTTCACCTGCAGCCCTTTATCGGCCATATCCGGACGGCTGCTCCATGGTGGGACTTCCTCGTCTAAACTTGGCACCCTAGCAGTTGAATACAGACCCATTTTCACAATTCGAATGGGAATGCAGGGCTCCTTGGTGGTTTGCAATTGGGGACTGTTCATCACTAGCGCCACCGTGGTGTCATTGCGGCCACGGCTGAGAGCCGCCAAGCACTTGGACTACGACTACCCATCTTCGGATTCTCCCCATACGTAGCTATTGGAGCAATTTGTGCAACTCATCATCATTCATCGTTGAGCTTCTCTCTCCTCGCCGTGTCGAATTTTCATCAATTAATTTGTTTGTGTATATGTTATATAAATTACTTCAATCTGTAATCTGTATAGAATCTCTTTTTATCTGAAAATCATTCATTTAAGCTTATTCTCACACATTTCCATAAAAATACAAAACACTATCAAAATACACATAAATACAGATAAAATAATACGAAAATACATATAAAAAGATACTAAAATCTAAGTAAAAATATCACTAATGATGCACCTCATGATTTATAGGGTAAAATATATAGTGTAATTGGTATTTATTATATTCTCTCCATCCCGTTAAAGAAACATAACAATAATCACTAGACGGAGAGAATATTTATTTTTAATTATTACTCCCTTCGTTCCAAGAATACATTCACACTTTTCATTTT